>JAOUZG010029736.1:2611611-2651501 GCA_026289955.1 Argiope argentata | reverse complement strand
TATATATATATCTTCATATCTGCTATCTAACTAGTACACACATACTATGCAGTTAGATGGCTTCTTTCTCTATTCTAATTAAGAGATTGCAAAGAAAGGATTCTAATAAAATAATAATAAGAATCTAATAAGATAAACGATAAGACAGGCATCGCAAGATTTAAACTGTAGCATATTGAAATTTAGAAAATTTTACTAATTTAACTTTTTCTACCAAATCAGAATCTGTGGCATTCAGTTTGGGGTTTCTTCCTTTTCCCAATTTGCAGCTATATTTAAAATCACAAATGGAATTAAAAGCAGATCTATCTTAATTGCCATATTTTTTTCCTGGAATTGATATAACTGAACTCGACGACGCATATTGCAAGGAAGGAAAAAAGTATCTCCTGCGGAAATGCGATAATTGCTCAATCGGATGTTTTCTACCATTTCCCACCAAAATTGTCAGCTGGATTATTTTAAAGAATGTCCGCAAACAAATCCACACAAACTCAGAAAATTGTACTTTTCCTAATTATTTCCTATTTCAAAATGAGGATAAAAACGATGTTTCTGGAAGTCTGTTTTATTAGGCTTATTTGAGCAAACATGGAAATGATCTCTATAAATTTGTTTCATAAAGTTTTATTTACGGGATACAAGTTATTTTTAAACGCATTTTTTATCCAGTTGCATTTGTAAAGATGGAATTTTGCAATAAAGTTTTCGTTCACTTATTGTTACAATAATGAAATTCCGCACAGCTGTACATTCCCAATGACAATGGGATTAAAATATTTCGTTTTCATCAGAAGCATGCATCTCTGAAAGATGACACGAATAAAATTAAAATTAATTCTTCGATGGTTAATTTCAAGTTATCAGGTAAGAACATTATTATTTTTAAGTCATTATTTATCTTAAATCATTTAATTCATTAACCAATTTTAACCGGTTTGAAACCATCACAGGGCTTCTCCATCTGCCTTTATCACTCTTTCTATATAGGTATATATATAAAATGGTAACTTTTTTAAACTTTTTCATTTTCAGTTTTTCCAGCTGGCAAGCAAAGTTTTGGAGCTCTACCGATTTTGAGGTGCAATAACAGCTGTAATGTCGTAGTTCTTCATTAGCCTTTTAGAAACGCATCTACTGTCAAAGAAGCATATGAAATTATAAACCATACTGGTAAAAACATATCAACAATTTAAAAACGCATATGCTTTTAAAGAAGCATACTCTTAAGTAGTATATAATGCAATACTGGTAAAAGCCGGTAAAAGAAATATTTTTTGTCCGTAAATTTCGGAGACATCAAAAATTCCTAAGCAAAACCACATCATGTTTTCTCATGATAAAAAGTTATTTTCAGAATTTTAATTTTAATCAATTAATGAAATGATATTTGGATTATATTTGTGTGATATTATCTGGTCTGAAATTTGAACTAAAAAATGTAATCAAGATATCATTTATAACGAATTATAAAACAAATTAGAAAATAAGAAAAAAAAGTAAAGGCGTGTATTAGCGTATTGAAAAGCTAAAAAAAGAAAGAAAAATTCGAATACACTTATCAAAACGTAAATCCCTGTGTTGTTTTTTGTTGTTACTTATGGTACTTTTCAAGCGCGCTGACAGGCCTGTCGGCGATTTAAACCGATTGAGTATCTCTTGTTTTCCAGCAGCACCAACTAAAGGCAAGAGTAGGACTTAGCTACATACATGTCACAACCCTTTATACGGGATGGACTTCATTCATCCATTCATAGATCGTAATTAAGATCTGAAACAGAGCTCTGAACTAGTACCCCCTCCCCCCTCAATAGTATTACTCTCGAAATGGAGGACTTTGAACAATATGAAACAAATTGAACGGCCCCCCCCCCCCCCACACACACATAGAGAGTGTATCACAGCCCAAGGGATGCGAATCTAAAGCCTACCAACCGGGCTATTCCAACCCTAAATCACTGAAGAAAGTATTAGAAAGAAATTAAGCCTTAATAGATACCAAAGGAGAAAAAAAAAATCTTTCTTTTTTTTCCATTACACACAATGCGGGATGCAATTAAAAATGTAATTAAAATGCAATGCAATTAAAAATGCGGGAGTAGTTCTATACCAATAAAAATGTTTCTCATCTACATTTGCAAATCCAAAGTTGGATCCCTCTAAACATCTTTCCCAACTAAACCTGGGAATCTTAGGTACAGCTATGAAGGTCATGAGAACATCAAATATTCATTTTCGCAATCTCGACGGAATGTAGTGCTTTGTTAAATGCAGTGGAAACAGTTGTTTGCGTATTAAACAGACTGCTTACTTTAATTTACTGGCATTTTTTCAACTTTGTAAATCAAAAATTTTGTGCAAAAATCTTTTTATTTTATGTCACTTAAAACCAACATATGGCTAATTAAAATATGTCCTCTGCAAAGCTTACCTGTTGTCTCAGTATGTAGCCGAAAATCGCTATTAAATACAGTTTTTAATTTTTTATTCATAATTTTTCTTTATTTTAGTTACAGATAAAATTTATATGAAGTTATTAAGCACCAACATAGCTTTTTGAAATCTATTTTTTTAATTTCTTAATATTAAATGGCAACATCCTCATTCTTTGGAGAATTAGTCTACACTGTAGTTTTTATTCCAATTTCGTTTCGGAAATTGAAAAAAATAATAAATAAAATGGTTTTAGGAAAAGGCAAGTCAACAAAAAATTTCAAAATCAAATTACTACACTATAATAAGATTGCAATTTCCGCAACCTTAAAAATCTGCAATCCAGTGTCACTATAGTTTTTTTGTCACTGCTGTTCAAGCAAATATAATTTTTATTTTATGCATGGGCAATGACCCGGGTTTTTTTAATCCAAGGGTTCTGTGTCCGAACATTTGTTCAAATAAAATGGTTATTTTATTTTGGGGCAATCATTGGGATTCAAAGTATCAACAGGCAAAGACTAAAAACATTTCTTAGGAGAGCTATTGGGCTTTCTCAAAATATAATCATTATAAAGCTAGTATAATTGCAATGATTCGGTTGCAAGTATATTGGCTTTATGATGTTCATAATTCATTCAAAAGCTGTTGAAGAAGTATCTTCATGGAATGACAAAAAATAAATAAAATAACAATGTAAGATTTAAAGATTTGTTTTATCATGTGAGAACATGATGTTTTGCTTTGGAGGTTTAGATGTCTTTGAAATTTACGGGCAAAAATATTTTTACTTCCTTTTACCAGCATTGCATTATTATTATGTAGGATTCTTTGAAACCAGGTACTTTTTAAAAATGTTTGCCTGCTTTTACCAGTATTGCTTTATTATTACGCATTCTTCTTTGACAGCAGATGTGATTGTTTCAAACAGGTTTTAATTGGTTAATGACTTAAATTATTCAAGATAAATAATTACATAAAAATAATAATGTTCTCACATGATAACTTGGAATTTAATATCGAAGATTTCATTTTCTTTATTTTTTATAATATTGTTCAGAAACAACATTTCAATAAACTCGATGCAATATCATTGAAGTCTCATGTAACTGTCATTTAATTTAAGGAAGGGGAAGGAATGGTATATTAAGGGTTTTTGAATGAATTGAAAATGAATATTTGCAGTTATACTAAAGAAGGTCTAAAGCATTTTGATTATGAATGTATTTAATGTTAAAACAAATACTCAGTATCATTTACAAAAGTTCTCTGAAAAAAAAATTCAAACTCACTAAAAAAGAAAAAAAAAATCAGTCAATATAGAAAGAAAATGTTTAACTTATAAGAGCAGAAAATTTTAAATTATTTTTTAAGGAAAAAAAATACTTTTTTAACGTAACAACAAAATTAAAATTAACTAAATGCATATTTTTCATTATTATATTTTAGGAAATGCATTATAAATGATTAACATAATACCTCTAATATTAATTAGACTTTTTAAATAATATTTTCAGTCAATGTTTTATGTAGTTTTGTTAATGAACTGAACCAAAATTTTTGATATGCACAGAATATTTTTTTAATAGAAAATACTTGGAAAATATTAAGTAATGCCTATATTTTAAACCTTCATAATATTTTTAATAATAAAAATTAATCTTATAGACTTTATTTCATTTTAAAGATAGCTATGTTACGTCTTTATTAGAGTAAAGAAAATTATGATTATTCCAGAATTTTGTGTCGTGAAACTATTTTGGCTAAGTTGTAACTTCAAGTAATCAATTTAGGAAAATTTGAAGTCACAAGAATATTTATTGAAATTTTAAATTTTTTTACATTATTTTGATGTATTATCTTAATAAAAAAACCCGAAACAAAAATGAAAAAAAAACCCATAAAAAATGGCTTTAAAAATAGGCAGTCACATTAATTGCATACCATTTGCGAACAATAGTTATAAAAAAATCAATCTTAAGCTTTTTACTGAATTTAGCAAGTTTACTGAATTGAGTGAGTAATCTTTAGATATTTTTGTTCCTTTTAAAGTAATTTTGTGGCATGCAGTTCTTATATAAGAACCAGAAAATCGAGTATGCATTTTGGAGGCCTTTTCTACAACCGAAACTAAAGTTTCTCATATTATCGCAAAATTACATATAAATTTTCATTGTTTTAAATCATTGCGTTTTTGAGCCATCAATTTTGTATGCAATTTTGTGAAAGTACAGGCCGATCAAGGATAAACTCTTTGATAATTTGATTTCAAATTTGATAAGAATCTGCACTTTGACTACAGAAACTATGAATTAAATCTCATTTGCTTAAAGTAGTGTAATTTTGCATTATCACATTTACATATTCTCAAAAGTATACACCAACAGGTGTTCTAACCTTGAACGTTTAGTTTAGTTTAGTTATAATAACGTCCCGTTGTAAAGCAACACTAGGGATAATTTTGTGGCCAACCTAGTAATTTTGAACCGTGGTCAGATGACGAGGGTGATACCTGAGCTAGCGCCCCTTTCTTTAAGCCATATCACCCCAGCAGGAGGAGGTTTGACCCTAACGGATTTAACGTGAAACAAACCCCCTAACAAGACGGTTCTTCGGTGGAATTGGATCTCGAACTTAAAACCTGACGTCTCACGAGCCGAGAAACCGCGTCTCCTCAGACCTTGACAGATTGGTTCCGAATTTTATTTATACAGCTCTTGCCATATAATAATTGTCGTACTCACTTGCATTCGGACAGAGAGACATTTAAACTTCCTGTTGTTCGAAATTTTATAAAAATTTACACTTTCTTATGTCAAGTTTCACCAAAGCATTTTTGAGTTATTATGTTTTCATAAAGACCATTAGAGCGGGAAATAAAATGACATAATTTCAAAATTGGGCTTTTTGGAATCAGGAAAACGGAGATTCTTCAAATCTCGAATCATCTAAATCAAAATCTCATCAAAATTCAATTTTTTTTTTAATGTATGAAATATTTTCTCTATACATCATATACGTGAAAGTAAAAATGATACTCTTTATGTTCTTATTAGAAATGGGTGCACTATACTTTTATTGCATGAATTCTGACTTTGTATTTTTCCTAATTATCTTATAAATTCTAATAGCACCATGTGATAAAATTTCAATCCGGACTTATTATGGATAAAATAAAAACAATTTTTGAACAATGCTGCTTGTAAATATGATCCAATAATTGTTTTCGATCCGAAAATTTTCTCAAACTACCTAAAGATCACCAGACGTGCCTCTTCAAACAGCACTTTTTAAAAATATGTTCCATTAAATTATGTGACAGAAGCATAGCAACTTTTATATTTTCTTTATTTTATAAAAAAATGGATAATTTATTATAAATATCTTTTATATTTCAAGTGTCCATGATATAATATTCACACTTTCATAACTCTGTGGGGGTTTTTCTAATCTGCTAGAATAAGAAAAATTTAGCGATTTTCTAATCAGCTAGATCATCTATTTAGTTTCGTAAATAGTATGCTACTTGAATTTGAACATTTGACATTTCCCGTGAACTTTGCCATTCAAATTCTGCTCTTTCAAGCTTTAACCTTTACAGAGCCACGTGGTTAGATCACATTTCTAAAAATCTGAAATCTGTTGGCCCTGGCTTTTTTTAAGACCTGTTTGGCTGAAAAATAACAACGATACACTTTTGCATTAATTGTTATTTTAGACTTCTGCTATTGCAAATTTCAGGTTATTAAGTGATCAGATTATTATTTTCTTAAATGATTGTTTGTATTAATTTAAATAATTAATCAATGTAAAATGGATTGAGAAAATTCCCTGACTATGAAATTACTCATGCGTCGATATTTAGAAAAACGATTGCTATTATTATTATTTTCTCTTCCCGAAATCGGTCGAACTCTTAACATTTTTTAACGGGGGCCTGATTTCTTTTTCTCAAAAATTTGGTTGAAACTATTTTGGAATGATCACGTGACTATTATATTGCGAAATCATTAATCATTAAAAAGCGATGTGTTTTTTCTTTCTTTTCTTTTTCCTTCTTTCTTTTTTTATCACAAATTCTTTCTAGCTTCCAAACTTTACGTATATATATTTCTTAATTTTCTTATTATTATATATTTCTTATTTCTATTTACGTACACACACACACACACACACACACACACACACACACACACACACACAATGGGAGTGATTTTTCTAAAAAATTTCACGCGTATTTTCCAGAGAAGTATTATCTTCCACCCCCTTTAAATCGCTTTGATTATGAAAAATAAAACTGAAGAAGAAAAGTTGGACACAATTATGAAATTCAGGAATGCTCAAAATTTAGCATTATATTGTTTCGTATTCTGTAATACAGAAGAAAAGAAAATTAAAGTATATTTTGGTCGCCCCTTTTTTTTCTTTATCGATTAATATAAAAATTTGACACATATTGCAACTGTAGGAATGAAATCATATACTAAATTTCATTTCAGATGGTGAATATGGTGAAAAGTTATTAAAAATTATGATTTAAAAAATTAATACTCTTAATGTTTTTTTTTAAAGCCATTATAATTTTGTTTCTAACATAAGTTTACTGTTTGGGAAGTTACACTGCTTTTTATAATTGCATTTATATGCGTTTTAATGCTACTTTGAATTTTCGTATTCTGTTTTCTCAAATTCTACTCTTTTATTGAATTTTCTTACAAAAAAAAACCAAACTTCATGAATTAAATTCTATCTGTAAATCTTTTATTAAAATTTTGTATAGTAATTTCTTATTAAGTTCTATAGTTAAAATAGAGGTAAAAAGTAAAATATAACTTTAAAAGTATTTTATAGAACGTTTAGTACTTTTCAAAAAATTCAAAATTATGTGTTATTTACCAATCGAATCGTATTTGAAAAAGGGATAGAAATTCAGGTTATTTTTTTAATTAATAACCTGAATTTCTATCCCTTTTTTTAGGAACCAGCTAATATATTTCTGAAGCTATCTACAAAATTTTAAATTTTATGCAAATCATTTGATGTATCTCCAAACTAGAAGATTTTTGCTTAATGCCTATTTTTAGAGAAAACAAAATTCCTTATTTTTTCCTATTTTCGAAAAACCTTTCCAATTAACTGACATATTTTGGTTTTATAGAAATTTTAAAAATTTTTTAAACAAATATTCAAAGATTTAACTAGTTTCGAACGCTTTCTCTAAAAATTCATCCCGAATGTAGGCACACACTTTAATTGGGTCGTTGCGTTTCCATATATGTTTATGCACACAAGCACACCAAAAGGCAATCTATTCCGCCACGGATTTGGTTCAAATTACGATATAATTCTAAATTTTAAATGATCAAATTCTGCATCAATTCTTATAGATACAGCTCTTAGCACTTCCCAAGTATTATCTTTTCTTGTAGTCGAACAAAAAAACTCTTCATGCAAATGGAGTTAGTTCAAAACTTACTGGCAATCTACAAATTTGGAATACATATCAAATTTTATTCTCATAGCTTGAACAATATATATACATAATATTCACGATGCTGCTTTCACAGTAGACAACAGGATAAGGCACAAGCTGTTCAGCATTCATTTGAGCTTCACACAAAGGTAACAAGCACTTCGCCGTTGCTTCACTACCCTTTCGAAGACTTGTTACTTGTCTTCTACTCTAATTCTTCTTCCAGTCAAATTCACCCTGCAGCTTGATATTTCCAGTCCTTTATAGCTCCCGGGAGGTGGGCAGAGAACCTTCTGAGCCAATCAGAGCAAATATCAATTTCTATTGGATGGATCATTAAAATTCTCGAAGAGTCCAGCTATATCTATTTCATCCCCACAGTAATCAAATTCGACGCTAAATGTTCGCCAAGCACTGAGATCACTGACGTGACATCTGCTCAGCAAGCAACAGAGCTGATCGAAAAACAGTCTTTCTTAAGACGGCACTATTCATGCTGGGAAGCAAAATTACAGGTTTATAATAGAATACAATGACAAAGTTTATTATAATTGTTCAAAAAAGTAATAGAAAATAAGACAATCTTTAGATTCCCGTATTCAAAATACAGAGAAAGGATTGTAATCGTCAAAAAAAAAAAAATCAAATTCGATATTTTGACGAATTTACACGTGAGATTGCTTCCCTGAGTTCGATAAATAAAGTTTTGGAAAATGTCCGACTGGCTGTGATAAAAACAATTCAAAAATACTTTGATTAAGATGTAATAAAAATTGGTATACGGCATTTACACCAAATTTGTAAATTTGTATGGAATTTTGAGAGAATTCGTTTAGGGGAAATATGTTTTTCCAACTTCTCGAATATATAGTTACACAAACAATACAAAATGAAGAGCGTTACATAGATAAAATTAGGTACATGCATAGACATCTTTTAAATTTAAAGCCAAAATCAACCAGGATTTCGCCGTCTGTCGGTCTGTACTTTCAGAAGTTTTCAAATGCGATTATTCGAAAGCGCTGGTAATTAAATGTTCGAAATTTTGTAAATGGTTTTGTTGTTCGAAAGCTTGCTCTATATCAAATTTTTGTTTCAATCAATACGAAAATCTTATTTAAAACATAAATTGAATTTTCAAACTCTAATAACTACATGTCTGAGATTAATCGCCAAAAGAACAAGCCGAAGACCACATGATAAATTTAGTAAAAATGCTGAATTCATGCCAAAAGTTAATATTTCTTAATTATAAAACCACAATTCTATGCAATACTTTCGCAGTGAAATTAGAGAATTTAATAGAGAGCATATGAGAATGTTTTGGGGAGAACACTTTCGCCGGTTTTTATTTTAAATTGGGGGTTAAATATCTTTATCCGTTAATAAATCATTGTTTGTTTTAATCCGATTTTAGTGATTACCTTTTATTTCATTATGGGTGAAGAAGGCCCCAATACAAGGAAATAAAACTTAGAGTGTTATTATATATTTACATTCTATGTATACCGCAAATAATGTAATACAAATATATTTATTTCATTTCTTAAACATTCTGTCAATGAGCATAATATTTTCTACAACTTTTCTCAGTGAATCTGTTATAATATTGATTTTAATTAGATCTGAGATATTAACAGATAACAACCCGTCTAGACGGCACATCTTTTACTTAATTAGAATAATTAACAAGTATTTCATCTAGTTAACTCATCCTTAAAAACTGAAAACTAATCAATTTCTTAACGAATTTCGAAAATCTTCAATGTATAAAAGTTAATTAGTTTTAATTGATCGTTTAGTTTATAATTAGCTTTTAAACAGATTTGACTATTTCAGATTTCTTGAGAAATGATGAGGAATTCAAGGTCCTTGGTTCTTCTAATGACGAAAATTATAATATGTGTTGTTTTGGTTTGAGGTTTCTAAAGCCTCAAAATGCGTAGGCAACAAATCGGCGATTTATCTCTTTTCAGGCATCAATTTTTCGCTTTTAGAGTTATTGTAAAGTAATACAGAAGATTGTTACTTTCGACTATTTATCGTCAACTAAAGTTACAACTTGATTTCCAAATTATTTATTCGCTGAATCCTTACGAATTGTCTTAATTAATTTAAGTCATTAATCAGTTTAACTGGTTTCTTTAGGGTTTTTTGAATAATTGAAGGCAACGAATAATTGAAGCAAGAAGTCGCGTAGGTAATCGTATATACTTTTTTTTACCTGCTTTTACCATTATTGCATTATTATTAAGTAAACTTCTTTGAAAGCAGATGTTTATTTAACAGGTTGACCTGCTTTTACCAGTATTATTTTATTATTCGTATACTTCATTGAAAGCAGATATGTTTTTAAAAAACTGACGTAGAACTATGACATTATAGCTGTTATTTCATCTCAAAATCGGTCGAACTCCAAAACTTTTGTTTGTCAGTTAAAAAAATTAAAAATTACAGTTTCAAATATATATATGTAGTAAAAGAGAGTGAGATAGAGAAACCTCGTTATTTTTTCAAACCGGTTTAAATTGGTTAATAAATTAATTCATACAATGACTTAAAAATTGTAATATTCTCATATGCCAACTTGAAATTTGCGATCGTAGATTCCATTTTTTCAGCCAGTCATTAAATGTAGGTTGCTAAATGAACTTTGAAGTCTAAATTTTATCAAGTTCATTGATCGTAAGGGATTATCTTTATATAAAATATTTTTGACATTCCAACTTTCAAATTTAAAAAAAAGTTTATTTTTGTTTTGAAAGAAACAATGAATATATTGTTTTAGGATAACCAACAGTTTCAGAATTTTTGGCTAATCAACTTCGGATTAGAACATGGTTTATTATTATCGTTTATTATTATTATTATCATCGGACGCTGATTAGAACATCGTTTTAACGATAGAAAGGTTTAAAACCGAGCCTTTTTATTGTTTGTAATATTCAAAATTTTATAATTTAAATCAATTTTTGTTATAAAAGAATGTTTTTTTATTAATGCCTCTAGAGTAGTTTATTAAATTAAGACTCATCACACCTTAAAAACTTAAAATTCGGCATTTCATTTAAACATTTATTGCTTCAAATTACTTAAAAAAATAATTATTTTCTTCATTTGTACCATTCTCCTTATTAGATGTATATGTCTTAAGTTTTATAATAATATAATGTATAAGAGTTAAACGCAATAGAATAGAATTTTCTTTTTATTTTCAATTCCCACTATTAGTTCACACTCTCCGTACATATCTAGTTGAAATTATCAATCGTTAATAAAATACTTTTTATTCATCCAATCAAGTTCAAATGCATTTTTTAAAATTGTAGTGGATGGCACTTGATGTCAATATAGTTTTTTCAAATATTAATTCATTCATTAAATGTAATTCATTTTTAATTCAGCTTGTAACGAAAATGGAAATGAACAGGCAGTAGTTCAATCGTTAAAATGCGAGGATTTCAGTATATTTCACGTGAAGGTGAAGAATGCGAATTCAAATCTTGCGAAAATCAATAAATTTTTTATATTAATTATAATTATTGAATAAAAAGTAACTAAAATAAAATTCTTCTTTGTTGGCCTAGGTAGGAATTGACTTATATATTTTTATATTATTTGTTTTTTTTAATTGTTAGTGTCTCAAGATTATTTTACTAAAGACTCTGTAGACTGAGGGTCTGTGTAAAAATATAAAATTTGTAATTCATCAAAATATGAAATGATTTATTATAATATGTTTATTTTTTTTATTATTATTTTAAGTAAAATAAACTGCTAAAAACTATCCTTAAAATATTTTTTTAAAAAAATTGGTTAAAAAGGGAAATTTAATTTATATGCCAAAAATTGGTATTATTAAAAAGGTAATTATTATTGTTTTTTAAAAGGATAAGAAAGTAATATTTGTGCTGTAATATTATCGTATGTTCTCACGGGAAAACTTTAAAACTATTCTTAATATTTAACGAATTAAAATATTAAAAAGTATTTCCGAATTGTATATTTGCACCCTCCAAAATGTATATGTGTCAAGTTCGGTATGTCTAAGTCAAACGATTTAGTCTGTACAGCGGTGACACATTTTGATTGATTATTTTCGAAAAATTCCAGAAATTTCACGAGTGTAGCGATCTGAGGCCAAAACAGGAATAATTTTGAGAGATTTTAATTCCCATATTGGTAACAGAGTTAGTGAATTCTCAGTCTCAGCACGAATAAACAGGAATAATTTTGAGAGATTTTAATCCCGTAGATTGGCAACAGAGTTAATGAATTCTCAGTCTGTACGAATAAGCAGGAATAAATTTGAGAGATTTTAATCTCCAGATTGGTAAATTCTCAGTTTCTGTACGAACAAATAGGAATAATTTTGAGAGATTTTAATTCCCCAGATTGGTAAAAGAGTTAGCGAATTTTCAGTCTCTTTACCTATGAAACATTTATGAAGAATTGTTGATTGCAGCATTAGGTCTTTTCCTAGGGCTGGAAATTGTGAATGCGTATAGCTTTTCCCATTTTTGCAATAATGTTGTTGTTGTTTCTAATGGCACTTGCCTATGGACAAGCTCGCTGCTGGACCCAGCAGCAGATTTAAGCCGAGTGAAGCGTCTCTTGTTTCAAGTAGCGCCAACTAGGGCCAAGAGTACGACTTTTGCTACACACTCATCTCATTCGCTTGCACAACCCCTTTTTACAGGGGGGCACATTCACACATCTCACAGATAGTACACAGAATAACAACCATGCCCGAACCAGGACTCGAACCCGGGACCTCCTGAACACGAGGCAGACGCGCTACCCCTGTGCCAGCAAGCCGGCTTTTGCAATAATACAAAATGTGGATGCTAAAAAAAAAACGCATGAGATAAACTCAATGCATAATTTTATTTATAATATTTTCCTGCTGAGTAAAACAAACGCAATCCTGTTCGAACAACCGTCACCATTTTTCCCGCCGATGAAATATTAACACAAATAGAAGCGTTCTTCCAGAATCAACAGGCGATTTTCCTTCCGACAGTGCGCGAGATTTTCATTTCCATAATCGCGAAGAAGCAATTCCTTTCACTTTCTGGGCTTCTGGTTCGATGCAGCACTCCTCCTATCCGCGTTCTTATCGATCTGGGTTGTCCTTAACTTCACCTAAACGATCTGCCAGGTCAGAGTTGAATCCTTATTCTAGTTATCCACAGAATGTCTCGGCCATTCCGTGTCAAACTGGCGACGAAGCACTTCGTCTCGATTCCTTTGATGCTTGACTGGTGAGGCGGGGGTTCTAGAGCTAAAGAAATTCATCATTCGAACAATCGAAGGGAAATGACGGAGAATCGTTTTCTCTCTCCCATCTCGCTCCTTAATGACAGCTAAGCAAAGAATATTAGAACTACTGTTCGAAAGGCTGCCATTACCGAATATCGAAAATCCTGCTACTACTAATCGTTCCAAATGGAATATCTAAAAGATGATGCAATTCACAGCTGAACCATTTAACTGTTTTAATTTCTTTACTATTCAATCAGATGACATCTTCTATTTTGAGAAGATATTTTTATTTTGATTCAAATGATAATCCATTGAATGTTTGACTTATCTATGTATTCGAAATAATTTTAATACTGAATTATAATCGTAATAAATGTTTCATTTTCAGATTAGAACTATCAAAATTCGATAAATTGATGCACGAACGTCACTCGGGTAAAACAATCAAGTGGTTAAGAAATATAAATAAGAATTAATACATTTTCTCCCAATAGTTACAGTTATAATTTCCTCTAAAATGTATATAGGATATTTTATGAGGAGTGAACAGTTACTGAGTAAAATGAATACAAAAAATCTTACTGCAATTTATTGAACTAAAAATATCCAGCTTCCAGCGAGTTTATTTAAATCTTATACTTTTAATAAATTAGGACTCAATTAAGAATCTTCACAAGTCTAAAATAATATTTAAAGACCTTTATTGAACCTTAAAACCTTTATTGAGCTTTAACATTCTGCATCTGTACTGCTCAGGCTTTTGTTACATAATTTATGCATTCGTGCGAAATACATTAAAAAGAAAAGAAATTTTTAATTGGGTGAAATGGGTTTTCAGTGCACCAAGACAAATGTTACATTTTTTCAAAACAAATTTATGTTAAATTATTTTCAAAGTAAAACTGATAACTGAATTTTAAAATGAACTACAGAATTTTTATTAAAGAATCCTTTGAGGCATTGCATAAATTATGTATAAAAACTATTTTTTATTGCGCATAAGATTTCAGCGTTAAACGATTCTGTATTTATAATCATGTTTTGAAAAAAAATATGTTAGGTTTCAGAAAGAAAGAAAGAAAGAAAAAAAAAAAAAAAAAAAAAAAAAAAAAAAAAAAAAAAAAAAAAAAACAGGACATGTTAATCGAAACTTAATTACTTCCTCTTCAATATACGGCTCAAATTTTACGGGAGATACATACACAGAATGATAGACTTCTATAATGACAAGAATTATATGACAATCATAATTTGATAATTAAAAAATAATTTGCTGAAGCTATTAAGGGATCATGTTACATAAAATAATTAGTTTAAAATTTTAACAAGCTTTTATCTAGGTCAATAAACAAAAGAATCAATAAATACTAAAATAAAAATTAGGTAAAAGCTTCATTTATTATATTTCCTTGACTCAAAAATACTGTTTTCAATAAACTTACGATGCAAAAGCATTGTGCGTTTGCTTATACAAAATTATATCATTATTTATTATATCATACAAATTGTCCGAAGATTTAACAGTAATTATCAGAATTCTGTTATGTATCAAAAATGGAATGAATTCAACGCAAGATTATAAAAACCCTTTATTATATAAATATAACATTAACTTATTATATAAAAATTATAATTCCTGTTTATATCTTTAAGAAAGTTAAAACATAATTTCAACAATTAATACAGCGAACACATAATTTTGCCATCTATTGCATACTGTGATTAAACAGTTGTCTTTTATATGAATTTGATATTTATGAAACGATATTTATGTATAAAAAATTTAATGCTATTTCACATAATTTTTTCTTATTATTTACTTTCTTAAAGAAAAATTTCATATATAAAGTGAATTATTAAAAAAAATCTTTCCATCTGTTTTGTAGAACTTACAGTAGGTTTTAACGTTAAATTATCCCACCTACTTTTCTAGTTAATATTTTATCGAATAAATGAATACAGTAATATTTCAAAGTTGCAATTAAAACACAAACACGTCTTCAATTCTACTTAAATTTTGGTGAGGAAAAATAGAATTTAGAAATTTCCATCATGAATCTTATGCTATCAATGAATATATTTTGAATAAATTCTAATGGAAAGAAATCAATAAAAACAGAAACTTAGAAAACGATTTTGAAAACAATAAATGAATTAAAAAAATGAGATTCTTTTTCTAGGATATTGAAATAATTTATTAAAATATTCAGAGATCTTCTTTCAAGGTTTACTGTAATGATATTAAAACATAAGTAATCTATTTTACTTAGATAAGAGAAGAATATTAAAGAAAAAAGCGAAGAAGTTTAAAATAAAATAAAGCAATATTCTAAGAAATAGATCCATTACACAACTGCATATCAGTACTGCAAAAGAAAATTTCACTCTATTTTAATAAATAAATAAAAATAAAATAAAATAAAAATCAGAACGGAACACAAAAACAGATTTAAAAAACAAGAACCCAAATATGATTTTTTTAAAACTAATAAATTCGCGCTTAATAAATACTATTTCTATTCCCATGCATGGTTTATTTGAGCGGATAATACAGTTTGCTTTCGTTTTCATTAAAACGAACAGAGTCTCGAACAAAAATATTCTTTGGATCACAAAGAGAGGAAAAGATAAGCTTATTAATTTCTAAATGAGCCTGCAAATTGGTCGTTCGCGGTCGGTTTTCGGATGCGTGGGCACCAAACGATCGGAAATTGCTGCCATAACCATTGTGAGCAACAAGCTATGTTTAAATCAATAATGGAATAAGAACGGGTCGTATTCGCGCGCATCGGCGACTTCGAATTTTGCTTCTAAGAAAAGATGACGGTGATAAGTTTTTGGATAAACATTCGATAAAGGATTGCGCAGTCATAATTACAGTATTATTCTGTATTATTATGCATGTAATGTATAGTTTTAGAATATGCGCATTTGATCCATAATGGAGTATCCATTTCGACTTATCTTGCGGATTAAAATAAAAACGGAATAAAGATTAAGAATTTAAAAATATATTTCAACATATATTATATTTCAATAGAATTAAAGAATATTAATTATTAAGGATTATAATCACTGTTTGCAATACCCTTAATATGCTGAAAATAATTAAAATCAATTGCAATTTTATTACTGAAAATATATGCTTAGGGTTCTCGCTTTCCAACAAGATTCTGGAGTGATTAATAATTACCAGCAATTAGATTTTAGCTACAAATATCATCTTTAATGATCATATAATGCTTTTTTCTTTTTATTGCACAACAAATCAATATTTATTTGAATTTACATATCCTAATGATAAACTTACAATATACGCCTGTTAGTTATAGCTAAACTTAAAATTAAGATTCATTTTTTTCTTCCATTTATTAGATTTTCAAAGTTTTGAATTTGTTAAAAAAATTAAGGAAATCAATAAAAGTTAATACTTTTTCCCTCTCCTTTCTTCTGAAACTTAGCATACTTAAAAACTATGTAAGAGATAAAATGCTCAAATTCGGAAGTTTCACCAGTCTTCATGAAATAACTGTCAAGAATATTTTCCAGCCTCATGCAGCCGGACAATAAAATAACTAAAAAAAGAATATCTATTGAAAATGAATAAATATTCAAATTTTCATTTCAGAAACATACGAATTTATAAGTTTATAAACGGGGAAAAATTAATGAACACACAAAAATTAATTAATCTGTCACAATTGTTTGATACATTAAAAGTAACTATTCGAATTTTTAATGGAATTAAAGAAAGCATTATTAATGCATAATTTTATTGTTTCCCATTTCGGATGTCCATTTACTTTAATTAAATAGGTCATGGAAGCAGCATCCTAATTCGATTACTTCTATTCATATTTGAGGTTTTTCAATTTCGAATTAAATTTTCAGTTCTATAGCAAGCATTTCGCATATGGGTATCAGAAATTTTTGGTATGCTTAGGGTTCTCGCTTTCCTATTTGGCAAGGGATATTTTAATCCCCCATAAAGGTAGCTATCGATATTTTAAACAAATAATAGACTGCTCTACCAAATTTAATTTTTATTTAAATGAAATATATTTTCATTTTTGTACTGAATGAATGTTTTCATAAAGATTCTACGTTTTAAAAACAATATGAAATTGGAAAAAAAGCACAAAAATAGCATCAATGAATTTGGAAAAATCACCAAAAACTTTCCTGAAAGTGTTGTATGTGTGTAATGTTGAACAAAATTCCCATCAGTAAGGAACTTCAAAATGTCTTAATAACTCTTCCTATAAAAATTACTTAAAATGGGGGAAAAATCATTATGTTTTGTTGCTAAAGCCTTACTAGAAAAAGAAAATTAGTAAACGCATTTACTATATTATATAGATCTACATATTGATAATTCTATTGATAATGAAGATATTTTGGCTCTTCGTAATAAAAAAAAAAAATGCCTGGTGATTAGTTTGCAGATCTCTGCATTAAAATGAAATATAAAGACCAATAAAATCTTTTGTATTAAAATGAGGTTACTCATTATAGTTTCCGCAAAAATATTTTTAATCTTTATACCCTTTTTAACAAGAAAAATATCTATACATATAATCAAAAATCCTGTACTTCATAAAAGCATTATCTTCCTCTTCAAAAATAAACAATTAACTTTGATATATGAGTTGAAGTGAGAGAGACCACTATTATGAAAAATTTCTAACTACTGTCCTGCTTATGGGCATAGTAATGATGTGAGATCAAGTTACCCATTACTGATGATGGGACATATGTTCTACAGGAGTTCAATTGTAATAGGTGACAACCATTGAGGTTGAGTCATAGTTTCTGTTATGTTGCTATAATGACTACCACCACTTATTTTTCTTTAAATGTTTTCAAATGGCGAGTATAAATTTCTTGTAGTGCAAGTAAACTTTCAACTTTTACACAAATACCAGATATCTATGCTACCACTTAAACATTATTTATTACTTTTATTTAAAAAATAGTCCAAGACAGTAGAGAGGTATTATACCAATTTTTAAGATTAATTAAGATAAGAAAAAAAAGATTCATTTTCTTATTAGCATAAAATGCCAACCAACTTGATTATGGTATTGTTACAATACCGACTGGCACTTAGAATACTAAATGATTTAATGCAGATATTTCTATTAGAACAAAATAAATATCTTTTGCTCATGAGATAGACTCAATTAAAAAAAAAAACCCAAAGAAAAAAAAGAAAAAAAAAAAAAAAAAAAAAAAAAAAAAAAAACCCGCTACACTATTCCAAAAAGATACAAAATTTCATTCTAGAAAAGAATTTTTTTATTAGAAAGGTGAATTTGCTAATGTTAAATTTATGAAATTCAATTTCTACCAGCAATTTAATTTCTGATAAAAAAAAACGGTCTGACCTTAGTGTTTAACTCAAATATTTCTCACAAGATCTTATATACAATAATGAATAAGTTCATTAATTATAACTCTAACATACCTAGACATTTGCATTATCATGAAATAATTTTCATTTGAAAACATGTTAATATTCATCATACATACATTAAAAAAATATCCTAAAAACTGTAAGCTTAAAATAATAACTACCCCCCCCCCCCAAAAAAAAAGTCTTATGATGTGTAACAATCCATTTTCACAACAAAAATCGTTTACTTTAAAATGAGTAAAAAGTGCATTACAAGAATATTTTTTTCTTATACAAGATCTGCTAACACATTAGTAAACAATGATTTTATTAATTCTACTCCTAAAATATGTTTGTAATTGCCTTCACCATGTAATATTTCTTTAATAATCTATGCTAATATTTGCCAAACAACTAAAAAAAAAATCCAAAAGACTATAAACTTAAAACAATGACAGGAGGGAAAGAAATTGGAAAAGTAGTGCAATGTTAAAAACAAAAATCCATTTTCATCACAAAAGTCTTTAAAACTGAGCAAAAAGTAGAAAGAAATGGATGATTTTTTCTTTTGTAAGAAAATAAGGATTTCACCTCACTCTATCATTGAAAACATTTTCAGGTTTCAATGGCACCAGAAAAGCAGAATTCTTTATAAAAGTACAGACATTATATATGGTGTGAACACATACAGATTTCATAGAACCCACAATTACTATTAAAAATAATTCTCTCATTAACACTCAAATGAATTACAAACAGTTCATTGTTATGTAAAAACTTGGAAAATTGGGTATTGGTTCAAATTCCTCAATATTAAAAAATTTAAAATCACTTTGCCTCAAAGAAAATAGATTTTCTAAAAATTTAAATTGGATACAACATACATTTTGAGAATCTGATAATTTTGCTTCAGCAAAAGCAAGGAAAAGGAATTTAATTTGTATTATCTAGAGGGGTAGGGGGTCATTCTTATCAAATGTTTAAAAGCTGCAATTCTTCAATGCTCTTTAATATATTATTATAAATCATTTCATAAATTTTAAGTCACTGTATTTTTATAAAAAAGAAAACTAAACAATTATGTTCATATGTATTCAAATTTTAAAAAAAGCATAAAATTTACAAATTTAGGATAAAAGATATTTTTCCATATTCATGAAATTATTGTGAAGTTAATATCAAAGTTCAATTTTATAAAAAGTCATTAATCTAAAAACTAAACACTATTTATTGCCTAATTTATAATCACAGAATATCCTATACAAATAGTAATTAAAAGTTACACATATTATTTTTATAAATTGTTAAAATAAATGTATAAAAGTTTTTGTGACAGTAAAAATAGAAGTATTAAACTTTTTGAATAAAATTTATTTTAAAGGATAAAAAAAGCATATTTTCTTAATATTGAAATTAAAGGGAGTTTAGAAATAATAAGCAAATATTACACATGCTTCTTTGCCACCAAATATGAATCAAATTTTTAACTATAACTAAACAGTTAAATGGTGCATTTAAAAATATTCTGACTAAGATGCATAAAGGAAAGATTACAATTCTTCAAAAATACCATTCTAAATAAATTTTTCACTGCATCCAATGGAAAACAAATAGCTGTCCTTTATTTAGAAATAAAACTAAACTAGAAACAGAATGGAAGCTAAATGGAATATTAATGCAAATCTTATTATAATATCCATTTGGGAAAGAAATAGGAGTATGTTTTATAAATTCAGAATGAATTATATATTTCTAAATATGTAAGGAATTAAAATTTGTTTTAAAAATAAGCAGTTTCCAATCTCTACCTTCTCATAAAAAAGTTTTAAAAAATGATATTAAAAAGCCAATAAAAAGATTTTTATTTAAAATAACATTAAATATCACATTTATTATTTTTTTTACAAATGTACAATATTTTCGCATTTGCAAATGCATATTATACAGTTGTGAAATAAAATAACTTTAAAATCCAGGAATTACACGACCTTTTTTCTTAGCACGTTTAATTTTATGATCTAACTTGTCCTTCTTTCTCTTTTGAATATTTTTCGACCTTTTTTCTTGTTTAGCTTGCTTTCTAGTTTCTGTATGTTCCACTCTATCCTTCCAAACTTTAGCTTTCTTTTTCTTTATTTTCTCTTGTCTTTTGAGGGACTTTTTCAATAGTTCTGGATTATCTTTTATTTTGACATTCTCAGACTTCAAGAGGGCCTTTTTCCACTTCTCCTTCTCCTCAACTGTGGTGGCCTTATCAGGATTGATCTCCTTCAGTTTTTCAATTTTCTCTTTTTTCTCTTCAGCCTTTTTCAACAACTTTTTATATTTTTTCCCACTAAATTCACTCTTTTTCTTTTCTTCCACACCATTCTCTGAAAAATCCAGTTTACTATAAATCATTTTGCCATCTTTATTGTACACTGGTTTTTCTGCTGGCTTTTTCTCCTTTTCTGTCAATTTCTTGGTCTGCATTTCTGCTTCATTAGCTTGAGCTAATACAACTTTCTTATGCTTCAGTTTTTTCTCCTTTGTTTTCAATTTTTTCTTCTGTGTGGGATCTTTATTACAACCTTTACGCTTTGCTGGGAAAAAATAAATAAATGAAAGCATATATTCTATTAAAATATTTCAAAATAATAAAAAGGCTTTATATAAATTAAATTCTATTGTTTGAAATGTGGCAAGGTTGACTCATTTCTTATAATGCATGCTTTTTATTTTTTAAAAAATTAACAAATTAATAGACATAAAAAAGGAACTAATAAATTAAATTAATAAACATTTTTATTCTTCTTCTAAACGTAATATTTTTATTTTAAATATTACTTATGTTTTAGTATTTAATTTCTAAATTATTACTATGAACAATAGAAAAAATATAAATAAATTTTCTTGAAATTTAGTATTAGGGGATATTACTTCATGAACATAAAATCTAAATTGATTATCTTATAATTAATAAAAAAAAATGAAAATTACTAAATTAATGTACAAAATATCAAAAATCTAGCACATAAGGAACTGAATGACAAATATATCATAGCATTCCATTTTTAAAAAAAATGATACCAATCAAATTTCAATGATTTTAACTATAGATTAAAATTTATTTAGAATTATTTAAAGAAAATATTTAAACAAATGAAGTTTTCTCCAAACATTTTATCTATAAAATATAATATTCAAATTAAACTTTCAATACTTAAATAATACATCTTTTATAACAAAATAATTTTTTAAACATTAAATAGCTTTTATTTTATACCTGATTAAAATAAGATGGAAGCAATTATTAGATGAAGAAACGGATATTAAAGTTGGCCATAGTGAATGATTTATTATTATAACAAGAGCATATTGAATTTTTAAAGAATGAACTGTTTCAAATAAGACATTTAAAACACTAACATGGAAAAAGGTAGGAAGAGGTTGGAAATTTCTAGATTACTATATAATAAATAAATGTTCTGTATTCTGTTATTTTTCATATATTTATAAGATATTTTGTATATTGAATAGATAATTTAAAATAAGACATCAAATTGCCAATTACCATTGTTGTGAATGCCAATAAAAAATCATAAAAATTTGAAAATGAAATAATGTTAAGAGAAAATAAAAGAAATTAATCATTATAAAACTATTAACCCCTTGAACTGAAATGATCATGAACTTTCAATATCAAACAAAATGATAAGCTACAGTTGCGAAAAAATATTGGAAACTGATGTTTCATATGGAACATTTAACTCATAATTTTTTTTTTTGAGTATTTATTTTAATGAAGGGAAAACAAGTTTCTGTATTAATCTTTTGGAGGATGCAGATTGTCCTATGACCAAACTCCCAATCTTAGGGTTTTTAACCCAGTAACATGACCATTAGATTAAGTGTGGTGGGACATTATCTGACTTAAAAAGCTTTTACCACAATCTCCTCTAAAAATTATGAAAATTTGAATGGAAATGATTAGTAGTTCAAGGTGTTTCAAATAGAAATATAAAAACTTGCAAATTAAACTATACATGAAAAAAAATATACCAAAAGAATTTATTACCTTGTAATTCATTAATTTTTGCTTGTAAACGTTTTTGGAGTTCTTCTATATTTGCTGCTCTTGTAAGAGATGCTGAAGGGAGTAGAAGTCCTATAATATGAAATTCATCATGTTTAAACAATGAAGCATTTATTATATCTATAACTCATGTAAACAAAATGGTATATATGAATGTGAATATGAGAGTTGATACATTTGAAGTACTTATAAATTGACATTTTAAATCCTTTTTGAAAAAAAAAAAATATAAATAAATAAATAAAATAAAATTAATAATAATTAAAAAACATCTCAATAATTTAAAAACCTTTACAAATTTTGGAAAACCATAAATTTCTCACTTCTCTATAAGATAAATGCCATAATAATTTCTCTTGCTTGAATTTAGTTATAAGAAATTGATATGGTAAAATATAAGATTAAATATTTTTTTTATTCAATTATATCTATAAATATCAAAACAGAATTGAGAGAAGTTAGCATAAATATTAGACACTGTTTTTTAAGGATTATTTTACACGAATATGAGTTATGTATACAAATATCATATCAAAGAAAAATAATTTGCAAAAAATATTATTTTACCTAAACAGATTATTCTAAACCATAATATCTAAAAGAACTTTGTATTTAGAGAGCGCCAATGCTGCTACAACTAGAACACAAATGAAATGAACTAAATTAGCAAAAAGATTTCATTAAAAATTTGAAATCAAAAGGATTAAAAAATAATACAATGAATCCAGCCTGAAGACTTTTTCAAGGGTCATCTTCAGGTAGAGATTGAAACCAGGCATTTTTTCTGTGAGAGGTCTGGCAATAAGTCAAAAATCGATCTCTTGTTTGTAATATGATTGAGAGATCGATGAGTCAGGGGACTCATGTTGGGCACACTTGTTTCCGCAAGAAACATATGACCTGCTGCTTCCATTTATATATGTCTATGATCAGATTACCTCACTGAAGTAATCAGCCAGGCATCTAATTAACCATAGAATAGTTTTAATCTGAAGCTTTTTTTTTTTTCAATTACATCTGGCAGTCTTACAGCACTTTAATTATCTTTTTACAGCTTGAAATAAGAAAACAGTTTTATGCTTTTATTTAAAAAAAAAAGCTACTTGAAGAAATATAATGCAAGATGAATATAAATGATCAAACTTTTAATTTCAATTTAATTTTTAATAATGTAATTTTTTTCAAATTCTAAAGCATTCTCAAACAATACTTTGAAGCAACATAATTAAATGAAAATTAAGAAACAATTAAAAAAAATGATTGTAAATATCGTAAGATAATTTGGACTAAAATTCAATTATTTGAATAGTTGGTAACCTTTTCAAAATTTAATATATCTACCATTTTTCTTCTTCTTCTTTTTCTTTTCATTATTTAATTCTTCATGTATCTGTGATACACTTTTATGGCAAAGAGGATCAATGCGGGCTCTTTTGTGCTTATTCTTGACTGACATTTCTGCCTGGTCAGAAAATTTTCTTTTCAGATCTGCAATTAAAATAATCATTATATTCCATTTTCACCTCTAAAAATTAAATGCATCTGTAGTTTAAATTTTCATATTTATCATATATTATAATGAAATCCATACAGATATTTAATTTTGATGAATAAATAAATAAAAACTTTTTTCTGAAACCAAATGATTTTCTTAAAAAAATATATGAGTTCAGAAAATGGAGTTATTAAGTTCTGGAAACATGAATTTTGCAAAGAATTCTAAAAATAATTCATGCAATATCTCAATGGATAATTCAATGACACATCATTAGATTCAGTTTTACATTCAAAAGGATTTAAATGACATAAATTACGAGATTCTATTTTGTTTCAGTCAATAACTGCATTTCAGAAAAAATAATGAATTTTATGCAAACATTTAATGAGAACTAAGTTAATCATACAACATGAGATTTTGTAAACACATATTGATAAAAGTTTATTTTTATCCTGAACGTATAATGTAAGTGCTTGTGCAAATTGAATTTTATTTATATTTTATATAAAAATAGCCTCCTTTAGCAGCCAGCCAGTTCACCAATATTAAAGCTCACTAAAATATTCAATTGATATTTTATGTAACTTAGTCTCATAATAGGTTTTACAGTGAAATATTATAAAACTATTTTGATAGTCATATAATTCCCTTATATTATTATATAGACCTTAAGCAACTCTGTTCATTGTACTACTAATCTTTCTTTTTATTTGTGCCACTAAATTTTAATTTTAAATTAAACTGACAAAACTGCAATTAATATGAGGACATTTTTTTACTGAATCCAGGCTTGTCTTTAAATAAATAGTATGAGAAGTGAAAGTAGAGTTGTTTGTCAGTGAAGTCTTGTGTGCACTAAAGAATAATTTACAACTCAAAGAATTATTCAGCAATTATTCCACAGATTCATGATAAAATTCAGTTTTTAGCTTTATATTTAAAAGGGTAGAAATGCTCTTAGTAATATTTTTAATACTATTTCAAAAAATTATGAAGTTTAAATTTTAAACAGCTCCCCTCCCCAAGGCACAATATTCAGCAAATTTTCTTCTTACTCCAAATTTTAAATAAATATATATATTTTTATCATTTGCAATCAAATCTGTACAATTTATTAAGTTTTGAATAGTGTAATATCAGAAGAATCAACATTTTCATAATTTAGGTCAAACACTCTTATATATAATAGCGGTACTGAAATTTTCATAAATCAGTCAGCTTTAGAAATTGATGTAATGCAATAGTTTAAACAGTTTCATATTACTGAAAGGTACTTTTCTGTTAGTGAGGCACAAGTAAAAAATCATCAAATAATGTAGAATTCTGCCAAATTTCTTCCAGCAACTCTAACGCATAATATCACCAAATAAAGTAGAATTCCATCAAATTTCCTGGGCGATTTTTCACATGCACTCGGCTAATGGAAAACTACCTATTGAAGTTTCATCGCTTTGGCCTTATTGAATATAAATATTTATAAATAAATTTCTACTTGTGCCTTTAAAAACCTAATTATATTTCACTTGACGTAGAAAATTGTTTGAACTACATAAATATAATAAATGATGTACGACATAAAATAATAATAGTCAAACAATGAGTTAAAATACTGATGTTATAGATTAAAAAAAAGAAAGAATTATAAATTTATTATTACAAAACATGAGGCTCCTTAGTAAATTAATAAGAAAATGAACGTTATTCACAATGCATAAAATTTTCACAACTAAAGAAAAGACTTCACTAGAATCATAGCATTTAGAAAAACCAGGAGTTTTAGGTAACATAAATGAGGTAACCTTCATATGTAAAATTAATCTTGCCTTCCAAGCTTCCTTGTACAAATGATATATTTGCCAAGATAAAATAAGAAATTGATAGTAAATAAGTATAGAAATATAATTTAAAAATTTCTATTATTAGCTGGGGATGAAAATCGATCTATATCATTATATTATTAGAAAATACGATGAAAATCAAATTTATTAGACTAAAATTTAGCATAAGATTTAGTAAAAGAAAAATTCAATATTTAAATAAATTTGACAGCAGCATATCTTTCAAATATTAGGTAACATTAATTGTACTTCAGCCTTCATGTTTTAAGAATATTATTTCCCGAATTCAAGTTTTAAGAAGGGGGGAAAAACACCTAGATTTTTTAAAGACCATATTAAGGCAAATTCATTCGGAGAAGAATGAATTCGTCTTAGAAATATAAATGAAAAAATAAGCCATAAATTAACATATATATGTAGATCCTTTGCAGCAAACTAAAAGGATAAAATCGAGACTATTTTGATAAAAAAAAAATTAGAGATAAAAAGCAGCACATTCAAAGTTATAAGAACAATATTCCATAGAGTGCTTCATAAGAAAATAACTAAATCTTCTTTCCTTACTTTCAGCTTTTTTATCCATCGTTAAATGCTTTTCATATTTAATTTTTTCTTGAACATCATGATCAAAATATATTTGAGCAGGAATGGTGTCCAGTAAATTAAGCAAGTATTGATTTTCGTTGACAATGTCTTGAATCAGCTCTTCGGTGACTGTATGTTCGCATTTTTTCTTATCCATGGCTTTTTAAAAAAAAACTTTTTGAATTATAGAGAAAATAATTGTTGAACTTAAAAAATAATATATTTCATCTTCAAATATTCATATACAAAACTTCACGCCGTTTTTTACGGTCAACTACGGTTATGGTTATTTTTTTATTGCAATATTTTCCAAAATAATTTTTTTCATCATTAAAGAAATTTTAGAACATTTATGCAATATCTTAAAGTAAAATTCTAAAATAACCTATGATTTATTTTATTTATTATAAAATCATGCTAAATAAAAAAATATTTCATAAAAAATCTCGCCAGTGTTAGCTCATTAGTTTTATCTGGCAACTTTAATTTCGATAAAGGCTTTTGTTTATTTATATGAATGCGAAATTTTATGGTAATGTGTCATATTTTTCTTATATATATTTACCTACTTTCATATTTGAATGTTTATGTATTTAATAGAGATTTGTTAGTATTTTGCATACATCTATTATTTAGAATGATAATTCAAAAATTGCCTTTTGGCATAGTGTTATTGTAGGCGTTTGATGATTATAATTTTCCCCTAGTATGTTTCCTATAATTTAAAAAAAAAAAAAAAAAAATTGAAAACAAAAATTTTAATGTCTTATAATATGCATTATCTGTAATATACATCAAATTCCATGTTTTAAATTTACTTTGTATGGAAGCCGAGTGTCAAGTACATATTACTCCTTTAACATTTGCTCTTAATTGTCATTAATCAACTAATAAAGCGATATTTATTATTTTGTTTGATTTTGCTATTTTTTTTAAGGTTCGATATGGCTGCACAAGATGAACTAAACGACATTGGGAATAATTCGAATTTAACAGAATTACGACGGTTTCTTTACTTAGGAGACGAATGTCATTGTTTCCCACGATCTGTTAGCTATCCATTTAATTCGGAAAGATCGCAGCTAATCAAAGAACTGGAAAATGCTAGATTGGATTCTGAAGCTTTGAATGTTATTACCGAGGCCTACAAAAATGGGCATTATTTAGGAATTGAAACATTAATTTATGCTCTTACTGCATTAGGGCATTCACAAAATCAGATTACAAGAAGTGATGCTTTGAAAACCGCCTCTAAAATCTGTACTTCTGCCTCAGCAATGCTTACATTTACTCACATTTATAAAGATATGTCGAGGCCCAATAAAGGTTGGGGTAGAGCTCACAGAAAATTTTTGATCAGATGGTACAATGAAAAAGATGCTAAAGATTTAGCAGTAGAAGTAACAAAAGTTAAATCATGTCATAAATGGACACATAAAGATGTTCTTTGCATGTCTCATGTAAAAGCTAAACAAGCAGGTAAGTTTCCATGTTTACAATATAATAATAATAATCTATTATAATAAAAATGGAGCTCGAAATGCGTTGCTAAGCGCAAAACTGGAGAACGGCTCGACCGATTCGGCTAATTTTTTGTTTAATAGTTTCGTTAAGACACGAGGATGGTTCTTATGGAAAGAAAAAATGAAAAAACTGCGAGGAAAATAGTTAAAACGACACTTTTCTAACTTTCCCGCCAAAAATCTGCATTTCCTTCCCCCACGCCAACTGAGTGAGATAGCAGGAAGTAATAAATTATGATTTGTTTAGAAAGAAATGCGCAAAGTCAGTTGGTTTTCATTCATAGATAACGGGATGTTTAAAAAAGAAACAAAATAGCTGCTTTTATTATTAGTCTGTATGAATATTTAATCTATGCCTGCTCAAAATAAAATTTCGGCACGGAAGAAAAAAAAAACGAATAACAAAGTGAAAATAGGGTTTGTAGAAACAAAATTAGTGAAGAAAAAAAGGATAGAAAAAAAGAAAAGAAGGATGTGTGTGTATCAATATTATTTCCTCTGTGCGCGGCATTTTCCGAGCTTTTTTTAAACTTTCGCATCTCTTAAAAACCAATTGTCTTTATTGTTTAGTGTGCTTACATTTATGGTAATTTGAATCTCATTATTCTATGAAAATGTAGAATTTTAGACCTTTCCCTCCACCATTTAAGTAAAATATCAATTCCGGGACAATCATTGCTCGGATACAAAGAGAAAGATGAATAGCACAATGAACAGAACATCTGAAGAAAATAATACTAAATAATACTCTAAATAAATTATATGATTATCAAAATTTGTTTGGTTTAAAAATATTTTGATGCAAAACCTGTTATGAGACATAGCTAAATAAAATATTATATGAAAATTTTAGCGAGCATTAATACTGGCGAACCGACTGGTCGCCAAGGGCGGCTAGTAATAATATATATTTATTACTATGCAATATTTATTGTGTCATTCTTCTGAACTTAAATGTTTTAATGTGAAATGAATATGTCTTTTAATCATCATTGTCTAGCTTCAATTTTTGATGTGAGAGAAAGAAGTTTTTTCTACATATGTAGTATCTTAGTAAGGAAGTTTTATATTTGCTTAGTAATGATAATGTATAAAGCCATCTGTTTCCATCATAATAGTCACCATAGTAAAAATTTTGTTTTCAACTTTATATCTGCTGAAAGATGTCTATATTTATTCCCTTCATATTTTTATCTGTATTAGAACTGATTTTCTCTCATTGAAAGTAATAGAAATATTTGATAAGATTTTAATGGCTTGTTTTAGATATTGAAGATTTTACTTAAATTGATAAACCATTTAATAGATTTTTAATTTTAATAAAGCTGTTAAACTTCTTGAAATTTTGAAAACATCTGAAAAAAAAATCAATATCCTAACTAATGATTTTCAATTTATTGATTTCAATGTAATTGTGAATATATGGTTATTTTCATTTAGCTTTTGAAATTGTGGAAAATAAATCAATATCTCGAAATATTCTTTTCATCAAATTTTGATATTGTTTAGTTTTATTTATCAAATACAATTATTGGAAACTGGCCGCCTTTGGCGACCAGTCGGTTCGCCAGTATTAATGCTCGCTAAAATTTTCAAAAAATATGTTATGTAGTTGTGTCTCATAACAGGTTTTTCACCAAAATATTTTTTAACCAAACAAATTTTGATAGTCTTATCATTCATTTATAGTATTATTTTCGGTAGAACTTTACCGTACGGTCACCCTTGGCGAATTTTTCAAAATCCCGCCAAAAGTCGCCAATCTGGCGACTTCGAAGCGAGAACCAATGAAAACAGAGCATAGAAAATGGCTGAAATTTCAAAAAAAGAACCCTTTCGCACACTCCTTTTAACATCATGTTCCTCTCCTTTCACCTTAGATTTACACCTCCATTCATAACCATCACTAACATCCTTCCTTGCAACCAATTTCATATATTTATTACATTTCGGACATTCATACCTATTCGCAATCAACCCCGCTTTCATACAAAAATCAAACGTCTCTTTCCTTTCATCCAATCCATACAAATACCTTAAATTCACATGCTCATCATACCACATAACATCATTCTCTCCAAACATTCTTGCTCTTACCTCAGACATTCCCCATGCAGCCATCACAATAAAATTCAAAGAACGTGGGAGCTAAGACAAAATCAACTTCACCATATATCACCGAAGTTCGAAATGGGTAAATTCCAGTTTTCGGCAGGTTGCCAAAAAAAAAAAAATTATTTATTGCCAACTTTTGAAAAAGTCGCCAAGGGTGACCGTACAGTAAAGCTGAGCCTTATTTTCTTCAGATGTTCTGTTCATTGTACAATCATCTTTCTCTTTCTATCCATGCAGTGATTGTCCCAGAATTGCTATTTTACTTAAATGGTGGAGGGAAAGATCTACAATTCTACGTTTTTATAGAATAATAGAAATTCAAATTTTCATAAATGCAAACTCACCAAACAAATAAAGACACAATTGGTTTTCCAAAAAGGCGAAAGTTTAATAACAGCTCGGAAAATGCCGCGCACAGGGGAAATAATGGTGACACCCCCCTCTATTTTTTCCTGCAACCCCCCCTTTTTTTCCTCTCTATAAACCCTTTTTTCCCTTTATTCTTTTTTCCCTTCCATGCCCAGACTATATTTTAGGCAGGTATCGATTAAATATTCTTACAAATTAAACACTAAGAAAATAAAAAGAATCGTTTAATACATAACTCCTTCTAAGAATAAAATAAAGACATTAAGAGCTCTTAATGCCACATTTTATATGAAAAAGAATTTTTATCTTTAAGAACAACAAAAAAACTACAACTTTAAATCAGAATACAATCAATAGCAACATTAGAAAATAAAAAACGAACAAAATGATATTCATGTCCGTTGTGGAGAATGTTTTTAATCAGCATAATCAGCTGCATAAAAGCAAGTATTTTCTTTCTTTAACTTCTCGCTATGTATAAATGTAAACCAACTGACTTCGCATATTTTTTTTCTCAACAAATCATTACTTCCTGTTATCTTACTCATTTGGTGTGGGGGAAGGAAATGAAGACTTTTGGCGGGAAAGTAAGAAAAGTGTTGTTTTAACTATTTTCCTCGCTGTTTTTTCATTTTCTCTCTCCATAAGAACCAGCCTCGTGTCTTAACGGAAATATTTTTTTAAAAATTAGCCGAATCGGTAGAGCCGTTCTCTAGTTTTGCGCTTAGCAACGCATTTCATGGTCTATTTTTATTAATATAGAAGATTATGCTAAATGATGTGGAGCTCATGGTTATTTAAAAAGTATAAAGTTTTCATTATTTTTAAAAAAAATACTGTTCTTAAGATTAATTCTTTGTTTCACATCATTACGCTAAACCTATTTTACATATTACATAGACTGTTCTCTTTATTTAAAACTTCAGGAAGACTAATCAAATTTTTCTATTCTTTAAGTTTTGTTTCAAATTTAGAAATAGATATTTATTTGTATATTTTATAAAATAGTTATGGTAAAATTTAATGCTTTTTAAAGCTCATTTCTCTAAATTTAATCCAAAATATTTAACTGTATGGCTTATTAAAGACATTTTATAGCATAGATACTAAAAAAGTTTAAAATGGTATTATTGCTGTGAAGAAATATGTTTTTTTAAACACTATTTAAGATTGCATATTATTATTATGAGTGTTTTTTAAAATTAAAGTTTATATATATATATGGACAGACTTATGCAATTTTGTACAAAATATACTCTTTTCAATTTTTAAACAAAGCAGTGTAAATGATGAAGGTTTAATTTAAAAAATTGTATTTAGTGCAATCTATCAGATCCTTCTCTCTATGGAAACTAGACTAAATATTGTGTTGTCATAAGTCCCAACTAACAATTGATGCATAAATCTATACTTCAGAATAGTTGTCCAGTCTTAAGAAAATGTGATTAATATATCAAGCTATCAAATTAGCAGCATCATTTAGAATGAGATACATCACTTCTCCCTGTCCTATAAAAAATGAAAAAAAAAAAAAAAAACAATTTTATGATTAATAATGAATTGTTAAATTTATATTAACAGAAGTTGCTCTTCAATTTTACCACAAAAAATAAGATATTTGCATCATCATGTAAATTTTTTCTAAAAACTAACTTTTGAAAATAAATTAATAAGAAGGTGATTCTAAATTGAGGATTGGATCTAAAATCATTAATTCATGAATGTATATAGAAAGGTACTCTTTGCTTAGGGAAAATAAAATGATTTGGTTTAGTTTTAAATTTGTAGTTATATTAATCAGCAATTTAAATGAGCATATAGTTATGCATACTTCATTGATTGATGTGCTTTTTAGGAAGGGCGTTAGATCAAACGATGATTAACAAATGTTTATTTTTTTCATAGTGTAACACAATATTTATTTTAATTATAATATATCATGCCAAAATAAAAGTTGTCACCTAACAAGATATCCTTTGACGAGACAAATTCCTTGATTGAAAAAAAGCTCTTAAGACACTATTATATATGGTTTTTTGAAATACAGAGGCAGAATGAAACACATAAGAATTAATTCACTAAGATTTCGTATAATATTAAAAGAAATTTAAGGATAATTTCATAACCAAAGGCATCTATAGGAAATAAAACATGGAAATTTTTTGGATTAAGTTGCATTATTACTATTTTTTTAAACATAAAAGTTATTCCTTTTTAATATTTGTGGTAAAGAATTGAATGTTATCTTTAAGTATATTTACAATCATAATTTATGATATCAATTTTGTCTTTATATTTATCATTACTTCTTTAGTGTAATGATGTTAGTTGTTAAAAATTTTTAAAACACAAAATTAGTTATACATTTTATTTCAGGTGATGATTCTGAGTAGTTTTATTACTATAGCTATGATGATAGACTTGATTTCATGTTTGTGAACTTAACAGAAATTTTAAGATGTGGATTATTTTCTTTTTATTTGCTTGCAAATATTTGTTTAATTGCACCTTGTATGATAAGTCATTTTTCTGAAGTAATTATCCATCTTTTTCTTTAACCCTTTTGTGGCAAGTGTGTCATAACGTATCACCTATGAATGTCTCTCAAGTCAGATTTATCACCTATGCATTTCTGGGAATCAAACTTATGGGACAGTGATGCATATCTACATTTTAAATGGTACAATTTTTAACTTTATGGCTCTCTGTGTCTTGAAATAAGGATGGTTTTATCATCCTGAGCTTTAGTTTGCTTATATTCAACCTGACTTTGGTATTTTACTTCTACGTGGGAGGTTGTAAGAGAAGTAAATAATCAGAGCTGGGTAATGTAACTTTCCATTTGATAGAATCTTTCACGTTTCTGGTCTTCTTCCGAATTTTTTTTTTTTATTACTCTGTAACTGTTATTAGACTTTTGGGTTTTAATGCCTATTCTTCTGTATTTTGTTTAGCTTTTGGATGTAATTTATACACTTCTCTTTTTAAAAAAGAAAGCTTTGGTTTCAATTTATTATGGTATTCTGACTCCATCCATCTCATATTCGGTCTACCCCTTTACCTACTTTTAAAGGTCTATGTAAAAGAATTTTTTTTTTATATGGAATCATCAGCCATTCTAAATATATGAATCACCCAGTTCATCCCATTTATTTTTTTGAGTTTGATAATATCTGTCTCTCTAGATTTTGTATAGCTCAAAATTATATTTTCCTCTTTAGATATTGTTGATTTCTATACCACCATTATTTCATTGCTACGTTTCAATTTTCTGTTTGCCGAATTTTTTACATTGTTACTTTTATAGGTACTGCTGCAATTTTAAAATACCTTGTGAAGGGCTTAGAAGTGGCAGAGAAAGATCATGGTTCTGAATCTGATGCTGTTCCCATTTTAAATTATTTGAAAGGTGTGTATGAAGCCTCCCATAGCTCTGATCCAGAAACTGTTGCTAGACTCATCGAAGCTCATGACTTGTGCCTTCAACATATACCATCAAAGCTCTTAAAATCCAAAGAGGTTTGTCAACAATTTTAATTTAAAATATTACATTATTATCTGTTATATTTCATATATTTCTGGCACTTTTTCTCATTCTTATATTTTTACAGACTATTTTGCTTTCTGTTCTGCTAAAAACTTCAGATTAAATATAACAGTTCTGATTATTCTTATTTCTCCGTCATAATAATTATTATGCTAGAGTTTGGGTGAATGTGAATTGAAGTGGATATTTGTTATAAATATTTGTCGTATGACAAATTTGTTGACATCTGTTTGCTGTAAAACAGAATGACAGATTTGTTTGAAAACATTTGACTTCAGAAAATGGTTTATGTGAATGCCATCATTTCATCAGTTATTTTTTGAAATTCATTGTTATTTGTCATTACTGTATCTTTTAATTTTAGAAATTTTCAAAATAAGCTTTATGAGTGTTTTTTCTTCGATTCGTGTTCATTGCCCTTCATGCTGTAGTTTTCCATGTTTTAGAGAGTATTAAAATCAGTTAGTCATGCCTTATAAAGTTTTTAATCTTAATTTGATTTTTGATAATTGTGATTGTAATATCTCTTAACTATAAAAGATTTTCATTTGCAGCAACAGAATTTTATTCCATTTTTTGAATTCATTTTAAAAGCAAAGAATTCTAATTTTTAAACACATAAATTATATGGAATATGAATTAATTATGACTTGAGATTAATCATTGCTGATTTTGGTTACTTAAATTTGATATTAAATATTAAGCTATGACTTATATTTCACTTTAAATTTTTTATAGATGCTTATCAAAGCATAAATAATTATTTACTATAATCTCATATTAAAATTGTCTTTTATTAAAAATTATATAATGATAATAGGTAAGCATCATGATTGAAAGAATGGACTACATTTCAAATCAAATATGCTGCATTCAAGAATGATTGCCACAGCTTTTTAAATGAAAATAATTAGTGAAAATGGAACAATTGTTTGTAATTAAAAGATGGAAAAATACATGGCACTCATAAAAATAAGACTATGGGTATTATGTATGTAATTATACTTTGACTCTTTTTTTTTGATACAAAATTGTGGAAAGTTATTTAATTTTTTTATTTTATTTGTTCATGCTAATTTTCTTAGAAAATATTAGTTAAAATTATGCAATATTGCTTTATTTTCCTTTTTATTGAATTATATCTACTGTAGAAAATTCAGTGAAAAGGCAATTATTTAAAAGAAATATGGTTTATTATGATGAAAGTCTGATTGAATTAATTTCAGTTTTCTGAAATTGTTCGCTTTTGTTTTTACATCTAGGTGTCACTATGCATCATTCCTCGAATACCTATTCAGAATCTCCTAGAACTCCTACCTCAATTCAACAAAGCTGGCTTACTAAAGCCAAACAGTCCTCACTACAAAGCTGTTCTTGAAAGACTTGGCTCTGAAGAAGCTTTAGAGAATACTATGATCGGTCCATTGGAGTCTTTCTTAGCAATCAGGAAGTGGCAGATATCAAACAAAGTACTTCCAGGAAAACCTATGGTGAGGCAGAGTACTCCGGCTTTGGATGATGCTCTTCAGAATTTCCATCTGGCTTCCTTTAAGGTAAATAGCTTTGATAATGTTTGGATTTTAATCAAAAGTAATTGAAGTTATAAGAAATTTATTTCTGTATTGAGTCAAATTGAAACACAAGTTTTTAAAATATGTCAATATTCTAATATGAACAAATGCTCTATAAAATTATATAAATATCTCCAATATTCATTTACTTTTTCTTGAGATTTTATGGTTCAAAATACAGACGCTCTCAGCAGACTTCATTTTATATTATGTATAGATGAAAAGCACTGCAAGAAAAGTCTTAAAGTGCTTGAGCAAGAATATAAAACAAAGACTTTTCAAAAGATGAAAAATATTGTGTAATATATATTTTTTCTGTGTTTTAAATTTTTATATTTTATTCCAGAATGTAAAAGCCACAGAGAAACGATATTTAGTGGCTTTAGATATTAATTTGACCATGAATCACAGCAAGTGCGCCAATGGTAGTGCTCTGACTCCTTCCCATGTTAGTGATATTGCTCTTCTGGCTCTTCTCAAAGCTGAAATTTCAAATGTTACGACTATTGTTTTCTCTGGTGGTGAAGTTCTTCCAGTTGAAATTAATCACAAGATGAACCTTGGAGATGTTATTGAACACTTAAATGAAGTAAGTGTTGCTATTTGAATTGTAAAGCCCAGATATTTGTTTTCAAAAGACTCCTAACCATGAAGTCCTGATCCAGGCAATAGGAAATGACATGCTAAACAGGTTATACAGTTACATTTTAAATAGAAATATGGATATGTGTGCTTCATTTAATACAGCTATTAAAACTGATTTAATTCTTTTTTATATATATTTTGGATACAAATAATATAATTTTGTAATAAAGCTAATATTACATAAATAAATCATGAAATGACAGTAATCTGAAAATCATTGAGTGGGATTATACAAGATTGAGTGGGTAATACAAGATTAAAAAAATACATGCCATTATGTTAACAAGGAATTTATAACTATTAATTCCTTTTTTTTAGTTGATGTATCATAATGATAACACTAATGAATACAATTACAATGATATAGACAACAGATCTGTTTACAATTTAAGAAACTAAATCTACAAAAATCTACAAACCTGAATGGTTTCTATGATACAATTTTAATTTTCTGATTTATTAGTTACATGCCTGCTCTGATCATCGTTTCACACAAGTATTATACGTAACAATCATTTTTTTCCCCAAATTTGTTTCTGTGAATGGGACTCATGACATTCATGTTTGCTATAATATTGTTGACATAAACCTTGCTTATCAAAATATGATTATTTGTAAAATAAATAAAATTTCATTCAATAGCTATTGACATGAAATCAGGGAGAATAATCTTTTTATTTTGTTTTAGATTTATATTAGATTTATAGTTTTTATGAAACTGTTACTGGCTGAATGTGATTTATTAATTTCTTTAGTAGTACTGTAAATTATTTTGGAGGTTTTTTATTGTGAATTTAAGGTTTAAAAAAATTTAATTTCCAATAATCAATCTTAATTTTTCATATCATTATCAAATTGAAAGTACTACTTATCCACAACCTGTTCTATAAATTAGAACAAATTGTAATCCAATGGAGCAATATTTTGATAAATATGGCTGGTGAAGAAAAACATCCTATTTCTTTTTTTAACTACATAAAAAATATGTAATCAAACATTGTCAATTATAACACACAATAAAGTTGTGTTCGAAAAATTACTTTATCATGCTTTTGTTAGAATGTTAGCAATTTTGCCTTCAATACATGCATTAATTGTGTTTTGTTTTGCTCACTAATAGTGTTCTACACCCATCAGGTCATTCCAATTGAAAAACATTAATTTTGAAACATAAATATTTGGCTTTGCTTAACTATGTTGATGCATGATCAGGTAAACATCCCAATTTTCTATCCTTAGGATTATTATAGTGTATCCACTCTTCATCACTTGTGAAGATACGATGCAAAATAACCTTTAAAGTAATTGTTCACAAGTGAATAGTTATTGTTCATCATTTCTCAGTTTTTGGAACTTAAGGGTTTCTTCAATTCCACAGAAGAACCATTGTGTCAGTAAATCTGGTGCATGTTAATTCTATTGGGGCCAAATGTTCTTTCGTTGATGTGACATGGTGTAATTTGGAGAGAGAGGGTATCAGCTCAGGAGTCATCCTTGGCATGTGGTTGTGGCTCAAAATATGAGGTCTATCCTCAAATGGCCATAGTATTGCTTTTGAAAAAATGAGGCATTATTATATCCAAATTAAACTAGACTAACTTAGCGTCAGTTCTGTGGGCACCCAATTTCTTTGATTTTGAATCTTATTGAATGCATTTATGTGGTTGGAAATTATTGTGCAACCAACATTTAGTGATTCAGCAAGTTCACCTTGATTTGATACATATATTCATCGAATAATGCTTCCAATTCCACTTTTTTGAGCTTGTTGATTGATAGGGTTCTGTTTGTCAACTATATTGAAATAACCATTTCTAAAACTATGAAATCATCACTTGTTCATTTTTTTCAATAGATATGTTGGTCATAAGCTTCCAATGCAATCAATGACTTTTTACATAATTTTTTTGAAAGCAAGCTAAGTAAAACAACTTCCAAGTAAAGCTTTGTTTTTTCACAATTTAGCAGCTTTGAAATTTTGAAAAAAAAGAAAGAAAACAAAATGCATTGTTTACATTTTTGCAAAATGATTCATATTCAAATGTATTGCTAATGACAGAATATTTGACATGAATAGACATGATTATAGTCAATAGAAGTATCTAATGCAGTAATGCTTAAGTTATGATACCTATTATAAATCTCTCAAAATTGATTTACAGTTCTGATATTATGAATTGAAATTGAAATTATAAGAAAATGTTGAAAAATCGCAAGGTGAAAGATCTTTAAAAATCAGAAAACATTAAGTATATGGTTTTTATTTTCATATACATTAATTTATATTAATTTTTAGATAATTTATTGTTCAAGCTATCATAAGATTTCATAATGAATTTTTTTATTTGGAAGGGAAATATTTTAGGTATAGAAATTGAAGACAATGAGAAATTGGTTAAAAAATATAATTTTTTAATCATAATGTTCAATTTATCATGATATTGATGAAACATTTTGAGTGATAAATTACTAGATTGATATTTTTAATCAGTACTATTGATAGTTTTAGCCAATGACTATTCTAGAAATTCAATTAGCAGATTTGCATGCTTGCTGATGATCATTAGATGACAGAAAGAGAATGCAAAATAACTAGACCTTTTGTTACTTCAAAACAGGGAGTACCATTTTTTTAAAGGTGGGATTGATAAAAAATAGTAATATAAAGTTTTTTAAAGAGGTTTTTGAAACTACTTAAAAACAAAAGATCAAGTTGAGAAAATGAAAATGAATACTAATTATATACTGGAAACAAGGCATGGAAAGATTTATTAACTGTATACTCATCAGATCAACAATTCACAATAAAAGTCTTTTCTGTGGTCAGAGAATTATTATTCTGCTTTATTTGCTTAGCATTTAACTTTAAACTACCAATTCGTCCATAATTTAATCTTTTTTTTTTCTTTTAAATATTGGGATGCTATATAATATTATATGAACAAATTTTGGAATATAGTATTTATTTGAATTGCAAATGTATTATTAAGACAAAAAATTTGAGTGAATGAACTACAATGACTTACAATATGAGTTGATGTATATGAGTGGCATTAATTATGAATATTTTTTGAAATATTTCAAAATTAATTGGGAAAATTTATGCAAGCTGTTGCTTATTTCTGTTAAAAAAAAATTGCTTTCCTCAAAATGTTTATAATGATTTGTTTTAGGTAACAGCTGGTCCTGTGTTTTTAGCTGCACCTTTAAACTGGGCTCTTACGAAGAAGATGCGCTTTGATACTTTTGTGCTTTTTACTGATCGTTTATCCAGCACACAAGATGATGATTTAGCAAATGTCTTCAAAGAGTACAAGGAGACTATGCATTTGCCTAATGCAAGGTGAGTTATCCCTTATTTAACTTTTTTATTTTTATTCTTTGTTCATTGTATTTTCTATTTTAAACATTAATTGATACTAATATAGTACTTTGTTTAAAATAGTAATTTAGTACTTTGTATCATAGATAAGATTTGTTCCAAACTTTTAAAAGTCCGCACACACACGCGCACACACACACACACACACACACACACACACACACACACACACACAC
>JAOUZG010029736.1:2563291-2611601 GCA_026289955.1 Argiope argentata | reverse complement strand
ACACACACACACACACACACACACACACACACACACACACACACACATCCGGACTAAAATAAATTCAGTTTATTATTTGCACAATAAAAATTAGATTTTTTTTTAATCTTTGGTTTTCTTTATTGACTAAATATTATTTTGAAGCTTATTCTTGAAAATTTAATGGGAAAAAACTTAGAAGCTTATTATCACTTTTAGAGTACTAGATTTGCTTATAAATTTCTTATTTGAAATAAACAGCTTTATGCATTTATTATTGCATTTTTTTTTCATTCCAGTAATATTGATGCTAATGTTGAATTAGGTCTAAGCTTGTATTAACAGTACCAAATGTGGTACATTTATTATTAGCTATTTGGCAACTATTTGAGGAAAACTAGACATTAACTTTCAGTTTCATAGATATTGCTCAAAATATTCAATATTTCCCCCTTTTTAACCTTAAAAGTTTATATTTTGTTAGTATTGTACATGGTAAAATCTGCTTAAAATTCATATGCTTCTGTGTTATATTTTCAATCTTCTTATTGAATCTTGAAATTTAATGAGCTTCAGCTTTAATTTTACAATTGTATTATCAATTAGCACATTTTGAACCTTTTTTATAGTATGTTTTTTTTAAAAAGTAAGCATTAGAAAACATTAAAAAAATAATAAATTACTTATAAAACATCCACTAGTATTATTCCAGAAATTAAGAAAGAAAGATTAAGAATTCAAACTAAAATGCTTGATATTGTATTATAATACTTTTCCATGACAATAATTAAAAAAAAAATATATTCCATTTTGGGTTCAAACATCTCAACATAGAAAACAATCAGGCTGAATCAAGCTAAGAACTTTCCAAAAAGAATGACATTTGTGTATTTTTATATTTATCAATCTTTGTATGATATTATGTGGAAGTCAGAAGATGGGGTACTATCTGAAATATCATTTCTTTTACTCTGCCTATAGCTCTAAATTCTCTGTATAATCCCTATTAACTTAAAATAGGATTTTAATATTAAATGAATTTGTATCTGTTAAGGAAGATCTAATATATTTTAGTTATTTTTTTGTCATTTGGTTAGAAAAATCTCATACTGAGCAATTCTCCCAATAATTCTGTATTGGAAATTAGAAAGATTTAATTAAATTATTTATTTAAAATTTTTAAAAACTTGTACTACTATGTAAGTAAAATCCTATCCTTTATTTTTTTCAAATTACTCATGCAGGGGCATAAACTTTTGTGAATTGCATATTGTCCGAAACTGTTCATGTTGGTAAAAATCTATGAGGACAAATAAAAAGGGTTTTTAAAAGTGGATGCTGGCTAGATAGTAATAATAGTATGCAGTATTTAAATTATTCCACATATTATTTTTGCTACTTAATGTTTTGTATGCCACATGCATTGATTTCTAAAAATTTTTCCTTTTCTAATTTCTAGGTACGTATTGTCCACTCTTTGTGACCAGACATCATCTTTCCCTCATGAAGATCCTTCTTTCCTAAACATTGTTGGTTTCAACACCAAACTGCTACAGATAATTCAAGATTTCTCATGTGCTGTGTTTTAACCGAAAGCGGCCTTTAAGACAAAAAACTTTCCTGAAATGCTGAGCAGATGCTTTCTTCTCCTTTTATATTCATAAACAGGGTGTGGATATTTCTTGCGCATGCAGCTCTTTTATCCTGAAGAAAGTGGAGAAAGTTAATATTTTTGAGTATCATGAGGACGGTTCACCAGACAAATATTTTGGCAAAACTGTAATGAAGATTTTAGTTGGAAGTTTTATATTTTGGTCCCTATCTATCATTTGTAGTGCTTTCTTGTAGAAGATTATTCCATCATTTGATTCCTCCACATGTAAGAACTTTTTATCTACTTAATAGAAAATATTTCATGTTGGAATCGACCCATTCTGCAATTTGCGGAAGAATAAATTCGAGAAAACTATAATTTTACATTGAAAATATCAAATATTCTTTTAGGATGAGAATTAGGAAATTTTGTAAATGTTAGTAGTCAAAGAATTTTTTAATACAGATTTAAAAAAAATACTGAATTAAATTAATTAGTTTTTAAGCACCATAAAGTTAAAATGAAAGCTATTGAAATTAGTAATGACAAAAACTATTTTATTTGGATTTAGACAAAATAGTGAAGTAATTTGAACTATTTTGCATGTTACATTTTACATGTTATGGTGGCATTTATTAACTATTCAAATATTTTTATTCGCTTTATTATTATGTGAGAACATAATGTTGTTTTGGTTTGAAGGTTTTGAAGCCCCAAAATTGAAACGAAGACAGAAAATTTGGAATTTATTGCTCTTGGGGCATCAATTTTTCACTTTTAGGCTTATTAGAAAATGCTAAATATGGTTGTCATATTTAGTGACATCACCAAGAAAAAGTTAGAATCATGCACAATAGTACCATTATGTACCCTATTCTCTATATGTCAATACAATTCTGCATATTCTGATAGTCACATGATTGGATCAAACTTGTTTAAATTGGTTAATGACTTAAATTAATTAAGACAAACAATTCCCTAAATATTATAAATGTTCTCACATGATAACATGAAATGTTTCATGTGAGAGATTTCATTTGTACCATGTAACAGATTATAATTTTTAAATGTTTTAATTTTATTTTTTTAAAAGTTAATTTATAATGAACCAGCTTGAGTTATAGCAAATTTCATATTCTCTCTCTTTCTTTTCCATTTTATTTTCATTATATCTAAAAAACATGTCCTAGAATTTTATTTGAATACAATTTTTTTTAATTTCTGTTTTAATCTTGGTTTATGCTATTTGATTTTAACCTTATGCTCTTTGAAAATGAATTGTAAAATAAGCTTCTGATTGTTAGGTCATTGTGATATTAATGTGCAATGTACTTGTTAAGTGTACTTATCTTAAAACTTCACTGCTTTTTGTTTTTGCATTTATATTTTATTTTTGTTGAAAAAATCTCTCATTTTTAAAAAACCTTCATTTGAAATGTTTACACTTATTTACAACTAAGAATAAGGAAAAAAATCATTTTCTTCCTATTCTTTAAAATTTTGTACAGAGTTTAAAATATGACATAATTTAAGTGACATTGGGCCATTTGAAGGTATTAATTATAAAAGTGTAGTTTATATTATAAGATAAGAACATTCTAAAATATTTATTAACATCAATATTTAAACATTTTCCCCCCCATAACTGAATTAATCCTTTTATAAAAACTATTATTGCCAGAAAACAGTATTTCGACTATTATTGTACTGTAATGTGTGGCATATAATTCTGAATTGTTTGTAAATTGTTTTGTATGTGACAATTTATGATATACTTTCATAATCAATTACTTGAATAATTCTTGAAAAAGTTTGATAACTTTTTAATATTGTATATTTGCTTATGCCAGTTGCAGAATGGGTTAAATGTTTTGTATTTATTTGTATTTCTTTGAACAGATGCATTAAAGCGAATTAAATGTGATGTATTCCATGATAAGCTGCAATTGATCTAGCAGCTTATAAAAATGTAAACTCTTGTTAAAAAAGTTTGTAATCTTCATTGTGATGATTTGCAATTTGTAATGTAAGGTAGGCGTTAGATATTGTTAATAACCAAAATGTAACTGATTGATATCTTGAAATGTTTTATAATAGTTGGATTAAAAAATTATATATTAGTGAAATTGAGCATTTGTGTAATAAGTAGGGTTCCTACATCAAGTAAGAGTGCCTAGAAAATTATGTGATGGTTTGAAACTACTTAATCTGAAATATACTAATTTAATCTAAAAAATAAAAATAAAAAATTAATTTTCAGATCTTGATAAAAATTTAAATATTAGTAATAAGTTTACTGATTTTGCATTTATTATTCTTTTCAGTTTTGTTTGTACTTATTTTGTGTGTTCTTTTAACATATTTATATCTGTATATATTTCATTCTTTATATCATGCAATTCAAATTTTTCTACTTTGGGGAATCTCATTTGCAAAAGTAAAAAAAATTATTGTGTTCTATATGTAAGGGTCAATATAGGGATTGAGGGACTGACATACAATAAGAACAGAGCATATTAGTTCTATCTAATTGGTAAATGTTTATAGTCCTTCAATGATTCCACAGTGTTTTGCATAAAGTATTGCCAATAATATCTTAAAGCAATATCAGTCCTGTGTTTGTTTCAGATGAAATAGTTTATTTTTAAAATTCCTTCAAGATTAATGCCCTTATAAAAAAGTGCTTCCAGATTGGATTTGGCAAGCACCAATTATGGGCCACAATTTTTTCTTCTTCTAAGACTAAGATTCCATAAAAATATATATATAATAATATATTTCTGTAAGAAAACCTGGAGGAATCCTACTTGTTATGTGAGTAAATGTTTTAAATTTAAGTAATCCAAATTTCAGATGAAATAAATTTGGAATTTTACAAAGTTGTAGATTATAATAGAATAAAATATTGAAAAATTTGAATTTTGAAAAAAATCTTGATAATGATTTTAATGATTTAATCATAATTCATCAACCTATTATACTGTATTTTTTTAAAAATTGCCATAGTATAAAAAATGTGTTGTGTCTGTAAACAGTTAGAAAATTTGGAATGGAGCTTCTTAATTGACTGTACCTGCAAATTCTCACTGCCATTTCTCACAGTTTTAAAATACATTTGTTTGAGTGCAAAATTAATTTTACATTGCATTGTAGTTATATTAATTACTCAAACATAATAATTGAAATATTTTGCATTACATTAACCTGAGATTTTTATGAACCTGAGATTATTATTTTTATGATTTTTCTTATGAACTAAAGCTCCCTATATGTATTTTTTTCCTCTGAAATTTTACTTTTTCTTATTTTTAACATCGATTTTCCCCCTTCAGAATTATGGATTTTTCAGGTATTTTTATTGTATTTATAGTAGAAATTGCAAACTTTATTTTGAGTAATGAATTGAAAAACACATTTTTTTAATGGCTATATTTTGTATTCATTGCTTTTGTTAAATCATCACTTTATTTGTATGCACAATTAGTGTGTTTATATAGTATAGATACACGTTCTTTAAATTTATTTTAAATGTATTGTCCTAAGTGTAAGCTCGGGTGTTTTTATTATTTTATTATGAATAATTTCTCTTATAGAAAAACTTGTGTTGTCAAGGTATATAAAAAGTTGCTAGTTGCCTCTTCTATTTTTAGAATCAGTGAAATAAAACTTTTAATTGCAAAGTTGTGGGTTGTCTTGATTGCAAATGCTCTCCATAATGAACAAAATGCTATTTTATTATTATAGAGTACTAGAGTTATAATAATAATAAAACTTATATTATTAAAATTATAATTTTTTTGATACCATAAAATAGCAAAATTTGCATTATGAATACTTTAGTTGTGTTGTTGTCCATCTTGGAATTACTAAAATTAGACCAGTATTAATGTATGCAAATTAAAAAAAATTCTAATAATTAAAAAAACATTTAGTTCATTGATAAAATGTAACTTTAGAAGAATTTTTTTTAAAGTGATAAGAGAGAAAATTGTTTGAGTGTTTAACAGTAATGATGTAGCAAAGATAAACATTGTCCACAGCATTACATGATCTATCTGCCCCTACTTTGATGACATCAGTGACTTAAAAAGTGTAGTTGGTGCCAAGGATATAATTCCCCTCTTGTTATATTTGAGTTTAAAAAAAGCGTAAATGTACTGTTAATTTGGCTGGCCTCTGATTTGATCTTTAAGACTGGAATCTGGGGTATCTATATTCTTTCTTGACTCTTGTTGTTGTTGTGCTGTGACTAATGGCACTTGCCATGGACAAGCCTCCGCTGATGCGATCAGCAAATTTTAAGCCTAAGAAATGCGTCTCTTTGTTTTACAAGTAGGGCCAAGAGTACGACTTAGCTACACACACGTCACTACCCTTTTTAGGGGGCGGACTTCATTCATGCAAATTCATTCATTCATCCACGATCGTAATTTAGATCTTTAATAGAGAACGATCACCTCTGACCCAGTACTTCCATTGATATTACTCTCAATATGGAGGACTTTGTGACCACGAAAAGATTTAACGAGCGCCTGTCGCCACACACTCGGCGAATTTTTTGGCCGGTGAGTTTCAAACTCGTAACATAAGGAGTACGAGTCCAACGCTTTACCAACCAAATCATCCCGGCCCCTTTCTTTACTCCTTAGACACCAGACTAAGGATGGTGTTGATACTAATTAAGGAATAGTTACTGCCATCTTAGGCAGTAATTATTTGCTATGTTACTGCCTAAGATGAGGTCACAATGTCATTGTGGTAGAATCTCTATTTTTAACTGAAAGGCCACTTATTTCGGATCTTAATTCCATTAACGATCCGATCATATACGTATATTCACTATATATGGGTTGTTGCACTGTAACTCTGCCTGAGATCAAGCATCCTCTTACTAGCCTGGAATGGTAGCTCGGAGAGTTAAGTAATTGCTCAAGTTTCTCAGTATCATGTGACTGTAGTTCAAAATTGTAATGTGGTGAGACTCCTTTGGCTATAAAACTGGCCATTAATGTAGCTAATTGTATGCAAAATTCTCCAAAAATTCTGTAAGATCAACAGGCCAGTTTAATGTGTGTAAGAAGAAACAGAACAACATGCATGATAACAAAAAACGACGGTTATTCAACGCATAAAAAAAGAAAATTCAGCCGAAATGTACACAATAATAGCACTTACAATAAACAGTAACTAATAATTAGCTAACTGGTCGTATATAACCTCAAGACTATAAAGCAGCCAGACAGAACTCAGTATGAAGAGAGAAATCACAGGATTATTTACTTTCTCAAAAGTCTGCTTATTTGCACTCTCTACCCGACTAAGAAGAACTTCACTGTTGACTCACTACTGACTGGCCCATCAATGCTCCCTGAATTACCGATTCTCTAGAAACTAAGATACGACTCGATTCACTAATCACTTGAGCTCTATTCCATTGACTGACTGCAGTTCTAATTTCCTGCCATTGATAGCTTCTGACACAGAAAATTCTGAAATGGTTATCTCGATTCGTTTCTTAAGCGATCGAAAAAATATATGATAATTGAATCTTTTTCCTCCCCCACCCTTAAAGTCGTCAAACCCGGTGGTGCTTACTGTTAAACGTTGCTACGGAACTAACTGCGCTGGGAAGCTACATTACAAATTCGTACATCCATATGACATTTCAGGGGGAGATAAATCTATGGAATCTATTGGCGCATTATTCTTTTCATAAGGTTTGTTGTGTTTTATGTACATTTATTCCATTTAAAATAGGATTACCTTTTGTTTAAAGTATGTTTTAAGGTAATGTATTATACTTGAATAGATATCTATGAATTGTTAAAATTACGTGGCTGGTGCTTAACACCTGATCTGTAAAAGGAAATCTTTTGATGGATTATATTGGTTGTTCGGGAAGATCCCTGGGCTTGTTATGGTCATCAAAGAAGAACTAATTTGCTTCTATTTAATTATGAATCAAATTATGGATTTTTTAAAGATAGTGCTTTCATCAATATTTTAGTCCATCAACCATTGACATTGGTCTAATGTTATTAGTTTGTTGTACATTGGGAATAAAAAAAGAGTTCTTGTTAATATTTACATCCCCCTGGTTAGTTTGGCTATTTTCAGAGTGGCTATTTCAAGTGCCATTTTATTCAAACTGCCAAGATAGTAGATTTATGATTTCATTTCTTAACAATTTTAGTCAGGCGATGCCTTTCATTTTTTTGGCAGCATATACTATAACTATCCATTAAGTACTGAAAAAAGTTTTACTTCCATCATTTATTGTTTTTTAACTTTCGCAAAGCGAAGAATTCTTTTCAGGTCATAAATGATGTTTACGAAGACTATGTTATAAGTAAACGGGCAATGCAAAATTATTTCAGATATCAAAATGAGAATTATACGCTGAGGACTAGCAAAATCCTTGTAGGCTCTTTGCAAATGATGACGACCAAAGTGATGCATTGAGCACAATTTATCTGTTTTTAGAGGTACTTTTCCATTAGCCAAGCGTCAGCAAAAAATCGCTAACGAAATTTGGCAGAATTCTACATTATTTGGCAATTTTTCGCTGGCCTCTGGTTAATGGAAAAGTACCAATTTTTATTCATGAAATAGCTGAGAGACTTGGAGCTTCGAATTTGACTATTTACAATTATTTGAAGCCTTGACTTCGGTAGTTGCTTCGACTTTTGTTTAAGTGAACTTTAAATGATCTGTATTTCTAGGTGCGATTAATTTCTCAAATACTATTGCGATGTAGTATTTATTGAATAAAGGGGTTAGGTGTTGCGATTGTTGGGGATATCTCATTTTTTGACCCCTACTTCCCATAAGACTATGAACGATTCACTCTTGAAATGGACGACTATGGCAAATGGATTGGGACAATAATGTTGGTGGTAAGTTATTCGAATGAGCTATTATCAGCTTCCCCAGTGGTCTACGTCTTCATTAGTTTGTACTATTGGACTTTGGAATTGAAGAATGTCTGTTATCAGCTTCATCAAAAAACTAACCCATTGCAATCAGAAAAGTAATTCGCTGCATAATTATTCACTTAATAAAAAGACTTGTTTATTGCTCTGAAAAATAAATATATATAATTGTTTTAAATTGAATTTTCCCTTTTCATAATTTGCTTCTTATTACTACTGCAGGTATTTTTAACAATCAAAATTAAATGCATAAAACGTCAAAATGATGCATCGTCCTAAATGGTGAGTGAGAGTCACCATCCAAGTGTAAAGGCGTAATTGTAGCTAGCTGTGCAACTTACAGCAACCATTGACCAGAAATGTCCAGAATTATCTAATACTAGATTTTAATCTGAATAATACTAAAAATGTGTGTTTCTGGTCATCTTTCAGAATTTATTGGAAATTAACTGGAATATCATACCCCAATATCCGCATATTTACAATCGATATACAATACTGTGCATCTATATTATGTTAATCAATTAAATATCTCGCGATTACCAAAATGATAATATTTTAAGACGATTTTTAAATGAACTCTTGATTCGCCAAAAACAGTCATTAAATTCGCGGCCTTCTTGAAACGGAATTAAAAAATAATATTTAAAAAATACTTTCATGTATTTAATTTTTGATGATTTACAGGTTCATCCAATCCAAATCAATCAATCATTCAATGCCTTTGATCTCAATCGCTTTGTAAACAAATTAATACGCAAACAGATGAAATGCCAGACGTTTGAGTATAAACAGAACCTCCGTGCGTTGGGTAAGAAATAAATATTTTTGTCTAATTAACAATTATTTTTATTATTGCAACAAAAACGAGACATTTTCATTGTTTCTGTTGCTCTCTAAATTGTTATTACTCAGTCTAAATGTTAGAAATTGAGGTTTTCTTCCGTTTTTAAAAGTTAACGAATGAAAAAAATTTCCAATTTTGTCTTATCCTTTTGCAATGTTGAAATGAAATGTTAATTTCTTATTACGAAGGAGAATCAAAAAGCAGAGAGGCATTTCATAAAACTTGCATTTATTCTTATGATAGAAAACTGAAACAAACATTATTTTTCAACTTAACTACCATGGATTTCAAGAAACTTTGCCTAACGTTTCATAAGTTTTTTTGATTTCGCCGTTAAATGTTTTTCGGTTGTAACTGTAATCAATTTTGCACCGCATCAATGACTTTTCTTCCCCTTTGGTACAAATCGCTTTGAGTTCGGTCTGGACTGTATGACGGGTGTTCCAGTACTTCGAATTCTAACTCCTCTATTATTTCAGCTCTCCGTTGGGTAGAATGTGGCCGAGAGCTGTTCTACTGCCGGATGACACTTTTTTTCTTCAGATCTGATTGCAAGTTACACTTTAATCTAGCTTATTCACCCCCCCCCCATCACTATAGCCTCAACGATTTCCATATTGTTCTCAATGGTTGACGTCTATGGCAGTACCGATCTTTTGTTATCACATAAAGAAGTCCTGACATGTTTGAATCTCTGTCTATTCATAGATACTTCGCGATATACAACTGTATATCGCGAAGTATCGACGTATAATTTCCGTTGGTTTTAACTTCCTCAAACAAAAACCGAATCATTACCCGCGTTCCTTCTGGTTGCGGATCGACAAATGAGGTTACAGTAGCCTGGTGGTAAGGTCTTGACTTAGAAGGTAACTTTTTCTGATTGACGAGCTCATTAAATGTTATTTTATCGATTTATATTTTTAAAATATTTTTTTAAAAAGTCGTTCAAATCGAAATTTTATTCATAGGCTATAGCATTGGTATCATTATAAAGATAAGTTTAGGTAGATACAACATGAATACTCCGACATTTCGCTTAAGTTTAAATTAAAAATTGAAAAAAAAAATCGCTTTGAGGTTTACATTGGTAAGTGAACCTCGGAACAACTTTTTCAGACGGTAAATGTATGCACGTACCAAATTTGGTGGTTGTGGAGGACACACACACACACTTTATCATTAGTATATTCATATTTTAAAAGATCTATTTTTTATGTTAATATATTTATTTGAGAATTGTTGTAAATGAAATTTACTGGAACATGTCAAAAGCATGACAATAAAAACAATTAAAGTGAAATTATGTAAATGAAATATTAAATTATAAATAGATTGATTTTAATTAAGATATTGATTATAATCCGCCTTTACTTACTTGTTTTAGATATTTTAAAACTGATTTTATCTTCTTAGAGAAAATACAGATTACTAATTAGTCCCAATTACCAATTAGTCACAATTTTTGAAAGTCCTAAAAAAGGATCGAATATTTTTAAACTCATGCCCTTTTCTTCAAATTAGAGCAAAAAATTTTTATATCTTTTTTATCAATATTTTTAAAAATAATCTGGTAAACTAAGGACCTATTCTCCAAGACCCACCCCTACTTTACCAGAAGTCCGATTTCGCCAATTATCATAAGCTATTAATGATTGACTTCCACCTATTCTCCATTATGGAGAGAAGATTTAAAGATAATATTTCACTGCTCAATTTTTAAGGCGAAAAACCGTAACGTAATTCCTCGGCCAGAATCGTGAAACGGCTTTTGGAATTATTTTTATTTTAATTGAAAATAAATTTAAATATCAGAAATAAGTTTACTGAATTAGAATTTATTATTCTTGTTAGTTTAGTTGGTATTTATTTTGTGTATACTTCTCTTAACATATTTATTGATGATTGAAATATGATTGATTACTCTTAGATAATCATCAATGCCCATCTCCAACAGTTCTAAAATTTCAAGAGGTATTAACATGTCAATCAATTCTGCAAGCTAGTAGACATTGCAAATGAATCAGAATGTTCTGTGTTTATTATTCAAGTTTGATTAAAAATAGAGCTTTATTTTGTTGTATTAGAGTTAAAAAAATATTTCCTACTGGGAAGTTATAAATTGCAGCAACAGCAATTAAGCGTTCTTTGTGTTTTTTTTTTACCTCATTATTATTATTTTCTACTATTTCCATTGTAGAGATGATTATATAAATAAATTTTTCACCAATTCTCGTGCTTTTAATCGAGATTTTACTAGAAGTGACGTGCTAAGAATATTAAGTATATAACATGTGGGACTGATACAGAGACTAAGGTTAATTCCCTTATCAAGCATTATCTTACAGAAAATGTCCATCGGAACGAGATATGCTGACTAGATGGAGAATTGGTTAGTTTATAGCAACATGTATGTGTTTTGCAACTAGAGGAGAAGTGCTTCTCTCTAGTGTTAAACCTTGGCACTGTTATATATAAATACAGTAGACATTCTCCGAAGCTTTATTGACTCCCTCGAAGTGAGGACAGACGCCGGAGGGGCCTTTGATGTGAACACAGGTCGTATTAGGTCTATGCTGTTGGATTAAGGTTAATTTTCCCCGTTTGATTTGGCGAAATTGTCAAGCTTCATTCCACTATTAAAATAATTTAGTTAAATATTATTTCTTGGAAATTATTAAAGTCTAGACTTATGATCAAGATTTGAGTTATAAATATATCGAATATCGGTTATTTTCCGGTTAACGGGTTCTAGCGAAAAATCTGGCTAAATTCTACAAATTTTGGCGATTTTTCGTTCTAAAATCACTGAAAAATTTGGCGGAATTCTATATTATTTGGCGATTTTTCGCTTGCGCCTGGCTAACGGAAAAATACCCAAATATCCTATAACTATACATTTTGAAAGAATCTGAGTAATGTATGATTCTAACGTTCAGAACCACTTAAAACATCATTAATTACTAAACAAATTAATGATGGTTTTGCAGTTGATGGAGAAGAGCAGCACGTATTTGACAAAAATCAGTTTGTGATTATTCAATGTGTCATTATTCAGAAGCACAGATGCATGAAGACGAATGATATATTCCTTACAGCAGTAAGCAATGGTTTTATTATTCAATACTTGCGTATTAGACCGTCAATCCGCCACCAACACGCCAAATTTCAGTTTGGTGACAGAAATTCTTTAATGCTTTTAAATACGTGGCAAACCAATTTTGGTGCGTAGACGATCCATTGGCGACCGTTTTTAGATTTGGAGAAAATGATCGACGGCCTAATACATAAGTAGCTATTATTATTGTTCCTTCAGAAACCATATTTAGTGGCATAAATTTTTTTTCTTCAAAGTATCGTTCTTAAATCAGAAATATAGTTGTTAGAAGAAAATTTGCAATTTTTGAGCATTGATAATCATTTTTAATGGGACAACATAGCAATATTAATTTTTCAATGCGCCATTTTCTATTCAGGCACAGAAATACCAGATACTTTTTTTTTAATAGCAAGTATTTTTTTAAATTTTTTTTTACTGCTCTGGCATGTTATCAGAAATGGTTCTTATTTCTGGAAAAATTGTAAATCTCCTTGCAATTGGACTTCTCTCTTCTAACAGAACAAGAGTAACAGAAATATTGCTCATTGCAATGAAAAATGTATGATTCCTCATCGTACAATTGTGTTTCTGAATAGAGAGCGAGTCACTGAACACTGAAAAATTAGAAGCTGTTGCCCTAACCAACCTCTAATCTTATCCAAAGCTTCACTTCAATATTTTAAGAATCGCGTGGTAAATAAAATTGTAAATATTTCTTTAATGATAAAAACAATCCAGTTTTGCAATTCTTACGGTTCAGAATTCTTTGTGTGTGTGTGTGTTTGTATTTGTGTTTATTCTTTTTTTGTTCCTTTTTTGATTTATATTTGGGCCTGTTTTTTTTTTAGGTTTGAAACTTCCTTGAACTATCAATTGAGTATTGGCTTAATCTTGTAAGACTTGTATTTGTTGCCACAAGAGCAGATACTGAATAAAATTTATTTTAAAGCAAAAAGTTTAATAAAAAGAAATGAAATCTTCAATCGCAAATTTCAAGTTATCATGTAAGAACATTATTAATTTTAAGTCATTATTTATCTTAATTAATTGAAGTCATTATATATATATAAATATAATTTTTTTAAACTTTCATTTTCAATTTTTCTAGCTGGCAAACAAAGTTTTGGAACTAGACTGATTTTGAGATGAAATAGCTGCTATTATGTCATAGTTCTTCGTTAACCTTTTGAAAATGCATCTGCTGTTTAAGATGTATTAGTAATAACAAAGCAATAGAGGTAAAAGTAGGTAAGAATATTTTTGTAAATTTTGGATACATAAAACCTTTTAATCAAAACAACATCATGTTCTCACATGATAAAAAACAATCCAGGTTTATTCTGTCATTTTTGTGTAAGCAAAATCATTCTCACTTTGTTATTTTAAGTCTTTGGATTGTTGAATCCCCCCCCCCCCTTGTAATTGTGTCGTCCATAAATTTAAAATTTCTATAGCAATGAGATCCAGACATCAGAAAGTGTATAGAGTGAAACAAAGAGGACAGCAAAAATAAAGCACAGACACCAGGTTTTACTTAAACAGTATCTATTTCTTTTTCTCACTAATGAAGTACATAACAATGTACAAGAAAATACATTCTTCTCGTCCTAATAAAATTACCTTGTTGCTAGACATAAATGCAGATAAAATCACGCTTAAAACACGTAAGTCAAATGCATTGCTCTACTTCCTGAACATTGAAGAAAACTAACACTGCAAAGACTTGTAAATTTTTACTGGAAATACTTAATTCCTCTTTTGAAACAGTTTTAGGCACAAAGTAGTTGCTCAGATTTTGCGGTGAAAACACCACTCACTTGTTTTGTTTGAATAGTTGCCGACCGTCTGCAGACAGTTCGATTCTTCGCAAGGAATCTCAGAAACAGATTCTCTATCACGATTTCAAGAATTGAATTGAATAGTTTCGCAGGTGCATATCCTTTGCTGTAGCTTGAATACTATAGGTGATAACTCCTTACATTGGGCTTCGAAAATATAACAGATGAATTTGGCCAATTTTCAGTGCCAATCGATAGAAAATAAATATGTTAAGGTTCATTTTAGAATTTAATACAAAATAATTTTCCATTTGGCTCCATTTTCGTTTAAATCATTCGATCATTAGATATGCTTATTTCATTGTATTGCATATATTAACCAGTTAACTGCGTATGACGAAATATTTCGTCATACTCGAATCGTTATCACAATGGACATGACGAAATTTTTCTTCATGGAAATTTGCAGTAATAATTTGAACGCAAAAAAATCCCCATTGTGGAACGAGCATAATAAAATTTTATTCCACGATTAACTGGCTAAGAACAATCAAAGAATCACTAAATTTTTTTTTGATAAATAAATTATCTTCTTTTTAAACATTAGTTAAAGTTTTTTTTAAATTGAGAATATCTACGTGATCAATTAAAAGTGACAAGCTCTTATATTCCTGTTTTGTCACAGACTCATATTCTCAGTTATTTTATCAAGTTTTTGATCCCTACTTTTTCAAAGGAAGACAAAGAAAAAAAATATGTCAGGTTTTTATTTTTCATCGAACTTCGCCTCTCCACTATCTTCAGGAATTATTCCGTCGAAGCAGTTCAGGTTGGGGTTCTAAGGTTCGGTCAAAGCTAAACGTCTATTGTAAAAGCATAGGTTAATCTGTCGTCGGGGGATAAAGATATATATTACAAATAGCATGCTCTTCGGCGATGATATTCCATTGGAAAAAGAGTTCTAAAATGTAGAATTAGATCAAAATAGTTTTCAATTGCTAAGTCTGATGTAGAAACTTGCCATTTTGCAGAACAGCGTGTGTGAGAAGCACCGTGTTTTGTTCTGTCTCAAAAGGATTAATATCGTGGAAGACGAGATTCCCTCCCTGTGCTGTTCGTAACCCCTTTAACCCTTCCTCGTCGAATGACAGGTGGGTGTGGTACTCGACCACCGTCCGTCGTCAAGGCAACGCAGCATTTTGGGCCCCCTCAGCTCGAAACCGTCTTTGCACTCGAAAGTGACCGTCTCATTGATGCGGTAGAAGTAGTCGGCTTTCGATATGATTGCATCTGAAGGTCCAGGGAAAGGGCATGCTAATTCACCTGAAGAGAGAAAAAAGAAGATATTCAGTCAGAAAGTATATGAATATTAAAAAAAAAATTATTTTCTATGCGTCTTTAGCAGTTAAAATTTGAAAATTATCTTTCAGTGCTTTCAAATTGTTGCCGCTATTATTAAGCACCGGCTTTTACCTGCGACTTCGTACACGTGGAAATTTTGATGTGTATGTGTGAGAACAGACGGTTTGATCATGATGTAAAATGCTATGAAACTGTATCATTATGGTTCTGTTGAAAATAGAGTGATATGATAAAATCAAGAAACTTGTAAATAACTGAAAAATATACAGGAAAATTTCAAAATTTATTTTTATATATTGTTAGTTTGGTTAAAACAAAATCCAATCCGAATACGTTAAAAATAAAGGTATAAGCAATTAAGAACACTCTGTACATTCTTGAGTTTTCAAAGCCAGTTGTCAGTTTTTTTTGCCAACTATTTAAAAGTGTTTGCCTTTCTTTTGTTATAGAACACAATTTGGAAGAATATTGAGACTTTTGGAGAGATTTTCGCTAAATGGTTACTTGTTCCTTGTTAAATGAGTAGGATGGTTAAAAACGGATCGTTTTGTAGCTGAGAGAAGAATATGCCAGTTCAGAGAATTGGCCAATGATATGGATGGACTATGATAAAGGGGTTGTTGGTCGGAACAAAACCGGTCAATGGTAGCTGGTTGGTCGACCGCACAAAAGAAGTCCTTGATAATCGTAATCTTGGTGTATTACACCCGTCTCAACTCGCAGATACCTATACTTGATTTTTGGTTGATTATAGCTAACATAAACTAAAGCAAACCTTTTAGTGAATATTACTTACTAGCTTTTAGTCGCGACTTCATGTGCGGGGAATTTTAGTGAGGATGTGTGAGTACTGACGGTCTGATCACAATGTAAAATGCTGTCAAACCGTATACGTGGGCGAATTTTCAACGCCAATATTCCTTCATCTGTTTATAAATTCATCTTCATCTGTTATATAAATTTCCTTTCATCTGTTTTATTTTAATTCAAAGGTACTTAAAAAGGAATACGAAAAATCGACTAATTAACAATGTTTAATTTTAAATGCATCAAGCGCTAAGACAATAAACAGAATCGTTTGAAATAATCAGCTGAAAACATGTTAAGCCTACCCTCATTAGCGTGGGAAAGAAACAAAATGAAGTCTTACTCAGTTGGCGATAGGGAAATGGAGATTTTTGACGGGAAAGTTAGTTTTTAATTAATAAAATATTAACCTGTCAGTTAACAAGATTAAATAGTAGCATCTGTCCTATTCTAGTCTATAATCTATCTCTGTGCTAAATTTCATTGAATTTCCTTCAGCCGTTCTGGCGTGATTGACTGACATCATTCATTTGCCCAAACTTTCACATTTATAATAGTAGTATATATCATTTATTGTCAGCAGTTACGTCATTAATGTATGCACGTTTATTACATGCGTTAGGCGTTTCTCAAAGATATATGAGACTATGTAAAGGTTGTTCAGTGGATATTTTTAACGAATTGAGCTCTTACATTTGGGTACAGGTGCCGACCACCTCCCGTTTTCTTGACAGACGATGATATTCTTTCCGTCCATCATGTGGTTGGCATCACAGTCGAATTGCACGACATCCCCGCCGCTGTACTTTTCTTTGTTGCTGCTCTGCAGATATCCGTTCTTGGGCACTTCTGGAGATTCGCATATGACTTCTGCAAATGCAAGAACATTGCATCAATCAGTATCTTCAATCCATCGAAAAATTAATACTTTTCCGTTAGTCGTGCACAAGCAAAAAATCGCCAAATAATGTAGAATTCCAACAAATTTCTTTGTTGATTTTTCGCTTGCACCCGGCTAACGGAAATGTACCGAAAAATTATTGTTTTTACTGTCGAAATTTTGTATTTGTTACTGAAAGATTGTTGGCTTTGAAAATTTTTTATCTAAGAGAGGAGTATTTGTGCATATCTAAATACTTATGGCCTGAAGTGGATATTTTTTGGAGAAAATATATGGTATCTAAAGAATGCTGTTGAATGGAAGATATTTAATGATATTTTATGAATATTAATAAAGATAAAATCATTTATTGAACTACCATATTCTAAACCATCATATATTATTATTATTATTGATTTTTCAAATGGAATTAAGCTGGGAATTAAAGTAAAAATTTAGTGATTAAAGATTTTAAAAAAACATGAAAATTGCGAGAAACGGTTTATACCAATTTTCAAATATTTTTAAATAAATCATGAATGGATTTTAAAATACAGACATTTTAAATTATATGGCCACACTTTGGTGTAAACATTTTTCTTAGATTATGATTTTCTCCTTTCAAAACCTCTTATCATTTTTTTCCAAATTGTACTAGAAAACGAAAGTTACAGTGATTATAACATCCTTTATCTGAGGCAAAATAAAACCGGAAATATAATTCCTAAGCAGAAATCGGCCTTAAAATTGCAATATTTTGTTATTTTTTTGTGTTTTTACTTATAATAGGGTAAAAATTATTTTTGGCGGAAATTTTGACAAAGAATTTATTGAGCAAATATCGCAAAGTTTTGGATTTTCCTTCAAACACTTTAAAAAATGTACAAAAGAACTAAATTAAAACAAGAATACTGAACCTATCGTTACATCGATAAATTACAAAATTATAATTTATAACAGCAGAGTTATCTTATAAGATATGCAAAAAGCTATAGCAGTGTTCCTTGATTTTTTCAATTCCAAGTATATCAACAGAATGATTGGTGCAAGTTTCAACATGCCAAAACTCATTAGAATATAGTGGCAGGAAACGCACGAATCTCAATGTTTTATATCTCCCCGAGTTCGAAAAACAAATTTTTGGATTATGTCCCTCTATCAGTGATGAAGATAACTCAAAAGCACTTTGAGATAAACGGTTGAAATTTGATGTACAGTCTTTGAGTTACACCAACATTTTAAGATTTCAGTCAAATTTTGAACAATATGTTCAGAGCAAGTTCGTTTCTTAGGCTATTAGAGCGTTAAGGACTGCAAAACGAAGAAAGCTAGATAGATTGAATTTGCTTTACGGATTTACACCTGTATAGACACTTAGCGTAGATTTAAGATAGACACTTGTCAAAGTTTGAAACAAAAACTAACAAAGAGTTGATTGTCAATCGAGCTTTACTTTCAGAAACACGTTAAAACGATAATTCAAAAACGCAGGATTTGAATGGATGAAATTAGGAATGGAGTTTTGCAACTACAAGTACAGTTTTGTGTCAAATCTTTGTTTCAATTCGGTGGGTTTAGTTTAGTTGCATTGATGTCCCGTTTTAAAGCAACACTAGGGCCATTTTGCGACAGACCTAGTTATTTTGAACCATTGTTAGATGACGAAGACGTCACCTGAGATGGCACTCCCCTCTCCACACAACAACACATAAGTGGGAGGACGTGTGATCTGGACGTTTAACGTGTCAGACCCGCTTACACAATGATTATTCGGTGGAATCGGGTTTCAAACCTGAAACCTATCAGTTCCGAAGCAGAGATTCTACCACCAAACACTGTGGCTCTTCAATTGGGTGGGAAGAACGCGTCTAAAACCCAAATTTAATTTTAGGATATATTTAATCCAAACACTCTTTATGAATGACACGATAGATTCAGTAAACATGCTAAATTCTCCCGCCCAAAGTTAATATTTCAGAAATATTGTACGTCAATACCTTTCAAGGCGTTCTCTATGGCAACAGCTTTATTGGAGAGTATATGGGAAGGCTTTGAGGAGACAACTCCCTCTTGTTTCTTATAAAAATTGTTTAATTAACAAGAGCTAATGGAAAAATGGCGAGTATTTTAATAACATTTTATGGATACTGAATGATTATTCTGCACTGTCAAAATGAATGAAGATAATCTTTTTTACCAGTCTTTTTGTTTAATTTATGTTATAAATAGATATTAAAGGTTTTAAACAGCTTAAAATTTCGAATTGGAGCTTGTATGTTAAGTGGATTGACATTAAATGACAATGTCATAAATTAATGATTAAAAGAAAAATAAAAATAAACGAAAATAATTTCTTTTTTAACAATTTTTTTTAAAATCTTGCAAAGAATGAAAAAGAGTGGTTATATCTATCTATGTGGGATATTTTAAGTTAACGGGACAATCGGAACCATACTTTTTGATTAAAGGAAATCTAATAGCAGTTTCTCAAAACTTTGTTTTTCATAAAAATCCTTCATCGTTAATATGATAACTGAAACATCATAGAGATAATTAACTGAATGTTACAATTAAGGTTTCAAATAATATGAGAAGTTAAAGAAGGCAAAAAAAATTGCAGTTGGTGAAATGCGTTTACATTTATGGACATTAATATCAAAATTCCATAAGTGTGTGGCGGCAAGCTCTCATTAAATCTGTCGTGGTCACAAAGTCCTCCATGTCGAGAGTAATATCACTGGGGGTACTCGGTTAGAGGTGATCGTTCTGTTAAAGATCTAAATTACGGTATGTGGATGATTGAATGAAAATGCATGAATGAAGTCCACCCTGTAGAAAGGGTTGTGACGTGTGTGTAGCTAAGTCGTACTCTTGGCCCTAGTTGGCGCTACTGAAAAACGAGACACGCTCAATAGGTTTAAATCATTGACATCGGACTTTCTCTTAAATTTTAGTCCATTTACTTTGTAATTTGCTTGCAAAAAAGTTAAGAATGCGTCATTATAATTTGGCTTAGAGTGTTAGCCATTTCGGTCAAATTTAATTGAAATTTACTACAAATTCCTCTATTTTCTTAAAAAATATGAAATTTATAAAAAAAAACGAGTTCATCAATTTCATGTTTATGATTGACTGTTAATGTATATGAAAATAGTATAAGATCATAAAAAGATTCAGATTTCCAAAATTTTGCTCCAACAATAAAATTTGCGAATGAAATGAAAGCTGATTTGCTCTTTAAACTGACCTTCACAGTAAGGTACAGATGCTGACCACTGTCCCGTATCTAGGCACTCCAGGACCATTTCCCCTCTGAGTCCATATCCGGAAGGACAAGAGAAATTCGCCCGTGATCCCACCGTCAGTCCGGAAATCTTGGCTTGCAAGAACTCGTTTGTCACATTCGTGATGTCCGGACACTCTGTCACTGAAACACAAGGAAATACTTAAATGAGTCATCACTATAATTCTGCATATCAGAGAATAACTAAAGCAAGTAACAAAAAGTTTAATATTTTGTAGGAAATTTAAAAGTTTAAGATTTTAGATTATAATATGCTGCAATTCATTTAAAAGTCTTTGTTGTTGCTTGGTGGTCTTTTGTTGGTCTTAAAAAGCCCTGTGTGATCATACTGCGTTATTCATATGATTAAAATAGAAAACACGGATGAAGTCTCAAACTTCTAGTCCTCGAGGAGAAGTGGAAAAAAAAACGAGGGAAAAACAGTGTTAGTACTACATTAGGCTAAACTAAATGGGAAACAATCAATTGCTTGTAAGAATCTAAAAAAGATCTGAATGGGATTTCTCTCCCACTCATATCGATATTTCAAATAGATGAATTGAAGAATCGTAAGCGATGATATTTAAAAACTGGACATTTCAATTAAAACAAAGAAACTCTTAAATTAAGATGGCATGTTGAACTAGTGGTGTAACGTTCCCCGAACAAAAAGTGTTTGTGCATGTCTTATATGACCTACGTGTATGACCAATGCTCAGCCTTACCAATTTGATTTTGATATTACCTCAAGGTAAAACTGAAACTGATTTTTTAATAGAATGCAGTTTATTGAATGTTTACCAATTCCAAGATTTCTGCCGTACTGAATGTAAATGCTGTGCGAAATGTGCTTTTATATTCACTATATATATGCTTCATAGTATTGAAGGTATCCCTATAGCTTAGAAAATGTTGTTTCAGAGGCAATAGTGGCCAGCTTATTGCCCGTGATGCTGTTCTTGACCTGAAACTTAATAGAATAAAATATTAAAATCGTTATTTTGCGATTTCTGGTAAGACATCTAGAAAAACAGCAACAAGGCTTATCAAATTATACAAATTAGGAAGCGTTTCTAAGAAACTCACGCTGTCCTGTTAGTTGCATAAATCTTTAAAAATAGGTTGTAAAGATGTCCTGAAACACTTGTGGATCAATGTAACGTTCCTTAGTCCCCAGATTTGATAACTGGCATTTACGGCCAGCTGTGTCATCAGTTGTGTAACACCCCCACATTGTTAAGTGCCTTTACTCTGCGAGATGGAGGATCCTCTCTCCTAGTTGGGTCATCTGTTTATAACATGAGTTCGAATTAAGAACCACACGTGCGTGCTTCATCGTTCCAAGGAAATAAATCGTATCTTCAAAGGGAAAGAGAGCCGAACCCTTCGGATGTAAATCTTAATTTATTTTTTCATTGTGGAAGGACAGCTACGAGGGTGGATCATTAACGGACATTCCAATGACCGATTGGAGACGATTGAGGTTTCTTTTTTTTCCTGAACAGCTATTGTGTAACAGGGAGTTCAAGTGCACCAATGTGAAAATAAGAGTCGAAGAAAATAAAATACAAGATTTTTTGGAAGGGGGGGAGGAGAGAGAGTTTTTTGAGGAAAAGTGAGAGAAGCTTCATGGGATTCGGGCTTTTGAGTTGAGATCCACCTGATGAAGATCGGTGGATTCCTTGAGCTACCCCTGTAGTAGCCTGATGCATTAACGACCTATTAGCGTTTCTTGCGAAATTGTTTCTTCCATATTAATCGGGGCTCTAATCATGTATAACTTTCAATTGTGAGGTAAATACTATCAATCGTACTAGCCTAGATGAGAAAGAATAGTTCTTATGCATATAATGCTTGTTCTTAGGTATTAAGAATTGCTCTTATGTATTAAAGAAATTTCCTTTAAATACTACCTTCTTATTAGATCAGACAGGATCAAGTCATTGAAATATCTTTCAAAAGTTTAAGTTGCATCCGTTTTAAAAGGGATAGCAATGTTAATGACGTTATCAGTTTTGTATAAACACATTTCATAATATTTATTGTGGTTAGGAAGTATAAAATGTATCATTATTGAAAATGGGATTTGCTTTTCGTTCAGTATGAAACATTAATTTATCAATTTTCTGATTTGTTATTCAAATGCATGCATAATTACCAAAATGTGTTAGTTTATCACTCAGTCGTATTAGATAACGCATTAGTTTATAGTAATTTTTTAATTACTAAAATGTATTAGTTTATACTTTATTTAAATAATTTAAATTTGAAAATTAATGGGGGGGGGAGAGAGATGAAGCGCTTTATAGGGGGCGTCCGGAAACCTTTAATTTTTGACAGGATCTGCTACGCGTGCTTCGATTTCGGAGATTTATTTTTAGTTAATGTCCTATAATACATTTTACCACATCATGCTTACTTAGTATTAGATATTAATTTATTATGCATTTCCTTCTGTATACAATGGCTGATTGAATCATTGCAAAATAGTTTTAGGAAACAAAGAGAATCAATTATATTGTTGTATAATGGAATAAAAAGTTTTATTTGCGAATCAATAAAAAGAGAATTTTGTATCAATTATCAAGGGGTTGGGTTGGCCATCGGTAGCGAGCAGGAGGTTTAGTCATTTTCATGAATGCAAAGAAAGTTATTTTGGAATTGTGCACAGTTTTTGGAGTTTAAATATACGAACGCTTTCAGGAGACTTCATTTTATATTATGTATAGATGCCGAACTTTCCAGTTTTTATTTCAAGTGAAAGTTTATTGCCTCTAAATACGTCGTAGTGGATAATTGCTATTTTATCTCCTTTCGACATACATTGCAAAATAAAAGAAACCCATAATTTCCACGACTGGCCCGATTTCGTCAATGATTTTTAACTCTTAGAAAACATAATTAATTAATACTATATTATTATTATAGAATTATAATTTAACATATTTTTTACTCTCTTATACATGAAATATGGTAATCATGAAAAAGCTTGACTTCGAGATTGTGACGAAAATCCAAATTTCAGACTTTTTCGAATTTGTAGATTTTTTGCCCAGCTTTGAAAGAAATCCTTTCAAGAAATGTGTTTGAATGTCGAAAGCGAAAAAGAGCAATAATAAGAAAACTTAAAAGATTCAAACGGATAAAATTTTGTGCACAGTTATAGCATCTGAATTACGCAACAAATTTTGAATCAAATGCATCAACATGTCGATCGCCTATTAGTTTATACATTCGCATAACGGGAACGGGAAAATCCAAAAGCATAAAATCACAGATAAACAGATTTGCGATCTTCTTTAGAGGAGTCTAAAATAAGTACTCGGTGCATTTTTGAAGTACCAGATAGATTTTTTCGCAACATTTAATTATTGAGCGAAGAAAACACTCCTTGTTTAATCAATAATATTGTTATTATCATGTGACAGCATGAAGCTACTTTCGGTAGGGTTTTTTTGAATGCCTGATGGCAACGACTAATTGAAGCTCGAAATCATGCAAGCCATAAGTATGAAACGCAATATTCATCAACATCTTTTAATCGCATATATTTTTTACCTTATTATTATTATTTTATATATATATATATATTTTACTAGTATTGCATTATTATTATTATGTAAGCTTCTTTGAAAGAAATACGTTTTTAAAAGGTTGACTTGTTTTTACCAGTATTTCTTTTTCAAACTGGTTTAAATTACTTAATGAATTAAATTAATAAGACAAATAATCTTAAAAATAATAATGGTCTCACATGATAACTTAAAATTTGTGATGGTAGATTTCATTTTTCAAATTAGTTTCAGGCATCTTTTCTGGGTTCTTACCTACACATTTTCCTGATAATGATGACGTTATAATGAATACATATTTATGCACATATTACTTATTATGCAAATATCAGTGGTGTATGAGATTCCCCGCTAATATTTGAGTGGCAGTGGTATGAAGCATATATACAAAATTAATTTTCTTTATAAATATAATAGAATTTTAGAAAATTATTAATTATAAGTTTCTTTACTTTTCTTGATATAAATAATTTCAATAAACATGAATATTATTCAGAAAGGGAAACAGGTGCATTTTAAAGCATTTATGTGTTAACTTGAAAATAATCAACAAAGATCAAATGCTCATATAACACTCTAAAATAAGCAGAATATTTGACACTGTATGAACGAAACATAGAGATTATTTAAAGGCATATCAGGGTGAGAATCACGAATATCACTCAGAAACATTCAGGGTTACAAAATGATTACCTCTACATATTGGAGCCTCCGCTGACCAGTTGCCTGATGGGAGACAAGTGGCTTCTTCTTCACCAATTAAAGTCTGTCCATCTTTGCAGGAGAACACTACTTTGGTGTCCAGTTTCGTGCTTGGATTGCTAACATGAAGACCGGGAGTTATACGAATTTCTGGGCAGTGTACGGCTGAAACATAAAGTTAGGAACATAAGATACATTAGGCCATAAAGTACATAGGAACATACGGTATATTAGAAAAATAAGAAACATAGTAACATAAGGTAAGGCTGAAACATAAGGTTATATGAAATATTACGTTATCAGTGATAAGGCTTATGCTAATACATGGGTTCATTCACTTGGTACTATAATTAAAAACTGGATATCATTATAAAGGATGGTTTGATTTTAATGTGATTCTATTTTTACAACGATAGTTCGAAATAATAGTTCAAAAGCTAATCAACAACAATAAAAAGAAAAGATCCACCTTTTAAAAGTAAGATCATATTTTGTTATTTGATTTTAAGAATTTAAGAGATCTTCAAATTTTAGATCCTGATTCAGATAATTAAGAGATGTAAAGAACTAAAGATTAACAATAACTTTATACAAGGCTTTTCAAAAAGGAGTAGATTTAAAATATTCATTTTAATGTATCGAAATTCGTATATAAAGACAGTTGCGGCACCATTCGATTATTCTTGGATTGTAGCTGTAACTGTGACGTTGCTGCGTGATGTCATTATATACTTGAAAATAAAACTAGGCAATGAGGAGTGTATGCTCGGCAGTTGCGCTTTTTTGTGGTTTCGAATAATATGATTTATTTTTCTAAATGAAGACTGAATTATTTTCCAACAACAACCTAGTGGATGCAGCTTGCAGAATTGAGATATCAATTTGCTCCTTACAGAGACATACAGCACAAGATAGAAGTTTAATTCTTTGCTTTGAATGGGATTTGCATTTTGTTATAGGACAAATTTTGAATCAGAAGTCTCTTTCTTCACAAATATGACTTACCTGATTGTTGGTTATTGAATTCGCTTAAATTTCGATTTTTTTTTTTGTATTTTGATGTGGCAAAAATTTAAGCAAATACCATGAGTTGCGAAATTTCAAGCTCTCGCGTGTCTAGATATTTTATGATTACATTCGAAATTAGTTCGAACATGTTCAAAATGTTCTTTTGCTTTCAAGGATAACCAATATTGTACTCTCTAACATCAACGTACTTAACCTTTTGCTCTTTCTGATATTCGTAGTATAGAGAGAGTATTGTAATCGTCAAAAAATCAAACTCTAGAGTTAGGCAAATCTGCACGTTTTAGAGCCCCTTGAATGCGAAAAACACAATTGTATCTTTCTATCTGTGAAAACGATAACTCAAAACTGCTTTGTTACATGGTATTTGTAGATTTCTATCCAATTTGGTGTAAATTCTGTTCAGAGGAGGTCTCTCTGCTTGGATGGAAGAATATAAATTAACGACATAATTAGAAAACGACGAGAGCTTGCTAGATAAGATTTGATACATAAATTTCATGGTATACTTACTTATTAGACAGTCGACGCTAACAAAACTAACAAAATGGTGGACGACAGTTAAAGTATGAACAATTTTTAAAATAATGGTGGCTTAGAAACTCATTGGATAAGCTTTCAAATTTGGAGATAAAGATCGCCGGTCTAATACGTAAGTACCAATTTCGCTTCTGTTAAGTAGACTTCTGTCAAAGCTCAAGTAAAGTCCGACTGTCCGTCGGTTTGTACTTGTCGGCAATATTTATAAAACACAATGATTTATATACATATCAAATTTGGTATGGGATTTTTTGACTTAAGGTGCAGTCTTGTGTCAAATATTTGCTTTAATCGGCCCAGAAAAACGTATCTAAAACAATACTTCGATTTTTGGATAATATTAGCGGATATTAGAGATTGATAAAAAAATAACTCACCACGGATGAAACGATAGATTCTGTAAAAATAGAAAATCCACTCAAAAAGGTTATCATTCCGTTATTATTCTACGCCAGTGCCAAGTAAGGCGTTCTCTGGCACGACAAATTTAATTGAGCTTATACTAGAGCATTTTGGGGAGACAAGTCTTCAGGGTTTACTTTATTTGTCATTCTTTTCATGCTACAATTCATATTATTAACATATGGGAACATGTTATTTTGGTTTGAGATTTTTGAATCAGAATGCGTAGGTAACAAATTGGCAATTTTTCGCTTTTGAAGCATCTATTTTTTGCTTTGAGGGTTATTAGAAAATAAAGCAAAAGGTTGTCACATTTGGCGATCTATCGCCAAAAAATATTTAAAAAATAGAAATTTAATTTGTAATTCTAAAGTTTTAGTCAATGGCAATGTTGTTACTCTTTTTTATTTGTTGTTAAAATGTTTTCATCGTTTGAGAACCTGATGTTGTATTGGTTTCAGGTTTATGAAGCTGCTTAATGAACGGGTAGAAAATTGGCGATTTATCGCTTTTGGGGCTGCAATTTTCCACTTTAAAATGGTAAAGATGGTTGTCAAATTTGGAGACTTATCACCAACAAAAAGCTACAGCTTAGTACTAATGTCCGCCATGTATCCGATTCTCGATATAACGACGAATGCGTATTCTGATAGTCACATGACTATTTCAAAATTGTTTAAATTGGTTAATGACTTAAATTAATTATGACAAACAATGTCTTAAAAATAATAATGTTCTCACATGATAACATAAAATTTGAGCAGATTCAGCAGATTTCAAATTTTTTCATTTTTATATTCTATTATATTCCTTTTTTTAAATAATCGCACTGAGTTTTTAATATTTATACACCATTTTTTCCAAAAGACTGTTTAAAACAAAAATGACGTCGAGATGACGGACGGAGTACAAGAAATACTCTATCCGATTTGTTTAACGGATAAAATCAAATTTCAATAGAGAAATTTCAAACAGAAGAACCCTGCGTTCTTTCTACGGAAAAACTTCTGAATGGAACATACAAGGCACAATAGGAAACAGCAATTGTTTGTATAGAGCTTTACCTCTCGTAGAGCAGAGCAGAAACATGCATTAATTCATGAACAAATTGTAGCCAATCTTGTTCGAATAGGCAAATGCACCAACAATTGCTCCTGGACAGAATGTGTGGGCTTGTCTAAGGCACAGCCCTCTTCGGTTTCTTCTCTTTGAGGTTCCTTCCTTGAAGTTAGTTTTGTTCGGAAAACAAACCGATACTGTAATTTTCCCTTTCCCGATTCGAACCAAGTTGTTCTAACAGCATCGGAAATCTTATGCATTATGCAACATCCTACCCTCTTATCCTTCTGGACGGTTCACGGATCCGTCGGTACACAATGGAGACACCAGGCTAGAAAGAATCTTTCGTTCTGTCAAGCCACATCGAGACTGCTATGTTTAATGCCTTTATTGACACAAGACCAAAGATTAAACTGAAAAAAGTGGTCCCAACTCTGCAAATATTGCATTTTATTTAACAGAAATGAGAGAAAAAGGATATCTGTACTTTTTCCGTTAGTGAAAAATCGCCAAATAAGGTAGAATTCCGCTAAATTTCTTTGGCGATTTTTCACTGATGTCCGGCTAGCTGAAAAGTATCGGATGATCATTAAAAAAAGATTATGCTAAAACAATAAAATTTTTAGATGGGACCAAACATTAATTATTTAATTTTTAATTAGGTAATTTAAATTGAAAATTTAAACATTATCTTCCTTTTATGCAGCGTGATACTAGAAATATACATATTTACTCGTTAGTAAACACTAATAATATGTAAAATAAGTAGTCGTATTTCGGGATAACAGCCTTTGTCACTATATCCCTCAATGTTTATATTCAAGTTCAATACAAATTTCAAATTGTAATCAAATCAGTGAGAAGTACAATGCTAGTTCCAAACCCTCAATAATTAAGATGGGCTTAATATGAGTATGGGTAAGATTTAAATATGGGTATGTGACTGGGACCATGGTGGCCTGATGGTAAGGTCTTGGCTCGTGAGTCGTAGGGTTTTACGTTCAAGACCCGATTCCACCGAAGAACCGACGAATAAGTGGTTTTTTTTGTATGTTAAATCCATCAAGGCTGAACGTCCTCCCGCTGGTATGGTGTTCTGTAATGTGGAGAGCGGGTTAAAGTTCAATTATCGTCCCCGTTATTTGAATGCGGTTCAAAATGATAAGGTCAGTACCAAAATAGCTATAGGGTGGATTTACGTTACGTATGTTTATATAACTAAACTAAAACTGGGTACGTAACTATTCTTCTATTATTTCAAAGTTGAAAAACTAATTCAGAGATCTGAAAGTTTAGCTTAGTTACATTAACTTCATGATTTAAAGCAAAATTAGAGATATTTTGGGACGGATATCATAATTTTGAACCGAGGTTAGATGTCGATGACGGCATCTGAGCTGTCATCCCCCTTTCCCCACCTCGTTACACCAGTGGAGGACGTTCGGCTTTGACGGATTTAATGCTCACTAGATCAGATTACACCACAGTTCTTCGATGGAATATAGCCGCGAACTTGAAAACCTCCGGTTCCGAAACTGAAACCTTACCATCAGTCCACTATGGTCTATTTCAGATATTAGAATAGAAAATTTTAAAACCCAAGGATATATTTTTGTGACACTATTGATAAAAGTCATTATATGTTTAATTAATATCAAGTAAAAAACATATTTTTGATCTTAGTTTAGTGTATTATTGATAATAAACACTGTAAATGTGGACACACTGCATATTTTGAGTAGAATCTTTCCTTCAAGGAAATTACTGTCAAACACGAAATAAGAAAAAAGTATATAATTAAGTATATTGCATTACAAAATTAAAATAATTAAATAAGTTAATTTACTGAAAAATAAAAAAAATAGATTATAGTTCTTTTTGAACGATTTTATATCATTACATTACTTAAAAATATCTAGTAACAAACAGTATTCCTTTTGTATCTTCTGTCATTGTAGCAAAAAGAACAGATGATACTTTCCATTGCAGATTCTACTAAATTAGATGGGACTATAGTATCTGCCAGAGCCTGACTTAACCTAGATGGGGCCCGGGGCAAATATTTCTTTGGGGCCCCCTCTACTTCGCTACTTTAGTAACGAAGAACATTCATTAAAGGGGAAACGTAAAATATATTTGTTATTCGATTTTGGGCCTCCATTTATGTGGGCGCCCGGGGCAACTGTCAGTACGCCCCTGCCCTAGTCAGGCCCTGGCATCTGCTTCGATGTCTCAATAGGTACCCACCTGCCACCACGATGTCAACCGAATGCCTATGCCCCATGGGGGTTATACAAGTAAAGCGTCCAGAATCATCCTTTTGGGCGTGATAAATCGACAATCTGTATTCGAGTTGAGGATCTCTGCCTGCTTCATTTGTCCAACCTGCAGCGAAATAACATAACATCATTTGAATACAACACATCACTACAATAGTTTTATATCAGTTTATCATATTAGAATATCTACTAGTTAAAATCATCTTTTATTTAACTGAAACGGAATAAGCATTTATGTAGAAATAGGAAGGATGAAGTGTCCATTCATTCTAATTTGAATCAGTTTAGAGAATTAAGAAAAGAAGTAACGTTTAAAGAAATAAAATGGTTGTTTTATTTGCAGTAAACAAAATTTACAGGACAAAAAAGTTTTATGTTAAAGTTAGAAATTAAAATACTTATATGGCACCAAAGGGAGAAGCCTAACACGATGTCTGGACATTTTAACATTAATTGCCGCTTAGAGTACGATTATTAAACACCGGACTTCGTTACCGGAGACGACGAACTATCTTCTCTTGAGAGAAACAGCGTGATTACCAATTGCTCATTTTTTACTTATGGTCATTTGACTTAGCACCTTGAATTAGTAGAACCCATGGTAATCTCTATTACAATACAATAAAATTAAATTAAAATCTGGGTACGTTTGATGTAACAGGGGAAGGGTAATAGCCACTAATTATATCTCTATATTTATATCCCCAGAAAAGCTAATATATGAAATTTCTAAGCAATAACAGTGCTGAAATTATCTTAGCTGCCATCTGTGCTAACTTCTGGATTTAGGATAATACTAATCGATTGATAACAATAATTGAATCGGGTAAAATTAAGTCGGTTATTTTTTCCCTAAACTCGTTATGGGTGGGTTGGGCCGGCTTGGGTTTCCACACATTAAACGGCGATCATACTCGCATAGTTATTTTGCATGGCCATAATACTCATCATGAGAATATTGAATGAGTAATGCCCATTGGCATCTTACCTTCAGGGTACTTTCTATAGGAATGGCTGACCTGCCAATGTGGTATGCCGTACTTTCTGATCCACAAGCACTCCAAGTGGAGGATTGTGCCGGGGTAGACGATGAGTTTGCCTTCGTTACTCTGGGCGATGGGGCCTAGTTGGTGACGAAACAGGATAGTGGGTGGTTTCTCAACTGGAAGACAAGAATCAGGATCAAATAACCATGTGCTTCAGTGTCACATCATAATAAAAGTCTTATTAAAACTTTTAATCAAGTGAACTTATGAAAAACACTTTCAAAAATTACCAAACCTTCATTAGCAGTTATCAGTATCTTGATGTAAAAACATAAAGCAGCAAAGTAACACTGTTTGTCGGCTTATTAGTACTGAGGTTTGCTTTTATTCTTTAATAAGCATTTACAGTATAGATACATAAGGATTAACCAGAATACATAACAGATAACAGGTTGTCTCATTTGGCACTTAAATAGTTAACGCCATCCTCTAAAAGTAATGAATGTTATTTTCAAACTTTGATTCTGGATCCTATTTACATTCAGCTGCATTCCGATAAAGCAATCATCTCGAGCCTATAAACTGAGAAAGGTCCTGAAACAGCTTTCTTAAAAAGTGTTATTAGCTAAGTTGTAAATAAATAAATTTGGGAAATATAAATGTTGTGAATTTTAAAATGTCGATAATAATACTTTGGCGAGCATATACTTTTTCATATCCTTATCTGTTTTAATATATTCATTCAATTATTATATTATCTATAATATTGGACGTCTTTTGTAAGGGATGAGCACAAACTTGTATTCAACGCAGTCATAAGACATTTCTATTAATAATAAAGATTAAAGTATATACGTATGTAGCTTAGAATATTTGGATTAAAGCTACCAAACTTGGCATGTATTGAAAGTCGGGATTCTATGCCCAAGAGAAATTTTTCTGAAGCTTTAATTAGAATTTTACTTAATTAAAAAGGAAGCGACATTTAAAAATTTTTCAGCGACAACTTCAAAAAATTTGATTCCACAAAAATAAAGTTTACATCATTTCAAAATTTAAAAAAATTGTATTTTCAATTATACCAATTTAATTTCTTTACTAAAAAAGGTAATTTTTCCTCACTATGACACTATCTTGCTGGGAAGCAAAATTACAGGTATGTTACAATTTTTATGTGTATGGCATATGCCAAATAATTTCATTTATATTAATTACCTGCAAACCGTAACATCTGCGTAACGTAGAGGTCCACTGAGGTTAAAAGTTTGAATTCGTCAAGCTATTATTTTATGAGCTAATGTTTAATTTAAACACACTTCTTTGAGACCTTTGCCAAAACTTCAAGCTCTTTCGATAGTTAGGTTAGTTAATGGGTTTTTAATATGAATTTAGTAGACATCATAATGATCTCATGATTGCTATTAGTACACGATATCCCACAGAGAAAGTCGCTAAGTCAGAGGTTTTACTTAAATCTAAATGATGTTCTTAAAAGTTGGTATGTAATCGCGTAATTTGAAACTTTCATGCAATTATGAGTATAATTAATAAAACCATTAATGGAGTAGCTAGGCTGAAAAATAGTTCTATTCGTAAGAGTATTATGAATTTCTCTAAGTGCTACAGCTTTATAGTTACGGATATTATTTCACTTAATTAATAACATTGTAATTCTACACATTTCTGCTTGCTTGTCTTAAAGTTTGGCAATATGTTTCAGTTGTGAGAAGCGACAATCATTGGCAAGTAACAAAGTAGCTATAAATAACTAAAGTTGAAAAAATTGTAAATGGCATCAAGAAACTTAAAAATATCAAATAACTGTATAATAATTTACTATCAATGCAAATAAAAAAAATCACCATACACCTAGCACGAAAGACGAAAGCAACAAAGTAATCTTTCATTATGTAACAATGAAACTGTTGAGAAGGGCTGTTTGTGAACATTATATTGCAAAACGCACCCCAGCGGGAGGGATGATGTTGCCTTGGTTAAGAAGTACCAGGAGAGGTTCTAAAAAATTGAATTGAATTCAATTTATTGATCAAAATTTATTGCTTTTCCTTTGACTTTCTGCCAACACGTTTTCCAATAATTAAGGCATGTTTTCAAAGCGTGTAACGATTTGTCTTCTCTCAAGACAAGGGATTCAAATTGGAGGTATCACGAAAAGACAATATAATTATGAAGATAAGAAAAAGACACCCACCGTTTATACCAGAAGGATTCGAAGTTTTTAGAGACGCACTCGAAGATTTTTTAAAAATAAATTCAGGAATAATAATAGCACTATGAGAAGAGGCAATATCTTAATGAAAAGCTCGTGAGTTATTCTTCTTCACTTTTTGTTGTTTTTGGGTTTTTTATAGAGATACTTGTTTAATAATGCCTTTAATTGTTAAACGATGATCACTAACTGCCAATGCTCTGATGTGATCAGGATAAGATTAAAAGAAATTGATGGTTTTCCAGAGTTTGATTCATCTATAATATCCTCTTTACATATTGAAGTCGTACATATTGTTATAAGTCTGTAGTGTCGTCTTTCAGTACAGTTAGTTCTATCATTGGAAAGCCCGTTTTACGATCAGCTCTGTTAAATGTTGATCGGATGCCTTATCAGTGATCCCAAAGCATGGCGAAAAACTTGGAGATCATTTGGTCACTTTGGCGACAAAATAGATAGTATTGGAAACTGCGGGAATTTTTGCAATCCATTCAATAGCAATCAAGATACACCTGATCGGTCGAGAAACTTCTCGGTCCGCCTCTCGGGAACTTCAAATAGTGCGCAGTTTTCAACATGAAGGTTGTGTTTTGAGGGCATCTTTGGTTAATATTTGAATGGGATATCTCTCCCTGAGTGCATTGATCTGGTTATCGTTTTGGTAAACATCTCAGTGTTGAAAATATTGATGCGTTTTTTTTCTTTCAATTTCTGTTGATTAAAGTTAGATTATAAAGGCACAAACAATACGAAATATAAAGTAATACAATGATAAACGGGTTATACGGCAAACCTTCAGTCAGCACAAAATTCTCAAGAACATCGTTATATCATCCGTTATTCAAAACGTTGTACAGATATGTGTTTATTCGAATTCTAGTAATATTAGCATAAACAGAAAAAGAATTCTAATATTCTTTTTCTGTTTATGCTAATATTACTAGATATGTAATGTTTTAAACTAGATATGTAATGCTAGAGATATGTAATGTTTTAAAACATCACAAATCTCCAAGTTTGCTCTCCAGCACAGTTAGTTCCATCACAGAAAAGACACTTTTTTTGACAGCTCTATTAGATGCTGATTGGATACCGGATCAATAATCTCCGGACTTGGCGACAAAATTGGTGAGTTTGACATCTTGGCGAGGATTTTGGCAAAATACATGATACTAGAATTTTCAAGAATTCACGCGGAAGGACCAATAGGAGGCAAATTATATTTGATCAGTTTGATATTAATAAGAGTACAATATTAAAAAGGATGTGTGATACAATTATAATCTATTGCAAGTCAGTTAATATACTAAATTTTCTAATAGTAATAGCCTATAGGGCTTTCACAGTGACATTTAAGCATGAGATATTACATTTCAGTATGAGAATTTGATATAATATATTACAAATGATATTTCAGCTTCTGTGAAAGGATTCGAGAGTTAGAGCACTCACGGGCGTAGTCGTTCTCTTGAGAGAGGCCGTAACAGGAAGGCTTCACCCCATCCCAATCTCCGTGGATGCACCTCCGCCTCACGCTTCCGATGAGACTGTACTTTCCGATGTCCTTGCACCTGAAGACCAGCTCAGTGTGCGGCGGGTGCTCGGTCTCCTCGTCCACGATCAGCTCGTCGCCCATGAACGCCACCAGGTTGGGCTCGGTGTTCAGGAACACGCAGGACTTGTTACGTCTGTCCTCATCGGGTGGCGGCTCCGGTTCAGCCTCTGAAATGTATCATTAAATAGATAATAATTAAAGAGACGTTTCAGATAAATTCATTTCATTGGAGTAATTTACCATGCACGTAAAATGAAGCCAGAAATAAGAACATCCAAGGCACGGAAAAGATATCACAATAGAATTTGAGACAGGTAGGACCTGTTATGCGTTGTTTGGTAGCAATACATATATTGGTGCCCTACGACTTGATTTAGGGATAGTGCATGTTCTCGTGATATGGGAATCCAGGACTAGAGTCCCGTTTCGGGTTTAGTCGTTCTTCTGTTCTGTTTTTGGGATGGGTGAATGCCCCCCCCCCCCCGAGTAAAAAGGGGTTATGCAAGTGAATACGATGCATGAAGTAGCTAAGTCGCACTCTTGGCTCTAGTTGGCGCTACTAAAACCAGAGATGCACTCTCGACTTGAAATCGCTGACTTCGTCAACGAGCAAGTGCCATTAGAAACAGCAACAGATCTTGGTAGTTTTACAGACCTACATTTTTAATCTATAATATCGGGTTCTGGAAGTAAAGAATCGCCATCTATATCCCTTAAAAGTACCATATTTATATGGATTTGAGGGATAGCAGTTTTTAGTCATGATACGAACATATGTACTTGGATGTGATGGGAGGAAATGAAAGAGCAGTGATATTTCGAGTACCTCTCAAATGGGATTTCCGTCACCATTAAAAACCCAAAGTAGAATTTTGAAATGAAATCTCAATAGCAAATCTACTATTAACTAAGTATTAACTGTTAATCTACAAGTTTCAAAACCCGGAAATAGCCAATGCTTAGGTGATATAAACACGTGATTCTCTCGAATAAGTATAGTAAATAGGTAGCATGTCTAACTGTTTCAAATTTCCACGGTCAAACTATTGATTCGCATTTATCGCCCATATGTTTTAGTTCTGTGCTTGTAAATATATGTGTTTTTGTTAAACTTTGGTTAAGGAGGTAATTTGTCTTTATCGCCTTTGTTTTTTTCTGTGTCTATAAACATACGTGCTTTTTAATCCCTCATCTTTAATTCTTCTACATTTTCTCGACGACATTTTTTAATACAATACTAGCAAGATCCAAATCAATTGGTTGAAAACATACATTTAAAAGAGTTTGATATTGGAATCAATTTCGTTTTGAATTCACATGATAGTCCTCATAAGGCAATATTATTTTGAATTCTAATTAATTCACAAGATCGACTGAATAAATGACGCTATATATTCCGGATAGACTAAGAAGTTTAGTTTACAACTTTTCAAACTTTAACATCGCAGAATCAATTAAACAAGTAATATACTTAGGTCAACTAAGAAATTTTTTATTTTAGTTACTTTTTATTAAATAATTACAATTAATATAAATAATTGAACAAAAAGTTATACCTGGCTAAAACAAAATCAAGTTCGTATCCATTGAAAATAAATCAGACAGAATACACACAATTGGCGTTGAAATTTCAACTCCAATTGAGGCAATGCAAATGTGTGAATTTTCCACGCCGTTTGGGGTAATGCAATACAGATTAGAAATTTTTTAATATCTATCTATATTTATTATATTAATTCAAAACTATTCCAAAATGAATAAAAAATCGATTAATTAACAATTTTAAATTTTAAAGGCATCAAACATTAAGAAAATAAACTGAATCGTTTGAAATAATCGGTTGAAAACCTGTTAAACCTAATCTCATAAGTGCGGGGGAAAACAAACTGAATTCGCTACTTATTTGGAGGTGGGGAAATGAAGATTTTTGACGAGAAAGTAAGTTTTTAATTAATTAATAAAAATTAATGATTTAATATTAGGGGAACATCAAATTATTAAGATCAAATATCATCCACTACAAGTTTAAAAAATTTACTTAAATCTTGAGTGGATGAATAAAAAGTATTTTATCAACAAATGTAAATTTGAACAACAAAATATTATATATATATTAGGTAATAGAAAGAATTGAAAAACAAAAGACATTAAAAATATTTGCTTGGTTTATAAATAAAGTATTATTCAATGTTTGCTCTTCCTAATGAAATGTACTTGTATTGAGTATACTAATTTGGTAGCAGAAAAGCAGGATGGTATTTCATCAATCATATGGTTATCCAGAAATGTCGCCAAGTTTAACAGTGACCTTAATATGCCTACACTAAACATTAAATTTTAAATTAGGAATAAGCTTGAAGATATTAAGTGAATTAATTTACGCTAAACTATATTGTCTCTGATAAATCCCCTGTTTTTTATAAGAATGAGTAGTATCTATTTATATATATGATTGGCATAGAGCCATCTATTATCACTTCCAATTTTCATACCATAAAATGAGATCTCATCTTCGTGTATGATGGATGCAGATGAAGCATACGCAAATGAGTACTAGAACTTCAGTGTTATAAGTCATACTCTGACTCTCTAGCCTGCCGCGATGCCATACGGATTTAAACAACTTGCGCTGAATGACCGGACAGTCGCTACAGCAACCCTGAGTCTTAACGACTCTCACCGGCCACGGTACAACCCTTTCCGTAGGAAGTACGTGCCTACATCGTTTGGAGGAACAACCTCCACTTCTTAGTGTACCCTCCAGGGTGGTGAGATCCAACCACCAGGCAAGAAGCATCTAATCCTCATTTCGAACCCTCCCCCCCGAGTTTTGGTGTTATAAAGTCTCAAGCACGATATTTAAGTTTTCACGAATTTCTGCAACCAGGATATCATAAGACAATTTTTGTAGAGTAAGAATTCAGGTACAAGAGTTTTTGATATGAAGCTTAGATTCCTGAAAAGGTTTCTTATGAAAGAAGAATCACTAAATAAGTGAGTATTTGGGAGGTTAAAATTAAATCGCAAATAATATTTTCTTTCTTGTAGAATTATAATCGAAAAATTACACCTTTAATGGATAATAGTTACAATTTTTTATATTTATAAAAAGACTAGCTGACCCGGCAAACGTTGTTTTGCCATATAAATAATTTCCTAGTAATAAATAATTTCTAGCATTCCCGTACCCGGCATTGCTCGGGTAATGGAATTAGTGGGGGATAACAGTGCTACGTGCACTTAGTTACGAAATTCCTCTATAATAATTACTTATTGTCTATAATTTTTTCCTAATTTTGGGAGGGTCCCGGCGCCCCTGGATTCCTTATATATATGCCCTTGTCCTTACCGATCCTTAAGGATGCTTTTAAAGTAGTTATTTTCTTTTCAAACGCAGGCCATCTACATTTTATTGTTATACCTGTGTTTAAGCAAGAACTTCTTTGTATACAACATTTTTTGGAGTTTTTTTTTCTGTTGATAAATTCATTAAGCTGCTAGATGAACTGACTCGGGAGAAAGCTACATATAATTGGCCGTTTGAAAAACATTCTCCTCTTAAATTGATCCCTGCTACTTTTAATTTCTGTCCTTGTGACTTATTAACGGTTATTGCAAAGCAAACTTTTACGGGAAACTGCACTCTTCTAAATTCAAAAGGATAGCCCGACGGAATTAGTGGACTGCGGGTATTAAAACCAACACTCCTCGAGCACATCCAGTAATAATCGTAGCTTCGATTACATACTTATTAAGTCTAGTCATTCGTAGTCTGGTGTCATAGCATAATTTAGGTGGAGGAAGGTTTCGTAGTTGCATTACTGGTGTCCCAACTTTCAGGTGAAGTATGCGAGATGGAAAAACTGGAATGAATTCATAAGACGCGTAATTTTTGCAGGATTGTTTTCAAAATTGATCAGGGTGTGCCAAAGCAATGCCAAATTATACAAAAAAAATTTAGTCTCATTTTTATTTATCAATGGATTAGATTTGTAATGTTGAAGAGGGAAACCCAATAAACGACAAAATAATTTTTAAATGCGCAATTTTCTATCAGATTTTTTCAATCTTTCACACGATTTTGAAAAGTTTATCGAATTTTATGTAAAAAAAATTTGATTGAGTTATCTTGAAAAGTTTCGGCGTAATTCAATATTAAAGCGAAATTTTGCCTCTTCGTTAAAAAATTCGTCAAAAATTCAGTTTTAAAAATTCGATTTTTTAAATTATATTGCAGAATACTATATCGTATTGCCTTTCAGGAAACATATTTTCTGTATTTTTCCAGCTAAGCGTCTATTTTACAGGGCCGTTCAAGAAATAGACCCTCCAAAATGGACCTTTTTTTAAAAAATCGATATTTAATTTTTGCGTCGACATTTCGTAAAATAAATTATATCTCCGTGGTCTACGATAAAAAGTCCATCCGATTCCACAGCGATATTGAGTATAAGTTGAACGGACGCGTAACGATGGCAATTTTAAAAACGCGGTTTTACTGGACGAAAAGGTACTCATGAGCGATCGCTTCTCCGGAAGGTCGGGTTTCACTCGGAAAGTAACTTTACAGGTTTTAATTTCACAGAAATTAAGGGGTTTTAATTAATTTCTCCTGAACTAATTGATATTTCGGGATAAAAAATAGATGTTGGCCGATTCTCATAGATACCGGATAAGCACAAAAAATTTCATCAAAATCGGTCAAGCCGTTTCGGAGGAGTATGGCAACGAAAACTGTGACACGAGAATTTTATATATTAGATATTTTTACAGGCAGAATAAGCTGAATCCTACTTTTTTAGATGCTTTTAATTTTTATTTTCTTTATTATCTGAAATTTTTTTTAATTAGGTTAATATTTTTATTTATTTGTTTTTATCTACTGTAAAGGTGAAACGAAAAATTAGAAAAATATTCGTTTTTAGAAAAATAAATCAAATCTCACTAACGTAAAATTAAGAAAAAAAATATCAATGATTGTAAAAAATAATTCTTTAGAATGTTGACTATCTAAAAGATTTTCCATTATTTTTATAGCTATAAAACAATAATCATTTTCTCGCATCTTTCATAGTTTATGCCTAAAACTTTTCAACCTCTTTTTGCTTCATATAAACATAAATATTTTTAATTTGCCTCAGAACAGTTTCGATTGATAATATAAATTAAAATAAATATTCTCTGAATGCTTTAAATTATTAATCACCTTCTTATCGAAACGCAATCGTGTGGAGAGCTTGTTATTATCCCAAAAAGCTTTTAGCTATTAAAAGACCCATAAATAATACTTTCGGAATAAAAAAAAAATGCGAGTAATTAAATATTAGACCGAGCATTAATCTGAATTTTGCAAATCTCAGCGAATCCCTCAGGCATAAATAAGTATACTTTAAATCTTTGAGACTTTTCTGCAAATAATGAACAATTATTTTTAAGACGTTCGAAGTTTATTAGATTTAATTAAATTATTTTTCACTGGGCTCATGGAGTACCAAAGAAGATGTAAATCTTCATGCTTTAAGACGATAAAATTTTAATCACTTTGCTAATTATTAATGCTTATAGGGGATTAAAGAATCAGGAAAATTAGTCCTGTTCTTTTAACGATGGCTTAGATATTTTCATTAATGCTATTACTTTAATCAAAGATCACGAAAAAAGATTTGGTTGCTTCTAAAGGGGAAAGCAATTACCCGCATCAAGAAACAACATGAAACAATGTAATAAAATATCGAGTAACCTAGAAGTAAAATGAATTTTGTTTAATTATTAATTAGAACACAAAAGAAGCTGCATTAATCGAATGTTTTTTAAAAATAAAAACTAAATCAACTAAAGTAAGATCTTGTAATTATAATTTTTATGCGAGTAATCCTTAGAAATAATATCTTTGGATCCAAGTGTATTAAACAAAATGAAATTTTAAATATTCTGTAGTAATTTCAGTTTTTTATGGAATTATATTTTTAATTAAGAAGGACATTATGTAATGTTATAAAAATGAATATTCTTTTTTATTTAGAATGAAAAGATTCTCAAGAATGTTTTATTAAATACAGGTTTTTAATTACATCATTCTGTCGCACATTTTTTTAAAAGTGTAAAATGATTATGTAGTTAGAGAAGAGTTTTAATTTTTTGAAATGGGTTTTTCTTTCTATGCCGTGAACGATATTAAAAAAAAATTAATGAAATGGAATTATGGTATAAAAAAGCATTAAAATCCATATCTGTTGTCCTATTTCCTTTAAAAATGTTTATTCAATTATTCACAGAAAGAATGTTATTTCTTATGGTACATGCCATGGATAAGCTCACTGAGGCAGTCAGCTATTTAAGCTTAATGAGCCTCTCTTGTTTTGTAGTAGCGAAAACCAGCGCAAACGAACGACAAATGACTTTTCCTACTCACTCATCACATTCGCTTGCACAGCCCCTTTTTATCGGGGGTGGGGGCATATTCACACATCTAACAGATAGAATACAGGAGAACAAACACGCAAAAACCTGGACTTGTACCCGGGACTCCCAGATCACGGGGAAAACGCGCTACTCCTATGCCAGGACACCAGGGAAAGAAAGAATATTAGGAAATAAAGCAATAAATATAGATTAATCTAGAAATAACATGTAGTTTGTTTAGTTCCTATTTGGAACACAAACACAAATACTGAGTAAAAATTACAGACATTCTAAAAACTGCCATTCAAAATTATTATTATTATTATTCAGAATTAATTTAAAGTGGAAAGACTATGAAAAATAAACTCTACAAACTAAATTTCTTCTCAGTTTGGCTATGAAAGAAAATTATATTTTAATTTAAACCAGAAGAAGTGATCTATTCCAAGTTTGTCGCATATTCTCTATTAAGTCTAAGGTGTGATACTTTCTCAAATCCTAATTAAAAAAAAAAAACAGGTTTTTTAAACCTAAACTTGTTAAATTTGAAAACTGGTTTCTAAATTAAGAAAACTGGAGTAATGCTTTTTTTAAAGGATGCCATGAAAAAATCGATTCATAAGTTTCTCAAAGACTCTGAAGAAAAACTTACTAATCCAAAGACAATGAAAGCGGAATTTTCATTATTTATGGCAACAAATAGAATAACAAAAAAATTTGTTATTTGATGCCACGAAAACTAAAAACAAAGCTTAGTCGCCAGTGAACGAGTATTTTTAATTTCAGGCAATATTGAAGCCAAAATAAGAAAAAAGACTTATCCACCGTTTAGTGGATATTTTATGTTTTTTAAAATACTATTTTTCTGGGGTGAAATTAAAATTAGTGAAAACAATATACATGCTATTTGAATTATTTGTTTGAGTTTTAGTTAGTTTGCGTTAGTAGTATGTATATGTAATCCTTATTTTTTAAGTATATTTTGACTTTTACTTTAATAATGATTTCGTTTTTTGTTATTTTATATAAATTAAATAAAACATTTTCTCTATTCTTTTTTTTCTTTGACAAAAATTCGAAAACATGCTAAAGCCGTTTTTTTTGGAAATATTGAATTCGAAAATCGATTTTTCAAAACGACGTTTTTTGTATAAATCCTAAAGAAATCCGTAGAATAAGGTCAAAAGTATCAGACAATCCGAATTTTTGTTTTAGACGCTTTTAATATAAACAACTGAAACAAAAATTTGACAGAAAATAACAATAATAATCGCAAAATTCCATAATTCATTTGATATAATTTGAGTTATCGCGTTTAAACTGTCTGAAAGTAGAGAACCTGAGATGTTTCTAGAATTTGGGTGTGTTACAAGTGACTACACGAAATATCTTAAATCTGTATACCAAATTTTATCTTTCAATCCCTCTTCGTTTTGGGACCGCGATGACCTGTTGGTATCGTCTCGGTTCGTGATTCGTAAGGTTTCAGGTTCCAGACCCGATTCCGTCAAAGAACCAACGTGCAAGGGGGTCTGTTGCACATTAAATCCGTCAGGGCCAAACGTACCTCCTGCTGGTGTGGTACGGTGTGGAGAGGAGGGTGCTAGCTCAGGTTTCGTCCTCTTCATTTTTTAATCATTTTGCTAGCATGTATTTGGACAGACAAACTTCTTTTGAATGGAGTTTACACAGAATTTGATAGAAATCTACAAATTTGGTATAAAGACTATATACAAAATTTGTAGTTCCCCAATTTTCCAGTCAATACTCAATTTCATCCATACATCTCAGAGCGGTTCTGAGTAATCTTTGTCTCAGATAAATAGAAAAACAGACATTTATTTTCTTCAAAAATGTGTTTTTGTAACTAAGGCAAGTCTACACGTAAATTTTTCGATGTTTACAGTATTTTCTGTATGCTTCTCATAATAGAAAGTAAAAATGCAAATTTCGAAATTGATTTATGCTTGTTCCAGAAAAAAAAGCGAAAAGCATATAAAATTTGAGAAATGATATTTGTGTAAATGAGATTTACTACTTTTCACTGATATCCTGTAGACGAGAGTTTACATGCTAAAGATATTGACTAATCAATCTATAAGTTTTACGACGAAAAAGAAAGATAGTTATGAGGCTCTAACAGTTTTATAAAATAAAATATTTATCAAATGGCGATTTTAATTCAAATTTATAGAGGTGAGTTATTCCTTATCCAAACGCTCGACAAATGTTAGAGAATAATGATTAAAAAACTGAATTTTTTCTGGCACTGAGATATAGCGTAGAATATCTTTTATTTCTTCGTGTGTGAAAAAGTATTGCAAATAATAAAAATTTGGAACACGAAATTATGTCAAGTATCGACATTTCAAATCATCATACGTCCGCTAAATACATTTTTATAAAAAGTATCACAAACAGACTGCATGTCTTTCTGTAAAGTAGCCTAAGTTTCCAGTTTCCCATTGATGGTTTGCTTACAGAACCATTGCCATTTTTCATTTGAATCTCAGCCAGCATATAGTTCTCAATGTTGTTTAATTAATACTAAATTCCAATTTCCACAATTTTGTCAATAAGTGTTCAAACATCGGACAATTTGGACATAATCATAAGGATAGTTCAGAAGCTTCTTTTATGTCTCTGGCCCTTTATGCCCACAACACTAATAGGAGGTTATAATTATAATAACTACTACAAGTAGTAAATAACTACTAGTAGTATTAAATATCTACTAATAGTAGTAAATATCTACCAGTAGTAGTAAATAACTTCTAGCAGTAGAATTAAATAACTTCCAATAGCAGTAAATAAATTCTAGTAGTATTAAATAACTACTAATAATAGTAAATATCAACAAGTAGAAGTAAATAATTTCTAGTAGCATTAAATAACTCCCAGTAGTAAATAACTACTACTAGTAATAGTAGTAGCAAATAACTAGTAGGTTGTAGCTGCAGGAACATGAAAAGGTGTCATGCTATATTCATGAACAAGATAACTCAAAAATTGTTTGAGGGGAAAGATGAAAACTTGTATTCAGTTTTACATGAAATGTATAGCTTTCTTTAAATTTTTGAACGAAATACCAACTCAGGAAGTTTGTCTTTTTGGTCTGTTCAAGCGCACGTGAGCATAATTTCAAAACTTTAAGAGCTAAATAAAGAAAAATTGTTATCCGGATTTACCATCTAAAGTCTAGATTCTTACCATACTTTGAATGAAGTTCATCAAGGGGTTGATTATTTGTCGACTTGAACATTTATATACACATAAGTACTATAAGTGTGAAACAGCGATTTAGATATATGAGGTTGGAAGTAACATGCGGCATGGAAAATACCTGTTGTTTTTGTATGCCAGTTGTACGCTGAAAAACTCTTATTTTGTTTCTTCATTTCTTGCCTTTTTTCACGAGACGCTTACTTGCTTATTGCGCGTATTTTTTCTTCTTTTTACCGTGTTGAGTTGATTAAAACTTCCAGCGTACATTATGCGTACATTATTATAAGAACTTATGTAACCATTCAACATCCTATCGTGCCCCATTAAAATTGATTAGCAAACCACAATTTGGAAGATTCTGACTTAAATTCAACTTAGAGTAAAAAATATTTTCTCCCAATTACAAAATTCACTTCCCAATGTAAAATAATATGTATCTTTGCCGAGCTGGTATGGTTTTTTTTCAAATGTTCTAAACGTAATAAAGCATGATAAGCACATTCTAGCTCCTTGCATCCAAACCGCTTAGTGAGATAGAAATAGCTTTTTATATTTGATTATTACATAGGTTTAAAAAGCTTTTCACTTGCACCAAAGAATTCATTTAAGAAATGTTGCAAATGGGGTTTCTCCCCAAGAAAAATATGAAATTCCTTCATTTTACGTTGTCTAGACGAAAATATTCACGAGCAATACTTTCATAGATCCTTTATTAAATAGAATGAGTTTTTTCCCACGAATTTGTCGAATCTAAAATTTTTTTCGTCACCACTTTGGTTTAACAGTGGTATTCTTATTAAATGAGAAATGTGTGTCTTGAATACATAAATGTTATATCAACATGTTTCTTAGATTTAAGTAGAAAATATAGGTTTGGTTTATTCGTAATAAATATAAATCAAATTCAATTTATGGTATGGTTATATGAAGTTACCAGAAAATTAGGTTCTCTGTAAACATTTCAGATCTTAAGAAATTTGTTTGCTTTTGTGGAATTTGAATATCGACATGATTCTTTTGACAATAATAGTATTGATTGGAGCCAAAGAGGTTAAAAGACTGGTATTCTGTTAAAATAAGTTTAGTATTTACATATATTTACATGAAATCTTTGATCTTTGGCGACAATGGACAATGATTCAGAAGACGCTTGCCAGAATCTTCTAGTGCGAGATACTTCATTATGTAAATATGGATCTGGTTGAGTATTGACCTTTAAAGAGAGAAGGTTATTTGTCGGTCTGGGATTCTTTGGATTCTTTTACTCTGACTCATTGATTTAATAGAGTTTAGTGGCCCAACAAACATTCTTGATCATCCTGTGGTAAAAGCATTAAATGGATTAAAATTTGTTTGATAAACTTTTAAAAAAAATCTTGCCATTAGTCTTGACTTTTTAATCTTTATGGTATGCGGTAAAAAATTGTAAGAAAACTTTAAAATAGAATTTTTTAATTAAATGAAATAGTAAAACCAATAGGGCCAGGATAGCTTGGTTGGTAGAGCGCTGAACTCGTATTCCTTAGGTTGCTAATTCGAACCCCACCGGCCGAAAACTCTCAGTGTGTGTGGTGGCTGGCGTACGTTAAATCTGCCTTGGACACAAAATCCTCCATGCCAAGAGTAATACCACTGAAGCTACTGAGCCAGAAGTGATCGATTTCTGTTCAGATCTAAATTATGATATGTGGGTGAATGAATGAAATGCATGAAGGATGCCCCCCATAAAAAGGGTTTGCGACGTGTATGAGCTAGAAGTCAGACTTCTGCCCTCGGGTGCACAGGGGTCCATACCTTCAGAAGCTCTACCCCGGGGGGAACCTCGTAAATGGGGATGATATACTTCCGGTATGGTGGTTGAATCTCGCCAATCCCGTGGGTACACTAATAGGTGGGGGGTTAGCTCCTCCCATCGATAACGCGACGTACATCTTTCGGGGAAGGTTGCGCCGTGGCCGGTGATGGCCATTAGGGCTTAACCACAGTTCCCTAATTGCTGTTGCGGTGGTCTGGTCATTCAGTGCTTATAGTTATTCCATGTGCTTTCGCGGCGGGTCGGAGAGTCTGTTCTAGACTTACTCTCAGAAGCTACTGCACCTCTCCTTCCGTTGTAAAGCAAAACAACAATAGTGAAAACCAATCATTTTTAAGAAAGTAAAAAGATGTGGATGATCAATTTTACGAAGAATAATCTTTTAAATAGGTACAGGAAGACTGAAAGTAACAATTGCGGTGTGAAAAAAAATTGTGCCCAATTAATTAGAATGTCTTGAACTGACGTTGAACATTGGATATACTACACATAGAGAGGTGAGTTCTCCCATCAGCAAATGTATAAGCGTGAGTCGAGAGTGGTCTATTCTTAATAGAGAAGGATTTGCTTCATGATATTTTTGATAAGCTGGGATAACGATTCTGAGATTTTGAAAGATCTTAATTACTTCGGTGCAACTTACTACACTGATATCTAACATGTGTTTATCATATTAGATATCTTTTTACGTACGTGTTAATAGAGCTTACATACTGTTATAGAATTCGGTGTCATCATTTCAAAAAAAAACCCGATTAATCTCAAATCTGTTTTAAAATCTACTTTATTTTTTCTTATCATCAGTAAATTCTATTTTTTAACAAGTTCCCATACATATACGTTTAAAATATTTTGTTTAAATAAAGATTAAGCTGGTACAATTAAGCTTATCTCGCTAGATTGATTAGTTATCGGATTTTTTGCCTCGTCGGTTGCATGCTTGAAATCAATCTAGGGCTCGATTTCCGTAGATTGACATGCTATGAGATTAAAAGTTGTAGTGTTATATGCTGTTAGAAATGAAATATAAATGATTATCTTCTTAATGTTTTTGGAAAAATTTAACTATTTAACTGGAAAAGAGTTAACTAACGACCATAACCAATTCACAGCAACAGAACACTGGCGCTAATTATGGTCGAGTTATAGAGGTCATTATAGCCACTGTATAACATTTTCCGTGTGAAGTACGTCCTGTCATCGATAAGGGACAGGCGATCCCCACTATTTCTTTAACCACCAGGGTGGGGAGGAGCAATCAACATTCTGGAAGCTTCTCATCTCCTTTCCTGAGGTGCTCAATTTTGGTGGTGGGGGATTATACCAATAAGGAAAAGATTCATTCCTTGCATTTCATTTCTATTTGAGAAATACTAACTACAATCAGAACTCTTCACACAGAGCATTCATGCAAAATAAAATCTGTTTTTCTGATACCCAATTAACTAATTTTAAATCAAAGATGAAAATATATAGCAATTTATTACGTAATAATGTGTCATTACTAAAGAATTTGAATTGAAATACACCTTGGATATGCAGAACTTAAAAAATCCACCTTCGAGTAGTTCATCATTTTTAGTTGTAGATACACAATATAAAATTCACAACTAACTAATGTTCTTGTTTATAAACTTCTAGTGATAGGAAACTCTACAATGCCCAAATAGCACAAATAAGGATTAGACCCTGGAAAATCCTTTTTCAAATTTAGTAATTGGGAACTTTTTAAAAGGATTTAAAAACCTATCCATAGCACTTAAGCGAAATATTTGAGGAAAAAGAAATAAAAGATGAGCTCTTACGCTCTTTTCAAAATGGTTAAATTATTTGGTTACTTAATCAATTTCCATTCAACTATAATCTGTAAACACCTAGTCCTTCAAGTCATATTTGATACAACTTGTTATTTCTTATTCATTTACGTTACGCTTAATTTCCTGAGAACTAATAATTA
>JAOUZG010029736.1:2474754-2563281 GCA_026289955.1 Argiope argentata | reverse complement strand
TCTTCAAGACTTACAAAACCAAGGAAAATTTTAATTTAACTAATGGCTTGTTTTTCGTTGACAAACATTATGTACTTTATGCCAGGATTCGCCATGAGGACAAAATATTGGTGGCTTTATGCTCACTTTTTAATAAAAGTGTCGCGAAGAGGAATATATATCATATATGACCAGTGAAAAAGAGATTTAAAAGTTGATACCTGCTATTGCAAATTTCAATTTACTATGTGAGAACATTATTTTTTATAAATCACGTGGTATCCTTTCTATAGAAAAACATCAGATTCTCATATGACTTATGTTTTGCAAACACCAACATTTAGAAAAGTGATTCTTTTTTTTTGTTTGACCATCTCAAAACCATTCGAAATGCAATTTTTTATTTTCTCCAGGCCAGAATTTTTTTTTTGAAAAATCAATTCAAACCGTTTTTAAATAATTATCTGACTATCAGATTGCGTATGCGTCTATACTTAGAAAAACAACGAAGTTTTTTTTTATTATTTTAAAATTGTTTGAGATCCAAAACTTTATCTCAAAGACAAATCGGATTTTTTTTTGGTTTTTTTAATGGTTCAGTTTAAACAGATTTGAAATGATCAAGTGACTACTGTATTGTCCACCATTTTCTTCTCTGTGCATATTTTGCCGATAACATGCCCTATATGCCGTATTGCCTCTCCTATTTGTCCTGCCCTGTTTGCAGACAGGAGAATCGGATACAGAGGAGACATTCAAGTCATGTTGTAACTTTTTGTTGGTGATTCTTTATCCTTTTCTAATAACCCTAAAAGAGATAAATAGCCAATTTTTTGGCTGTGCATTTTGTGACTCTATAAATCTCCAACCAAAACAACGTCATATTCTCAGATAATGAAAAGATTGGGTATTTTCCTATTCCCAAATCTCATCAAATATTTATTGGCGAAAACACACAATATGCAAATGAAAGAAATATTAATAATGTTTCAAATCTCACTAATCAGGCTTTCTTGACGGCGCACATAGATATTCACGTAAAAAAATACTAATAAATGTTAGTTCTAAGAATATATATTTTTTTTCACTTAGGAGGTTTAAACAATTTGGAGTTGATTGTATCATTTTTGGCGACTTTAACGACTACACCTGTGAAATGGAAAATAATGTCACGTGCCAGGCACCGTTTACAGTCGCTACGTCTCTGGAACCCCTATTTTGTTCTGATTTATTTACAAAAGAAGTGTCTGTTTTTAACCCCACTATATGTTCTTGCATGATTTTTGTCAGATATATATATATATATTTTGCTATATACATGGAATGTTCAAATAAAAGGGCACGGAACGACACTGTGGGTATAAATGAAGACTTTCTTCAAAGTATTTTCTATAGGCCTGGACATAACGATAGCCTTAATCAAAGAATCAAAGGATTCCTTGTACACCAGAATTGTTATGGCAGTCATAAGATGTAGTCTTTTAGATAATCCTTGAATTCGCCGTCCGAGCTGAAGTGCTCCCCTTTCAGATATTTTTTCAGAGGACCAAACAAATAAAAATCGCAGGGTGATATGACCGGGCTGTAGGGTGGATGGTCTAGCTGTTCCCACTTGAACTTTGCCAATTCCGCGTGTGTGACTCTGGAGATGTGTGGATGGGCTTTATCACAGAGCAGAACCACACCTTTCTTGTGTAGCCCCAGTCTTTAGTTCTTGATGAACTTTCGTAATCTTCGGAGTGTCTCACAGTGCACATAATAGTTAATGGTTCTGTGCTCAAGGAATTCAAAAAATTGCGGACTTTGGACGGAGCTTTTTATGAGAGCCTCTGGTCTTTCCTGCGCATGCTGGCCCCCCGCGCAAGTTCCGATCTACGGCGGAGACTTCAATCGCATCCCTATATGCCTCGCCACGTTCTCCCACCGCAGCATAGGCAAATCTGTTAACCTTAAATTGTTACGACGTTTCGTACCTTTTAATTTCACCATCCCTTGTATTAATAATCACTTATCACTCCACTTATAAATTAAATTTTAGTAAATATTTTTTAATTATTTACTATATTATCCAATTTTTTTAATTCTGTGAAAGGTTAAGGAAATAATTACATAAATGAATAGAGAAATTTAAGTAATAAAACTAAAGGGAAATGTCTTCGATGACAAAGTCATATTAAGAAAGAATATAACACTCGGACCTTCTCATGTATCTAGTTTTTCTGTATTCCTTGACCATCACACGAAACATAAAGAAATCAAATTTCAAAGAGAAACGAACGTTTCATTTCTTTAGATACGGAATGACAGCTTGTGAAACAAATTGGAAAATGATTCTTCCAAATGTTTCAGTTTTCAAAAAATACTCGAGTTTTTTTTTCTTCTTTTTATAGAAAGTCAGAGCAATAGATTCCAAAAAGGAACAAGAAAAAAAACCGCCTCACTTTTTTTAGCGTTTTTGACAACATAATGTTCGGAAAATTTTTCTGATTTTCTATTCTGTTGTCATGCCGGAAATACCACAGAAAAAGAAATAAAAAACGAATGTAGAATTTTAGCTGCTTTGGGTTTTAAGGGTTATAGCATCTTTACTTCACAAATAATTCTTTTAAAAAAAATTAACGAAATTTTGTCTCCTCTGTCTGTGAAAAGAAGATCTTACAATAATGAGAGGAATCTGCAATAATCAAAAATGCAAAGGACATAAATATATCAAAGATGGTATGCGATTTCCTCATTAAAAGTTGGACAAATTTTGGTTTTAGTCCAGTAGGAAAAACGAATTGAAAACAAAATTTGATTTTCAGGTAATATTAATTATTTGTCAAGGAGCAATCGCCAAAACACCAGCCAAGGATCACACGATGATTCATTAAAAATGCTAAATTCAATGTAAAGGTTGATAATTCGTGACCATTGTATTCTCAGCCTTATTAATTATTGTATTTTGAGCCACAGAAGCATTTGCAGGCTTAAAAATCTCCAAATTTCTTTTGTATGGGTAGGGGAATAACATCTTTATTAAAAGGATGTGAGAAAGTTTCGGAGAAATCATACTCTTTGACTTAATTTTCAAATTTAAAAAAATCAATTGGCACTGATATTTAAGTGAATACTCAAATACAAAAAGAATAAATATACCTTTTTTTTATTTTTCGATGTTAACTTATCAAAAGCAGAAGAGTATTTCGTTTTGAAGAAAAGTGGAAGAAAATCGACTCCTGAAAAATATACCATTCGAAAGTTTTTTTTTTTCATTATCATATCGCAAGTATTTCTACAATAAATTATTCAGATGAAATATTAAATTAATATTTGCCAATAAAATTAATTTACATTTCTTTTTCTTCATTCTAGACAGTGCAGTTGAAGGCAAATTTAAAATCGCCTTTTGAAAAATAAGTTAACTTTTAACTTTCGGTTTCTTCAGAATTGTTGTCGAAGCCACTCACTTCCCCAGGGATCCGTATGCAAATCTTGAAAATCCTAAAAGCAGTTTAGAGAAGATTGAATTTTAAAATTCTGCTAGCATAGAAATATCACTAAGTCTGATAAAATATTCCATTTTTATTCAAGAATAGAAACTTCTTGTTTGAACTGGAAAGTTGACGGAACATTTTAGGTTGTGGAAGTTTGTCAGGGATAGGGTTGAATGTTCCAGAACAAAGGATTTTACGGCCACAGATCTTTGTTTAAATCTCCAACAAAGTATTTTTTTTTCGAAGTTCGACTTGTGTGCGGATGAGTGATCTACTCAAATACATATTAGGATAGGAAAGTTTAGAATATTTCTTTCCTTTTCAAGCGATAAGGTTCTTAAGTTTTTTTTTATGTATACATGTACACTGTTATAACGGTTTAAAAAACAGTAGTGTAGCGAAAAGCTATTTATAAAACCAAAACCTTTCTTTTGAAAGTATGTAACTATTCTAAACTATTATTAATCTACTACTAAAGTTTGACTATTGATTTCTACACGCAGGAATGCACAAAGTTTAATTCTTTACATTCTAATTATTCTAAACTATTATTAATCTCGCATTTAAGTTTGGTTATTGATTTCTAAACTATTATGAGGAGTAATACACTAAATTTAGCTCTTTACATTGTAAGAAATTAAAATAGTATTTAAATAATAGTTAACACACGTTTTCCCTAATACATCCAGTCTTGACCTTGAGTCGGTAATTTGTGTTGTTTTTACTTATGGCACTTTTCAAGCCCGCTGACAGGCTTGTTAGAGATTTAAACCGATTGAGCGTTTCTTGTTTTTCAGTAGTGCCAACTAGGGTCAAGAGTATGACTTACCCCCCCCCCCACACACACGTCACAACCCGTTTTACTGGACTGACTTTATTCATGTATTTCATTGATTCATCTGCAGATCGAAATTCAAAACTGCAACAGAGAACGACCATCTCTGCACCATTAGCCCCAAGTGGTATTACTCTCGACATGGTGGACTTTGTAACCCCGATATATTTAATGCGCTCCAGCCACCATATACACGAAGAGTCTTCAGCTGTTGAGTTCGAACTCTCAGCTAAGGGATGCGAATCCAACGATCTACCAACCAGGCTATATCGGTCCTGGTAACTGGTAATAAAACTATTGTTTATTAAATTACAATAAGATCCTGAAATTTAACTTCGAAACATACGAAGCTTATATTTTAAAATATTTATTCAGCCCTTATTCATAATTATTTTGGGGATTATTCTATCACATTCCCTTGCAAATGCACGAACTAAGTTTTATGCTACCAGTTATCTATCTATGTATAAAAGAATATTATATAAAACGATTAAGCATGGCATTCAAGATCTTTTCACACCAAGCTAATAGTGTTGGTACTCCAATATAATTAATCAAAGTAAACCAGTTATTGTGGACTCCTTGAAACTTTATCACTTACTTCCTAAGAAAAGTATTGAAAATAGTGATTGATTCAATTAATTAGATCGTTATATTACTGCATTTCATACAATATATTAAATAATGATATGACATTTACACTTGAGCATTTCTTATTTCGTAGCACAGTTTAGAAAACAGGACATGTATATAGGATACATATTTTTTGACCCATTAGAATCCAAACAGGATAGAAAATTACAACTTCAATATAAAAATTATTTTCCGAATTTCATTTATTTAAATCTTTGAGTTACTGGGTTATCGTTTTTACATGCATTGGAATGTTCAGCCCTAAATCAATATGCCGACGTCTTTGTTTGCCGGCATCCTGGCATAGGGGTAGGGCGTCTTTTCCGTGATCTGGGCGTCCCATATTCGAATCCCGGTTTGAGCAGGTTTGGTTTTCTTTTGAATTCTATCAGTGAGACGTGTGAATATGCCCCCCTGTAAAAAGGGACTGTGCAAGCTAATGTGATGCCTGAAGTAGCTAAGTCGTATTCTTGGCCCTAGTTGGGGCTACTAAAAAAACGAGAGACGCTGCTTTGGCTAAAATTGCAGACAGATAATTGCCAGCTTGTTTGTATAGTGCCATAAGTCACAACACAACAACAACGTATTGAGTCAAAATTTAAAATGTATTTAGTTTTCATTAAAATTATCTGTAAATGAAATTTCATCAATATAGCTTTTTGAGCTCTTGAGTTGTCTTGCTTGCATATATAAAAACAAAAAGATTTCTATACTAATTTCGCTCAGATTTTAACGGATGCCTTCAGATTTATTGATGTTGTTGTTTATTCCCCTTTTGATTAAAACCAATCCCAATCAAACCCAAGAGATCGAATCGCATTATAAGATTGTAGACTAAGACCCGCTCATTCATCAATTGCCTCACGCAGGCGTCAATGTAGTCAATGATATAAAGGAATGGGGAGGGAGGAAGAAGCGTCGGTCGAACAGTGACAAAGAATATATATCTTTCGGCCACTGATGAAGAAAAGACTTTTTATAAGACCGGACTTTAGCCTGGATAAGAACCTCCTTGAACTGGTTCACGCTAGGCCAAGCCTAAACATCTACCGGCAGGGACCAACTTAGCTCTATTTGGGGCTAGGGGCAAAAACCTTTTTGGGGTCCCTGTTGCTTTACTACTTTAGTAAGAAAGTAATATTTTGTTTAAAAAAGTTAAATAAAGAAGGAAACTTAAATAATTTTTATTAGATTTGTGGAGCCTGGAGCAATTGTACTGTGCACCCCCTACCTTATTGAGACTATCGGTCTACCGGCATACCAGTCATGCCCTTTCAAAATCTTTCTAGGCTGCCTCAATGCGGCGGAAGGGTGTCCCTGGACGGGGAGGGGACGATGCACGTCTGGAGATTTTCTACTGTAAAGGCCAGCGAAGGTATGAAGGACACTCTATTATGTCCAATTAAGGCTTAGTAGGCACACAGAGGAAGAGTCGAACTTCTATCCTTCAGCTTAAAACTGAAGCTGTAACCTACCCCTTTCCATGGATCAGTCGCATAGATTTGGTGTACATTCGAAATACCAAATTTCATTTGTCTGACCCATAACATTTTTTAAAGTTATCTTGCTCAGTGACATACGGACATATGATTTCAGAAATGGGATTTTTGTATTCCAAATGGCTTTAAAAATTATTCGTCACAACTTCGAATTCGAATTTTTGATTATTGAATTATTTTCTCTTTGTATACCTCATATACGTAAACCAATCTGAATCGACATTAGGTCTATTTGGTGTGTTGAATATTCATCCTTCCAATTCTCTTTTGGCTATATGCATTGAAAAGCAATTATAGAAGGAAATCCATCGCTCCGTTAAGATCGAATTCTTTTTTATAGATATAGGAAGGGAAAAGTAGCAATTAAGTAGCGAAAAGTAGCGAAAGTAGCGAATTTCATATGATTTACACATCTGAGCAAAATGAATTCCTTAGTATGCGTTGAATATTTTGGTGAAATATTAATAACTATAAACCAATTTGTGTAATCTCTCTTAGTGAATTTATTTTACTGAGTTTACAGGTGACCCTATTGCGCTGAAATGCAGTTCTTTGTTATATTTCTATGTTCCATATTCCATTAATTTCTGAACACCATTTTTGGGACGTTGATAACTGGAAATTTTTAAAACTATTGAAATTTATACAAATTACTTTTTTCTAGTTATCTTAGTTTCGTCGATCGCCGGTGAGATCGTGAGGCTACAAATAAACTCAATGCTAGGCTGTATTGTAGCTTATCTCCTTTGTCTTCAACATTTTATTATTTTTTGGTAAAATGTTTGAAGTTAGGATGAATAAAATAATTTAAAAGGTAAAACAATTTATTTTTGAATTTTCAATCATAGATTACTTTTTTGAAAGAAACAAAAAAATGTTAGTTTATCGCGATATTTTCATCATTTGTTTTATCCCATTATCTCACAATATTTCGTATTTGAGACAGTAAATTAGAAACTTAAAGTTTTCATTTTCTCATCTCGTTAACGACTTTGAAGAAATTCCTGATCGAAATGATTATATCGCGTTTCGGTCAGCGCGAAAATGAGGAAAGGCTACCTTCTCGAAGATCATTATCAAAATTGCTTCGAACGTAAACGAAATTTAACGATTTCCGTTTTGTTTGATAAAGCTACGATTTCGATAGACCGACCTTTATTTAAAAGAAGAAAAAAAAAGTCCACCCACGATATATATCTAATATCCAACTTTTTTTTCAAAAACCATCAGGTTAATGACTTCATATTCCAGAAAAGCTTTTAAGACCTCTTTTAACTTTAGACAAATGATCTCGTTTTTCGAAGATTCGGAATGCGTTTCGGCAACGGGAATAAATGTATATATATTGCTTTGTTACATCTGGAAATGCAAGGCGAGGACCGGTCACCATGGCAACAACCGCATTGGTTGATGGGATACCAGCAGCTGAATCCAACCGGACGGAAAATTTGGCACAATGAGCATAAGTCGAGAGATTTTCCTTAAATAATTTTAATACTCCAACTGGCTTTCAATTCTGCGGAGTAATTGGATATTCGAGATCTCGCCTCACACGCAAGATGGCACGCTTCAAAATTTCTGGCACTCGATGTTAGCCCCACTCTTTTTCCGCTACAGAAAATTCTCAAAACTTCTGCCATTGTAAGAATAAGCATTATCGAAGGCTTCAGCGAATAATCGGGAGGAATTTTCTTAGCAAGAATCAATTTAAATGAGCAGAAAAGGATAACATTTTTACATGGCGATTCCGCCACTTTTGGAATCTGAGCAAAACCACGAATGAGTGATCATGGAACGCTAATCAGAAATTGATCTTCCTCTCACGTAGCCTGGCTGCCGGGGGATAATTTTAGTTTTGCTTATGCAAATTCGATTATACAAAATTAAGTTTGGAAATGAAATGGAGGTTTAACGAGCTGTCATGGGTAAATTTTAATGTACGGGTTGATGGTTTCCATTTACGCCGCGTTTGATATTGTTCCGCTCTCTAATAAGAATTTGTGAGGAGTTGATGTAAAGTATATTAAGTTCAGAGACAAATGAGCATGCTAATAAGTATCGAAATGATAAAACTTCGTTTTAAATGAACAGTCTTCGATTTAATAATGAAATATTTCGAAATATTAAGGGTTGATGTCGTGTACCAAAGGAAACGACTACTACTGTTGAGTTATTATATTACATTCTTACATATGTAATATGATGATTAAAAATAGTGCTAAAATAAATTGGAAATTTAAAAATAACGCAATAAAGTCTTTAATATTCTTTTATTTTAAGTGACAAGTATGGCAAGAGATTGCAAAATCTAATTTTTTATTTATAGTATTGCTGGGTTTGCACTTGGCGAGTTATAAAATGTCAAGTAGTCAACGCAGGCATAGAAAGGCTAAACAAAAAATGCAGTTCGTTTGATTGCAAGTAATTGGCGGGACAATTAAAGGCCCTGTACTGAATTTTTTCTTACTGCGCATGCGTGTGTAGAATTCGGCTGTATTTTTGGCCGGAAAAAATTGGACTTATTGGATAAACTCCGTCATTTTTTACTCTTTTTGGTGCAAGATTGTGTCATTTTTTCATTTTTAATTGCCATTTCTTTCCTATAGTTTTTCAAATTTAGATATGTTAATCTGTTTTTTAAAAATTTATCCAGTTTTCTTGTGTAAATATCCATCATTATAATCTGATACGCAGTGAAAAAGAATTCAAGGACGCCGAAACGGCAATTTATTGTCGAGCTGGGAATAACTGAATCATTCTTAAGAAGTTGTAGCAAGTATAGATCAGCACCTTTCTGAGCACGCAAAATAATGGAAGCATAAAATGGAAATGTTAAAATAATGAAATAAAGTGTTTAATATATATATGTTTATTTAATTTCGAGTGACAAATGTGATAAGCTTTCGCAAAAAAAAATCTTATTGACATTAGGACACCATCATGAACTGAAAGAGAATCTTGTTATATTTGAACATAAATATTTTGTTACTAATGATATTTTTTATATTATTTACATAAGGCGTCTACAAAGAGAAAATTTGCCATCATCGAAAATTTTGAACAATAGATTTTGACCAATCTCCATATTTTCGAAATTTGGTACATTTTTTATTTTTTACAGATGTATTCTCATCAAATTTTGAAACAAATTATCAAACGCTTGACTCTCTATTTCTCTATATTTTCGCAAGGGTAAAACTTAAAAAACTAAGCACTCAGATGAATGAAATTCGGATATTTATCATGCGACAAAAATTGTTACTCTTTAAAATTTTGAATTTTATTGATCGACAAAAAAGAGTTCAAAATTTATACTGGCTTTTTTCCATGGACTACGGAAAAGGATTAAGTGAAGTATTCTGATGATAAAAATTTGAACAATCATGCTCATTTACACAACAACTTTGCCGAAATTGCAGAATTTCATGTGATGGGAGAAATGTAACTTCATAGAAAATATGAAAGAGAGTTAGTTGTGGGTAGAGCTTATGGCTTATTACTGTATATTTATTGTACAACATTTCGGTAAAAGTTAAGAAAGAATTGAAACATAAATAGACATAAGAGTGAGATATATAATCTCACTAATCAACTATTCCTCTTCAATATAAAGAATCTTGCTTTTAGATAATCTCCAAATTAAAATTCCAATAGTTTATTTTATAATTTAATGAAATATTAATTGATATATTAATATATTAATGATATATTAATGATGAATTAATTGAGATGCTTTGGAGATTTTACACTTTTGAGCCCGGCTGCTCCTTCTAAATATTCTTCACTGGTTATTGAAAATGACACCTTAAACGTAGAAAGAGTTGCGAATTTTTATAAATTTGATATCTCTAAAAGCTCAAATTTCTCTGCTATTGTTAAGCCATTTATGGCTTTACCCTAATACCAGAAAATTATTCAGCTAAAGGGGCATAAGACTTTTATTACAGAATATGCTGGAAATAATTAAAGATGAATAATTTTGAAACACTAGTAACAAACGTAATAAGACATTCTTGAGTTTGTATTTTAAAGTATAGAATTAAAGATGGAAAAATGAATAAACTCTTGAAATTCAAAATTTCCTTAAAATTAGAACTTTTAATCTTAAAATAGTGATGCAGATTTCATCTCCCAAAGTTGCTGGATTTTATGTCCTTTTCTTCACTTGACTCAGAAACTATATAGGCGAAAGTCCGACTTTCTGTGAGGGGATATATCTTCAAATTCTGATCAAAACTACAAATTTGGTATCAAAACCAAATCTTTTCTTTTATCTCAAAGTCCTCTTGAGATAATCTTTTTTTATAGACTGATGATTATGATTTTAAATATGTGTTTTTGCAGCACCAGAGAGATTCGAAGTGTGGTTATTCGTCCGAATCTCAAGTTTGACTTCTTTGATGACTTCAACAATTTCTCTTCGTATAATTTCTATTTCAGAAAGTAAAACTGAATCAAATGAGACTGTAGTTAATAATATTGTGGGAAATTTATTTTTTCATACCATCATCGTTCATATTTCAAAATTCTATTTCACTTTATTTCAAAAGTGATTTTTGATGCGTTTTTAATGTTTTTTGCAAAATAAACTTTTGAGGTTTGAGCATCGTTTTGTAAGTTAATTTAGGAAAAAAAAATCCGAGCCCATTTATTTATCGATTGTATGTTTCTACTATTTATCTTAATGAAAAGCAATAAAAAAAACTGTAGTGGATATTTTAGACATTAAAACCCAAGAATCATAAATATTCCTTTTTCTACTTCTTTTCTCTGGATCGTCTTTTTATGGTATTTCGTTTAGCTATTTAAGCGCTTTTACTATAAGTGCAGTTTTGTATTACACTTTAGTTTTAATTGGTTGAGAGAAACATGTCTTTAACACAAATTCAACTTTCGTATATTAGTAACGCCTGCGAGGTTTCGTATATTAGTATCGCCAAATAACTCGCCAACGATGGCGCGATAAATTTAGTGAAATTGTGAAATTCCCGCCAAAAATATTTCTGTTGAATGAAAAGTTTATTAGAGCATCTGAAAGAAAATTTTGAGGTTACCATTCGTTCTGGTTTACCAGAGAATTTTCTGAAGACATGTATATGGCTACGATTGAAATTTTGACGACAATGAGATACTAAAGTAATGATGAGATCTGTAACGCTCTTACCTACTGCTTTATTAGATAATGCTTCTCAACGTACACAGCAATAATTTCTCACGCTTTCAGCATCTCTCTCATTTCTCTGGTCAGCTATTTCTCTGTAGAGTCTATTAATTCGTCGACCAAATTTCCTTCGCTGCGTTTTGCTGAGGCACATAATGCTAGGTATCTTGAGGTAGCTTTTTAACTATCTTCTAGCCCACAATCTTGACCAATGACGTAATACCATTGATTAAAGATAATAATAATAATAAAAAAAACTTTCTCAGTTCTCTTGGAGTCGCTCTGGTCAGCAGTTCTTCAATATATATATAAGAACAGCATTGAAACTGAGGTTCAATATATACTTCTACAAGCCATTTCAGCATATGAAATCATCGCGTTTTGTTTCTACCCTTCTACGAAACAACGCTCCTTAAATGAGTCAATTTTTCACATTTTATTTTGTTTGATATACAAATCACTTAGTATGTGAAGTTTCATTGCATACTTTTAAATTTGAAATATTACCGGGATTTTTAATTTTTCTGAACCAATGTTTTTGTTGTTCGTAATTACCAAATATGATGGTTTGGGGGAATGAAATTCATTTCAGCATACTATTGGTTTTTTACATTATTGGCGGTATAAAAAAAACACCCAAACTCACTCGTTTGAAAATCGGTTTAACTATTCTGAGCCAAGGACAGAGAGATGATATATGTCAGAAAAACTTTTATCATTTTTTTATTAAAAGAAAGAAGAGAATTTATGTCGATTTCAAATGGAGGAAGTAATTGTCCGCCTAGAAAACGAACACAGAATTTTAAAAAAGAAGAAAAAAGAAAATGAAAACCCGGGAGGTAATTTGATGTAGCTCGAAAGAAAAAAAATAGATAATTGAATAGTTACGTTAATGGGGAACGGTTTGAAATGTAATTTACTTGTCTGGAGCTTAGCGAATTTTTGAAAATGGATAATTTTCAGCGCTTATCATTGTTTTAATGAGACACGAAATGAATGATTTAAGTGCTTAAATGACAAAATTAAAACCTCAGATTTTTAAACCTGCTTAATTAAACGAACATGAGTTATACGAAGAAATGAGATAAGCGTAATGAATATTAAGGTTTTTTTTGGTTATAATCTCGAGGTATAACAAAAATATTAAAAGTATTTTGGTTTTAAAAATGTTACAGTTATGATGAAATAGTTATACAAGTTTAGGATTTGATTTAGTTATATTAACGTTCCGTTGTAAAATAACACAAGGGCTATTTTGGGACAGACTTCGTAATTTTGAACTGTGATCAGATGACGAGGATGACAACTGCGATGGAAACTTACTTTCCATACCACACCAGTGGGAGAACTTCATCACTGATGGATCTAAAGTGCAACAGGCTCCCTTATACGACAGTTCTTAGATGGAATGGTCTACGTCTCAAAAACCAAGAACTTGCCACTAGGCCACCGTGGTCCTGATATTTAAAAATTAATATACTCTCTAGAAATCCTTGATATTTACTACTTAAAGATTGTATGCATTTGTTATTTAATTTTGCTTAAAAATGAGTTAAATCAAAACAAATTTGGAGTTATTTTTAAGTTTAAGTATTAAGTTTTAAGTATTTTATTGTATTTCACTTATAGATATGCTCTCAAGGGATTGCAGTTATCATTCTAACGAAAACATCTCAAAGTGGATATTGAAATACAAAGCTACTGCTATTACTACTACTTATAATAATGTAAATCTTTTTTTTCTTAAATGTTTGTGATGCATCCTAAAAATTAAAAATTTTGTAACGTAAACAAAGTTAATACGCATTTTTTTGTGTAAAGTTTATTAAACTTTATTTTTTTCTTAATTATTTCGAAACTTCAGTTCATAAAGTTATGAAGAATAGAAAGAATGAAATAGACCCCTTTACACGATGGTTCTTCGTTGGAATCGGGCCTCGAACCTATGGCTTTACGAAACCCTACGGCTAGCGATATGAGACCTTAACAGCAGCCTACCGAGGCCCATGAAGCCCTATAACTGCATTACATTTTTTTTAAAAAAAATTGATATTACTATATGTATTTTTACATATCGCTACACCTTGACTTTTGTTACCTTAGATTTCTTGAATGAGAGAGAGCGGAAAGCATATGTCTTAATTATCTTGTTTGTCAAGAATTTCCAGAGGAACAAAAAAGGCAAATACTTATTTTGATTTTGTTAATAGCAATTTTCTCATTAATAGTTTATTATTCTCAAACTAGCCTCTTTAAAAAATATTGTAAATGCTGGTGGGGAATAAGTTGTTCGATTTTCCTTAGACGTCAAGATAATAGAAGACGAAAAACAGATCATTAGGAATACTCATAGGATGACAGAGTACTGTTTGATCCTACAAGAGACTGTTTAAAGTCCACTCCTGAATATCGAACAGAAGAGGCTTTCGGTATAGGAAAAAAAACAACCCTGCCTCCTTTTTTATGATTATCATTTCTAATATTTAATTAAGCGTTTGAGCATTAACAGGACTTGTTGAACATTAAAAATCGCAAAAGTGCAACAATGTAAACAAAGAAATTATTTCACTTATTTTATTAAGAAAAATTTTAGTTCTTATCATAACACTTTTACTTTAAGCTTAATTTAATGAGAAAAATTAAGAGGCATTAAAATGTATGTTAACTATTTGCGATTGTTTACCTGAAGATATGGTAAAGAAGTCGTAAAAACGTCTCTCCCTCTCGAAGAGACACATGTTTGAACATTATTACATCTGGAAAGCAGTGAGACGATTCTTTCCTTTGTGGTTGCCTTTGTGATCACCCCACCCCCTTTGATGCTACCCTCTGCGCTTAAATAGAGTTCAGATGCGTTTCTCGGCCCTCTGAAGAGAAAAATCATGTCGGAACGTCCAAATGTAAATATTTCCCTATGGGACCCTATGGCCTTGAATAGAGTCCAAATAATGAACCACTCTTACGTTAACGGCTCTCTGAAGAAAGAGCTAAAACTTCCAGATGTGAATATTTATCTATTGTAGAGGGTCTGCTAAGAGGGTGGACGATTAGCAAATATTCCCGCGGTCAACTGCTGACCACTGGGAATATTTCTGAAGAATTATTGGATGATCGGCATTTCCAGCGCGCCAATGCGAATAAAAGAGTCGGAGTTTGACTGAAGTCAAAATGTAAGTTTTTGAAAGGAAGAGACGACGACGAGGCATAAAGAGCTAAAATCTGACGATCTGAGGAGCTGAGCTGAAGAGTTACCACGTGATCTTGAGTTTCTTGATTAAAGATCTACCGACTTTATCTGTAGATCCCTTCTAGTGCAGTAGCCGGATATTCTAGCAGCCTGTTAGTTTTCCTTGTACAGTAAGACCCCGCTTAACGCGGGGGATACGTTCCATCAAAGTAGAGCGTAATGCGAAACAGCGCTAAACGAGGCTATCTTTACATGTAAATATTGGGGTTAGGGGAAGATGGCTAGGAAATTGGTTAGGTATTAAATTTAAAAAGTATGGTTTTTTTAATAAAAATAAAACCAAACATTTATTTCTTAAAGCCCAAATTAATACCACAGTATTATTTCTTGCAAAAATAAAAACAAAATATAAATAACCAAACGAATATTCTTAAAAAACAAACAAATAAAATTCTAAGTCAGTCATATTTAGTTAGCCTTCTGCGTTTTCAGTGTTCTGCCTTTTTGTGACAAAAGCATCTAATGTTGTTTGCCTTTTTCTTTTGCGTTGTTCTCTTAAAAGTTCTTCATAAACGGATAGAGCATCTCTTACACCACGCCTTACTTTTGAGCTCCTGTCAAAATTCGGATCATTTTCAATGAATTGATCCATTATTTCAGTTATGGTAGACAAACTCCTTTTTACGAACGCCATCGAAAGTTATTTTTGCTCTTCTTCTGAATCACTGTTGTCAACATTTTTGTTTTCTTCTTGTTCATTTAATTCCTTGAGCTCATCATTAGAAAGACTAGCCGCTGCTTCTTGAATTTTAGTTTTGAGTGAAAGGCTTTTTCTGGTTGCTTTCTTTTCTTTTTCATTATCACCCATACTAAAAAACTAAAGATCAAAATATTTGGCACTGTAATATAGTATTAAATATGTAAATTAATACAATAATGTCAACAAATGTTTCCAATAATGAAAATATGTCTGTACAATACCGCACCAAACAAGAAGTACAATTACACTCTTTCGGATATGTATTTGAAACCTATCGCTGCATAATATTTCGGGGAATCCCCGGATGCTGCGATCGATTTCGTGGAATCCCCGGGTTGAAATAAAAGAGCACTAAACCGAAACAGCGCTAAACGAAACAGCGTTAAGCGGGGTCTTACTGTATTAGTCGTGGAACCGTTAACCCAGTTGTAAATATATCCCAGCATACTAACTTAGATGAGGACGAGTTGTTGTTTTTATTGTATATAAGCTGTATATAAAACATTTGTGTTTAAACGTTACCCCTTTAATTTGATCGACCAGGATCAAGTCATTACAATATTGTTAAAAATATATTCTACATTTATTGCTATAAATTATATCAGATTTGCATTTATATCCTCTTCAGATGTAAATAAAATTGTTAAAAAGTGCTGCAATTTTGATTTATATCCTTTTTTGTACATTTTGTAGATTATCCACGGAATTCACTTATTCGAGGTACATTTTCCCCAATAAATTCAAGGAGGTAAATCTCAGATAAATTTAAGGAAGTAATGAAAACTTCATTAAATTTCCGTTGCAAAATCCACAGTTATTTCATTCTCTGGAGCACAACTAAATTATTTTGCGTTTAAATATCTTTTATTTCAAAAGAAGGTGAAAAATATGAATACGACATATACATTTTAAACTGTTTCTTCAATTCTATAACTGCAATTCAAAAATGTGATGAAAGAGAGAGAGAGAAATAATTTCTGACAAAGCATTCTCTGCGTAGAAATGCGCGGTCGACTTAATCTGTTTCTTTTGTCACCCCCGCGGTTCTCGGCACACATTTACCAAGCAGAAATGTCGCGGAAACACTCGGGAAAACACGGCTCTGCTATTAAGCCTCAAATGACACCTCTACTTCCACATGGTTACCGAGAAACGGACCTCGCAATTAGAAGGGAGCGGTTCCAGATTTAATTACAGCAATCCGGCATTGGAAGTGAATTCAATCTTATGATAAAATGCGAAGTCACGCTCCCGAAAAGGATTGTTTGTACAGACGGACAAATTTAGACTTCCTCGCGGAAAGCAATCGGATGTTTTCGGAGCACGAAGTCTGACGGCTAGCTCCGTATAATACGCCCTGTGTGCCGTTGAAGTAATGTAAACAAATTGCTCGAGTTGATGTTAACTGAAATATTTGATACTCTCTTCGGAAGTTTAAAATTACTTGCGAATATTGTGTTACGGCTTTAAATTGAAAAGATGCAAGTATTTATAGCAGAATATTAATTTTGGTTGCTATCTTACCCTTTAGATCTTGTAGCGTTTTATGTATAGATCTTCAAAAGTGTAATATATTTCTCGTTGGTAATGTCTGAAATTATTTATATAAATTCATTGATCTAGAGCCGTATGCTTCTTTATTACTTATTCTTTTCTTATTATATTTGTTTTGGAATCGATAAATTAAATCAATTTTATTTTGAAAACAATGCCTTGTTTTGGGAAAAAAAATCGCGAATTCTTTTATAATTTGTTTTGAAAACATGAAATTTAGTTGGACTTATACTTTCCCCAATCATATTAATTGTTAGAAATCGTTTATCTAAATTACAAATTAAATTGTTTGATTTTTAAATATGCATAGCCAAACTTAGGAGCTTAATTTTGATTCTAATTTTGTAACATCTTATTTAAAGCTCCACAAAAAAAATTCAACGCAGCAATTTCTTTGACAAGATATTCCAAAAGTGCTTAATAGAATTCAAGTTAAATGAATTCGGCATTCTATTTATTTATTCGGTATTTCAAGCAGATATTGTTATAGTTGCTTATCAATAAAAAGTTAGAATTTTCCTCCTTAAACAAAACACATTTGCCTATAGATCAATAAACAAACACTATTAGAATTTTATTCTCCCATCCTATTCCGTAATTTAGTATCTAGTTGATTAATTGGCTAATCCAGACAGATAAGAAAACGCTATCCTCGAAACAGAAGACAAGCACCATTTCACATTGATTGATAAAAATGGAGGCAATGACCATTTCAATTCATTCAGAAATTCTTCTTTTGCTGAGAGTATTTTAAGCTTTTAATTTTCCATAATCAATACGTTAAACAGAATGGAACTTATAAAAATCCACCAAATTAAACTAAGTTGGCCTCTTTATATTTAAAAACAAAAATAGTCCTTGAAAGACTGATCCTTGAACACTCAATATTACACTAGAGATGCATTCGTGAATTTATTCCAAATTACTCAATTCGAGTAATAACTGTGTCCTCTAATGTTGCATTCCACCAAAATTATTTGCTGTGTCATAAATAGCCTGCCACGGAAAGAATGGGAGACGGTTTAAATTTGGATAAACAACTCTACCGACTGAAGTATTAAAGCTACTTAAGCCTAAGCAAAGTGACACACAAAATGTTCAATAGGAAATCTGAAATACAAAAAATCATGGATGGCTCCAGAAGCATACGCCCTAACAGCATAATCTTAAGCTAAGAAATAGTCCTAATTCCTTCCAGAATGGTCTTTAAAAAGATGCAAAGTTTTAGATAACGACAGATAACGACAACAACAGCATCAACATCATGGCATTGTTAGAGATTCACTCCCTGAAGCTCTCAGGAACCCCTTTGTGAGATTATAACCCACCTGGCGATATGACAGAGTCCACCTTGAGGGTGTGGTGCTGACAGGTCGGCGCAAATGGCCTTAGGGACCCTTCCAGGCACTGAATGATCTCGTCCGTGATCTTCACGTAATCCGGCTTACAGTCGTAGTCGACGGAGGAACCATGGGAGACGGTCAAGCCCGGCCTGTAACCGCTCAAGTAGTGACCCTGTGGAATCATGGGAAGCTCGCAAGGCTCTGCAATGAACGAAAAGGAAGCATTATATGGGTCTTCTCGTGGAGAACAGTTTACTTTGCTTTTTGGGTTTACGGATCTAGAGCCATTAATTTGATTATGTTTGCCAAATTGATAGATTTGTTTAGAATAAAATAATTCCTTCTTGTTTCTCTTGGTGAGTAACCGTTTGGAAAAAAAAATGATAGACTTTATTAGAATAAAATAATTCTTTTTTTCGCTTTGAGAGTAAATGATTAGATTTATTTTTCCTTTTTTAATTTTTGAAAATGGAAACAAAAAACCCTGACAAGTCAATCGAAGATTTCAACAGGAACATAATGCTTTGAAGACCTGACATGTGCAAAAAATACATTCATTGAATTCATTCATATTTTCATTTCAAGAATACATTCATACATTCATTTCAAGCAAAGAATACATTCCATTCATTGAAAAATCTTCATTCGGATCCAATAATTACAAAGTTGAAAAATTGACTTTAAACGGACGAAGGATTGGAAATGCAAATTTGGAATTTTATAATTTATTAAAGAACTATTAATATTTTTCTTTATTTACTATATAGAGAAAATTTTGTCTTCTATATTCAGCACCTATTTTTTTTTTATTTTTCTGTATCACCCTGTTCAACTACATTCTCTAAATTTTTTAGAGTTTCATTCTTCCAATGCAGGTAGACTTTGCAATCTATAATTAAAATTTGAATAATTTTCGTCACCTAATCTGTTACTATTTGCTGAATGGATGAAACTTAAGTATCATAAAAATGTCGAAATCTGCCAGTATCCGATCAATTTTCTAAATGTCGACGCATGAGTCATCTGATAGACTCGTGATTGTTCCAAATCGAGTTAAACTAGTTAATGACTTAAATTAATTAAGACATTCGTAACACTTCAGAGAAGGAAAAATTTGGAAATAATGAAGTTGTAACATTAGTTGGCGATAAATCGCCAAATGTGACAACCTGAAAACGAAAAATTGATGCCTCGAAAATCTAAAGGCAAAACGTAAAATTGATGTCTAAAACGAAAAACCCTAAAAATCCTAAAAACGATAAATTGACGCAATGAAACCCTAAAAAGGAAAAATTTACTCTAAGAACAGAAAACAAAAAGGAAAAATTGATGCCACGAAGGTGATAAATTGTCATTTTGTTGCCTATGCATTTTCAGGCTTCAAAAATTTCAAACCACAACAACATTATATTAGCACATGATAGAAAAATTGCATTATTTAGTAAAGTATATTAAAAAAGAATTTTCAGAATACATAAGAATGCATTCAGAGATATTAGTGATGAATTTTGGATTGAAGTCGAAAAGAGCTTTGAGCCTTACTTATATCTTTGCTGTGGCAATAATGTTTAACGATTTGTCAAGTGGAATGAAAAAAGACATTACTGAAAAGTAAGATTGAGGCTCACTATGATAAAATAAGCAATAGAATTATCCATTAGTTTAAAAGACAAGAATGTCATCCTCGTCATTAGACCGTGGTTCAAAATTATGTGGTCCGTCCTTAAATAGCCTTAGAGTTGCTTTAAAATTGAATGTTAATATAACTAAACTTAAAAAAAACTGCTCAGATTCTGCTTTTTATTGATATTTTGTTAATCTATAATCATGTTGTTTTAAAATTTATTTATGTTGTTGTATGCCCCATTGGCCAGTAGTGCTAGACCAGGTCCATGACTGGATGGGGAAAGATTGAAGACTCTGTTAGTCACAAGGACGAGAGCACCTAGAAATAAGTAGAGGATCGACTCCACTTTACGAAACATTTGCTTGCACTACCCATTTTTATAAGGAGGCACATTCACTCATCTCACAGATAGCACACAGAAGAACAATCATGCCCGAACCGGGACTCGAATCTTGGACTCTCAGAACACGAGGAAGACGCGCTACCTCTGTGCCAGAAAGCCGTCAAATTTATTTATTGATATATTTAGTCTTCATATGTTCTTTGATGAAATAGTGTGGGGGTAATCACAAATTTCGATTTCAAAATTATATATAAATATCAGATAGACAGTGTTATTAATATAATTTATTCCTCTTAATTACATAGCTTTTTATTTAGAAAATATTTGAAGAGTTACCACCACGTTGTTGATATCAAGTTCCGAAAATTAATTTCCAACAAGTTTTATCAAAGTAAATAACAGAGATGTAATTTTCCAATAATTAAAAAAAATTGTGAAGAAATCTCCAGATAAAATCTCATATATATATATATATATATATATATATATATGTAAATAATATGTATAAAATATTTGAATTTGATATATTGTTTTTAATATCTAATCTTTTTAATGAAAAAATTATTATATATATATAAGTACAAATTATGTAAATATTTAAGATGATATAATACATTTTATTCGTATTCCAATCACTAATTTCTATATTATTTATTCATTTTCTGAATTAAATGATAATATTTTATGTAATAAACAATAGAAAGTTGATTGCAAACTTTCTTATTTGCAGGGATTATTTTCAACAAAGCAAACCGTCGATAAAAGTTCTGATTTTATTTAATCTAAAAGACAATGGTAACTTTTTCTCGCATCTTATAATAGACTTAAATCGTTTACAATTAATCTAATCTAGTAGAATTAATGTAATCTAGCGCGATAAACATTTTTATTTATAAATGCACAAAACTTTTTCTGAAATTATCTTTTTGAAAACCTTTACACAAAAGCATTAATTAATAGTTTACGGGCATTCTAACAACGTTTCGATGAAGAGGGGATGAAAATCCTATTAGCGCTTTATATTAGTTACTCTCCCTCGCATCTGTAGCGGCATTAGCTCGTTAACTGCACTAATACAAAGAACCGGCAGATTACCATCATACGGGTAAATAGATTTCGATGACGTCAGCAGCAGCCCTAATCCTCAAGCCAATCATAAGTTATCCGAGCAACTTCTTTGTAAGTGTGCTGAAGCATCAGCCAACGAGATTGATTGAACAGCTCAGCTCTTACACGCAACAGGACGATGGATAGCCTCGTTCCAGGACAAAAGGAAGGCGTGATTATATGGTTGGTGGCACACTCTGTGTGGGTCCGAGACGGTCGTTGGATGCGATAGATTGTATGGCGACTAAAATTGAAATGTTTAGGTGAGCGAGTAAACTGATTCCAGATACAAAATGAAAATGGAGACAATTGAACGCTGGTTTAATCCCGCGGATGATACACAGATACTAAAAGCACTCATTCGTCCTTTCATTGTCTGGTGATTTTAAATAAGTCTCAATTTGAATCTGACAGTTTAATGTTTAATAATAGATGGGTTAATGTGAAAGGTTATCTTGACTTTGTCAGTTGTACGTCGAATGTTTGTTTGAAGTCTTCGGATCGTAATGATATTTTACGCCCGTTTGTTTTATTCTTTTATGGAACATTTCAGGTATTTTTAAAATCCCTGTTATATTCGTTTGGTAAAGAGATAAAAAGGAAATATTCCAGTTTAAGAATGTACGGCAGATTTTTTACTTGAAATTAAAACCAAAACGATTAAACTTTTTTAAAACACACAATTTTTAGAAGCAAAAATAAGAATATTGCATAAAAATGTATAAAATAATGAATACGCAATTGAAAAAAAATGGTCAAAATACTGAAATATCTTCTACGTAACTTTCTTCCTCCTTTTAATGTTTTCTATACTATTGCGATGATAATTTAAAACGGAATTAAGATATTTGTTAACAGAAAGTTGAGGCCTGAAAATAATAAATGATGACTAACTTTTATATTTTGCTCTTCTATTATTACTTTCTCGTATTTGTAATACAGGAAACGTATAGTAATCATTAAAAAAATTCGAACTCGAAATTGTGACCTTGTTTTAGACCTTCATGTTCGATTTTAGTTTAGGTTTGATTTTAGTTTAGTTTAGATATATTAACGTTTCGTAGTAAAGAAAAAGTTTGTGATTTTAAACGACCTTGTGATTTTGAATGGCAGTCAGATGATGAGGACGATACTTGAGCTGGCACCCCCTCTCTCTTCACACCACAGCAGAGGGAAGTAATTTAACCTTGACTGATTTAACATGCAACAGAACCCTAAGATGACGGTTCATCGGTGAAATCGAGTTGTGAACCTAAAACCCTCAGTTCTGAAATCAAGACCTTACCACCAGACCATCGTGACGTGGTTCAGATATCGGAAAAGAAACTCCTAAAACCAATGAATATGTTTTTTGTAACACTGGATACATTATATATTTTAATTATATTATCTTAGTTTTATCGTATCGTTTTTTTTTATCGTAGTTTAACATATTATTGATAATTTCACAGTATAACAAATGTGTCATATTCAATTATTGGTCGCCTATCTGTAAGTCTGTACATTCCTAAACATGTTTTTGTCCGCAACGGAAGAGGGCTGCAGTAGGTTCTGAGGGTGTGGGATATTGAGCATCAGAGGGCAGAAGTCTGGCTTCTATCCCAAACACTTCACAAACCGTTTTTACGGAGCGAATTTCATTCATGCCTTTCTTCCATTCATCCAAAAGTCGTAATTTATATCTGAAACAGAGAACGATCACTCTGACCCAGTTCCCCCATGGTATTACTCTCTATATGAAGGACTTTGTGACCACGACAGATTTAACTTGCAACAGCCACCCCACACACGAGGAGTTTTCGGCTCGCGGCTTCGAACTTACAGCCCAAGGGATGGGAATCCAACATCCTACCAGCCAGTATATCCCGGCCTTCAGAAAGGTGTAAAAGCGATAATAAAAAGCGCAATAATTTAAATATACCAAATTTGGCAAGCGATTTTAGGATCACAAGGGCTGTTTAGTGTCAATTTTTGTTTCAATCAATTGTGAAAAGCGTATCCAAAATAGAAATTCGATTTTTGCATACCATCAATGCATGCTAGGTTTTAATGACCCAAACACTCGCCAAGGACCATACGATGAATTCATTAAAAATCCTAAATTAACATCAAAGGTTAATATTTCGAAGTTATTTTCATAAATGCCTTGCAAGGCGTGCACTAGGACAACATAAATATTAAAGAATATGCTAGAAAGTTTGGAGGAGGCCATTCTTGTTGTTTCTTTTTATTTTATATAGATTTTAAAAGGTCAAGAAAGTTTACCCATTTACTTTTAAAATAACATAATGAGCAACAAATGTCTTACTCGGAACACATTCTGGCAAGTTGTCGACGGCCCACTCTCCGTACCAGCACCGAAGGGAGTCCGGTCCCATCTGCTGGAATCCCGGCAGACACGTCAGCATGACGACTTCGCCGTGGGAGATGTCTTCTCTTGAAGCGACTGCTCTCTGGAAGTGGTGGTACACTCCGTTAGGGGTTGTTGGTACAGGGCAGGGCACTGGGGGGGAAAGAATGGAACAGATTAGAGAAATATCGGTTTCAAATGAGTTACATCAGTTTGAAATAAGAGATATTTTAAAAAGAAGCAATTGAAAAAGATTTTGCCTATGCTTGGACTATGTCGAATTGGATGACCATTAGCTGAACATAACACGCATTTATCACCACTAAAGATCGTTCGCTTGTGAAAGTACGTTTGCTGCATTAGAAGAATTAAGGATTTCTAATTTTTCACCACATCCGTTAAATGACATAAAATTTTCGACAATAGATTTGATTTGCAGCTACTTCCTCATGCTGTGGATCCTGTACTAGAATCTGATTTCGAGCCTCTGAATCCCAGAAACTTATTTCGATACCTTGTTTCAGTCTACTTCATATTGGAAGGAGGACCCAAGAACAAATTAATAAAATAATTGGCATTTCATATTAGATTTAAGTTGTATCAAATTCACCTTGGTATCTTAGGGATGAATCGGACTTTTTACCTGGGAATTCTTTTCCGGTAACACTTTCGATGCCTTGTTGCCAGGTTAAAAGGGTGGTTTAAGAATGAAAATAAGATTCAGAATTACAGAATATAAACCTGGGATGATATTAAATGTAATAATCTTGAACTAAGAATAAAATGATAGCAAAGAAAAAAAAATATTATAATGAATATATTAATTTGTCTTTACGTGTTTTCCGATTTTAGATCAAAATTTAATTCTATATCTGAAATCTTCCTATTTTAACAGCATTATTCAAAAAAAAATTTATGGTTTGTTTTAAATTTTTGCATAGGAGAAATTATTTTCAATGTTCTTCGCGCGGTTTGAAATTTCTCTGTTTTAGGATAAATACAAGTTTGTAAAAATTTCTATAATTTCCGTATTCAAAATAAAGTCCTTTTTCCAATCTTTAAAACAGGGAGTGGAGGTGGTCCCGATATGGCACACTTTATCGTTGGATTTAATTATATATGCTAACTTGAAAGCCAACAAAGTAGTTAGAATGACATTAATTTTCATTAATGATTATAGATTTCATTTTAATTACACGCTTTTCGCATCTAACTTGAAGGCCTACTTTACTGATTTTTTTAAGCTGTTAAGTATTAATATGGAATGCAAATTTAAAAAAAAGTCCCTTGTTATTTGATAAGATCGAAAAAAATTGAATTTCACTGAATAAATCGAAACAAGTGATATAATGAGTGAAATTCGGTCAATAACAATTGTATAATGCGTGCAATTCGAAAAGTTTATACGTTATAAAATAAAACAGGAAGTGGGGATCTTACTCTGAAATTAATGTAGAAATAAGGCATTTTAAAAATTCCTAATTTTAAAATTGGAAAAAGCACAATGTTAGGGCAGCTGCAAGAACATCTAAGAAAGCAATGTAACATTCATATTGTTACGGATTACTTCAAACTTTCACTGAATCCGTGAAGTCAATGGGTTCACTTGTGGTGAGTGTATGACGTGAAGACAATCAACAAGCCTCATTAGAAAACTACATTGATGTTTATTTCACACGGAGACAATAACATAAAGACGACGAATACTCAGACGACAAATATGTTGTGTATACTCAGACGAATACACAGAAGCACACTACAATAGAGAGTAGCCAACAAGAGCTGTATCCAATTGCCGATTCACTACTACACAACTGGATACTCGCACACAACTTGATACAGCACAATATACAACAGTACTCGGCATACTGCTCAGTTCAGCATTCGTTTGAGCTACGCACAATATTGGATTATTCAGCCGTTGATTCGTTGTCCTCTCGATTTTTCGTTTCAAGATTCCTACTCCAACGATTCTTTATAGTTTCAGAACGCCAGCCTTTTATAGTTCTTGGGAAGTGCACCGAGAAGGTTATGGACCAATTAGATGTATTCCTTAATTCCTATTGGATGAATCGTTCAATTTTTCGAAGTTTTCAGAAGTATCTATATTTATTTTGTCACTGAATTCGTCACGAAAACCCTTGCGTTTTACCGATTCAGTTACCACATCTTGATTTCAATTTTCATCACAAACTGCTAAAACTCCATTTGAAGTATTAAAAATGAATTAAATTTAATGAATGAATTAATTTTTGAAAAAAAAAAAAAAAAACAAAACTGCATTAATTCATATGTCACTCAGTACAAGTTAAAAAATGTATTTGGGCTTGAGTGGATGAATAAAAAGTATTTAATTAACGATCAAAAATCTGAACAGAAAACATAAATATATATAGGGGGGAATCTGAACTAATTGTAGGAATTGAAAAACACCATCTAGTTGGCAATTGATACTAAAAATCAGTGCTATTGGTTTTCATAAAACTTAAGAAATATCATCTTTTGACGTGAATTTAGTATTTTTACCGATTTTGTCACCCGTGGAGATTTTTTTAGTGAATCATTAATGGCATGTGGTTAACAGTGCCCGAAAATCGAATTTGTATTTTATTTATGTATTTCTCAACCGTTTAAAACAAGCATTTGATAGGAAACTGTTTAGTTTTAGTTTAGTTTAATTTAGCTATACTAACGTCTCGATGTAAAGCAACACTATGGCTATTTCGGGACGGATTTTATTTCAACCACGGTCAGAAGACAAGGACGACTTTTCAGCTGCCACCATCCTCTCCAAACCACACCACACTAGTTGAAGGGCGTATGGAACTGGCGAATTCCACGTGCAACAAAACCCCTCACACGACGGTTCTTCGGTGGAATCGGGTCTCGAATCTGAAACTACGATTTGTTAGCTGAGACCTTACCAACAGGCTACCACGGCTCTTAATAAGAAACTGTCGGTTCTAATAATCAAAAAATTCTACGCTAAAAAGAATATATTCAAGTCATTCCGCTTTAGAATTATCGCATTTACATGCTTCTGAAAGTAAAGAACAGCAGGTTATCAAAGCTTTTGTTGGATGTTGTTCAAGATTAGTCAGTCGTCTACTATATAGATTTTAAATCCGTGTATGGAATATTATTTATCTAGCTTTCTTTGTTTTGTAGTTATTGTGTTAACATCTATTCGAATATCCGAACATATGAAATTCCTGTGAACAGATGTTAATCAAAAATTTAATAGAAATCTGCACATTTTGTATAAAGAGCGTATATCAAACTTCATCCATTTAGCTTAAGGTGATTTTATATTATTTTTACCTCTGTCAGACAGACGAACATATTTTTAGAAATGTGTTTATTGAATTCAGGAGGTCTAAAATGTGGAAATTCGACAAATGTATCACATTCGAATTCTTTGAAGGTTACTATACTTTTTTAATACTTGCATATACAAGGAAGTAAAAATTTATCCAACAATTATGATTATTTTTAAATATATTCTGCTTTAAAACCACAAATCATATAATTTTTAAATGCTGAAAAAAATTAACAAAATCCGAATAATCATCTTCAAAATATCACATTTATTACAAGATAAATAACTTCACGTTTCCACAGATCCAAAATAGAATAAATAGCAACTTTCTTTGTAACTCTATATGATTTATACTGATTAGAGCACTAAACCCACGTATCCCAGAAAGATTTATTAAAACAGGAAAGAAGATTAGGCGGCGTCGTGCGTTCGTTTATGATGGATCTGGATCTAAGTGGATCCCGATTTTATAAAAATGAGAGCCGAAGCAGGGAAGCGGCATTCATAAAAGTAATTTATGGCGGTCCATCCTTGTTTCCTACTTCTTGAATTTAATAGCTCTATAAATTTTGCAAATGGCCGCTTCAGCCAGCGATGCAAAATGTTGGGGTCCGCATTTTTAGCTCTGGTTACCGGAATGGTGCACGTTGCAAGTTGGTTTTCCGCGGTTCGATAATTCTGAGTCTCGGTAAGCAATGCGCGAACAACAATCTTTGTTTTACTAAAAAAGATAAGTTCAAACTTTCACTTTTTACCGTCAGAAATTGTACAAGAAAGGACATTAATTTCATTCGCAGAAATAATGCTTTTACAATATAATATCATATTGCAATAAAATTTGAGGGCTGACACGGATTTAGGTAGCAAAGAACATTCTGAGATTCTTGTTTTCACAACTGATTAATTTAATGTAACAATTCATAAAATTTTTAAATTAAACTTAATTGTTAATACCCTGTTAAATTTGTAAACTCTAAATAAATTAACTGTTTTTCTTACAACGTTAGTTTTTTATTATTCACTACCCTAGATACTGGTTTAAATGGGATTGAATGAGCATTTTGTCCTTCCCAGTCATAGATAGGCAGAAGAGATACATTTTCATTCAATAAACTCAAATGATACAGCTATAATAAACCAGCTACAATACAGCAATTAAAAGTCAACAACAATATTGCAGAAAACACCTAATAACACAGCTACCAATATTACTTCTAGGTGACCATAATTCTGAAAAAAGTCAACATTTTAAAGTTAATATTACTATTTTACATTTTAAATTAACCCTCACGTTCATTTTGTATAGTATACCATACATACAACTTTATAAAAATATACAATTATTATAAAATAGTTTTTAACTTAGTTTTATTAAACACATAACATTTCTAGACGTTTATTTATGCTTCAAAAATAAAAATAGTAGTTTATATGTCATAATTTTAAATCAGTTGTGAAAAGTAACCGTCAAGATGCGCCGCTCAGGTTTATCTAAAGTAAATTTTATTTTATTTTTATGTTTGTACCTCTAAATATGTATGTTTATTATAAAATGCACATGCCGAAATGTTTGTTCTTACACATTTTTATATATGTGTTGTCGCTATGAGAATTAGCATGTCTTTGTCTTGTTTTTCCCTAACGTATATTATACTATACAATGCCGCAGTTGAAATAATTTACCTTTCGTTGGGGGTGTATAGAATAATATACATTTCTAACTTCACGGGATCAATATTTTTTAGACTTTACCATAAAATTTAAATTGCGAGTACGTCTGTCTTATATACTAAACCAATTTTATTACAATTTAAAAGACAGTTGTACTGATGTTTGACTGCCTCTTTGATATAGTGGCTGTAGAAACTTGCCCACAATATTGTGAGTTCAATTCCCTCAAAAAATACTACTATTATTATTACTGCATGAATACCTACCTATATAAAAGGACATGCTAGTTGCATTAGATGGCACTGGAATAAGATCGCACAGGTGGTATATGCATATTTTCTCGCAGCTTTTGGATATATGCATAAACAACGCTTGATTTTTACGTTGGAGACACACAAAAAAAATGACCAATATCAGTAGAAAGCAGGATCGCCTAAAAGAATTTAGGTATGAAATCTACAGCGGTTTACTGAAACGAAGTCGAAACGTTTCACTGAAAAATTTTGACCAATTCCCAACAAAGCAAAAATAAAAAATATCGGTATCTGAACGACCATGCGATGATGTCCGGTATGACAAATATGACCATTGGCCGCAAATAACCGGATATCAGAGGTGCAAGTACTGCAAAGCTGGCCAGACAAGTACGATGTGCACAAAATGTAAGGTTCATCTTTGTTTTGTGAAGAATTGGAACTGATTTTTGGAGTACCACCGCAAGCAATAGGGTCTCTGAATTATTATATTGCGATTGTTTTGTAAAAAAAATGTTCAAGAAAGTTTTTTATTTAACATTTTTACTTTCACCAAGACAGTTATTTTTATTTATAATCATGTTATTTACAATAATCTTTTGGTATATGTTAAAAACTACCAGTAACATTCCAACTCTCCCTAAACATAGCAATGTATATTATAATATACATTCCTAAATATGCGATAATCACTGTACGTGTAGCAATGTATAGAATAGTTTACATCTTATTTTTCCAAAATTTTCATATTACGATTATTTATTTATTTTTTGATATTTTTTACAACCCAAAGAAGCTAACTTTATCAAGTTTTTTGCTTTTCTTCAAAAAAGCAATCTTGCCACTTTAAGTTCAAGATTTATTCTGTTATAACTAAAATAGAACTTTATGGAAAACCTATTAAAATAACCATTCCGCTTCAGCATTATTGTATATTAATACATTATTCACCAGATAAAGACGTTATAAATAAATATTAAAAGAGAAATTACACTCACTACGTTAATCTCGAATTAAAAAAAAGGTTAAATTAATGCATTTCAACATGAATAACATTAACTGATAAGACAATATTGTTATGAATATTCTCACATAAGAACGAAGCGAAGAATAGACTTTATTGTCTGTGAAAACGCGTATTAAATATTCACAGCACAAGCTACAAATTCATATAGAATCGGGTAAGAGCAAAGCCATAGAATTTTCAGCGAGAGGAAAGACGCTCTATCAAGTTAAGCCAACCAATGTAGCTCGTTGTCCGAAAGGAACAAATTTCCCTTCTTAAGCCTCGGCTTTATATAGAGTCCCACTAAAGTGGACGGTGTAAACTCAGAAATGTTGTGCTCGTTCCAGGCAACTGTGGAACTTTCTCCAATATTCTGTAAGAAAAAACCCTTTATTTCTTAGTTTCTACTACACATTTAAGCTGTAGTAAAAATCGTAAGAGACCTCATTACGCCGCCAACATATCTACATTACCAAATTAGTCAAATGTAGTGATCTTCTGCAGTAAATCCCTTTAGAACGGTCTTTTCTTGCTAACGCCCGATTCCATCACAATTAATTTTAAACAATTAAACTATTTAAATATATTTACAATGCTTACACAAAAAATTTTCATACAGATTTACAATATTTACATCCAATATACGCAAATTTCATAAGAAAATCAAATCTGAATTTAATTTTCCTCCAGACTTTGTTTGAATATATGAGGAATAATAATGATTGCTCCCGCTATGAATTGGTAACTAAATTTTTCAGCCTTGCAAAGCTTTGTTCTCTAAACTCACTTCTTCAAATATTCCTGATAAAAAAAAGTCGAATTATGTGATAGCGGAAAAATTTGGCGGAAGTGGTTCAATCTCATTCTGATTTCAGAATGTTTCATTCAGTGAATCACGCACATGCTTCTTGATCCAAAAATACAGACTCACGAAACTATTTTAGCTTTTTAAAATAGAGTTTTCTGTTGGCGTTGGTTTATTGAATTCGCATCTGAATCACATCTGGTCTGTTTCCCATAAAAAGAGAACTTACATGGCCTTTTTTATTGCTTGGAGCATTTTTTCAGTAAGCAAACAGATTTTTCTCTTTGCAGTTTGTAGAAGTGAAGACAATCAAATTTCTAAATAATTATATTTGGTCTAACTTTGTAACATCATTCTTTGTAAATTTTTGATATTACTTTTCAATTCAAAGAATATGTGAGGAAGAAACATTTCAGTTCAAGGAATACGTGTGAAAGAAATAATTTAATTCAAAGATTGCACGAAGAAAGATAATTGAATTCACGGAAAGAAATACGGGACAATGTCCGGGAAGAATTTTTTGAGTAATTTTCAAAAATACTTATATTTTTGAATATTTGCATAAAAATGATTGAGAAAACATCTATAAAAATATCCTCTTTTTTTTACAAAGAAAGGTTGAAAAACGATCTTTATCTGGCTAAAAAAGGAGGTACAAAATTAAAGGTATTTAGTTACAAATGTTTAAGATTTTAAAATTTTATTAAATGATTTTCTTAACATTTTGCCGATATCTTACGAAATATATTATCATTCTTGATCTAAAACCTCTGCTGTATTTCTATCCATTCTTTAAATATCGGAGTTCGACTGATAAATAGCCCAAAAATTTCATTTTTTTTCACAATTTGGAGTACTAAAACAATTGTAAAGCATTTTTTAATGAATGGATTATTTATTCTCCAGTTCACGAACAACAGAACATATTGTTACAAACTAATAAAGAAGATTCCCAGCACGAATTGTTTCATCGCAAGAAAGAATGTTTTACGGTGAGCCCCGTTGTGTGCTGATCGGGTGAAGCGTCAATGATCATAAAGTTTGGTGACATATTTAGCGATCATTTGCTGATTTTTCCTACAAAATATATATTATTGGAAGCTTTGAGATTTTTATCGCTTTATTCAAAAGAAAACGAGATACTTCTGATTCGTCCAAGAACCTTCTCGACTCTTCCCCGATAACTATAAAACGACGGTTCTCTTAAGATATAATGAATTAATGGAGCTGGAATCGTGTAAAGGGACTACGGTTATTAAATGTATCAGTCCAACGAAGAGCTCTAGAGATTGTTTATCTGTGTGCCGAGTCTTGTTGTTTATTGTGGAAACAGCATCGAGTCCCATGAGGAGTAGCCAGTCGTGTAGTAATGAGTAGGTAGTTGGGTACAGTTAAAGCGAGGAGATTGTGGAGAATTTCAGCTGTTTGGAGAGAGCATAGAGCGAGGATCCGATCCCCTCTCCTGCTGTATAATATCCGGCCACTTTATGTACTGTGATCGATTTCTACTTGTGGACTATTGCCATTATAGTATTCTGCTGTGTGTTCGTCTCGATTGTACACTGCTCAAAACAATTAGGGGAGCACTTGGTTTTAACAGAATTACGCAAAGATGTCTACCAATAAGTAACATAAAATGAATCATCCATAAATTACAGCCTGCCAGGAAACGGAAGAAGAAAAATTTATATGCAAATCAAAATTCATGAAGTCAAAAACCAGAAAAAGGAGATAAGGCCAGAAATCGGGATGTTGCAGAAACGTCTGCTTTATTGCTGTAACTGTGAAATTTGATTGCGCAGTCTTTCTGATGTTAAGATAAGCTTATGAGAATGTCTGAACAACGTGATTTACCGGAATCCATGGCATGGCGTGTCATAGGCCGACTGGAATCAGGCCAAACACAACAGAGTGTCGCGGATGCTGTTGGAGTCGCCAGAAGTGTTGTTGCAAGGCTGTGGAATAGATTCCAAGAAATAGGAAATGTTAGACGACAACCAGGGCAAGGCCAACCACGCGCCACTACAGCAACTGATGACCGGCATATACGGTTAACAGCTCATCGAAACAGAACAGAGAATGCTACTCAGCTGCAAAGACAGGACGAAGGGTGCCAAGCCAAACAGTACGTAATAGACTTCATGGGGGAGGGCTCTATGCACGTTGGCCAATGGTCTGCATTCCGTTGACCCCACGCCACCGTGCGGCCCGAAGAAGATGGGCTGCTGAACATCGAGATTGGCAGCAACATGATTGGAGCTAAGTTCTGTTTACAGACGAGTACCGATTCAGTCTGGAGTTTGACACTCGACGTGTTCTGGTATGGCGGGAGAGGGGCACTCCAAATAACCCCGCATTCGTTCATGAAAGGTGACAATGCAGACGAGCTGGTTGGATGGTATGGGGTGGAATCAGCATAGGTGGACGTACGGACCTGCATATCATTCGGAATGGCACTTTGACGGACCGCAGGTATGCAAACGAGATACTGCGATCTCATGTCATCCCTTACGCTGGAGCCATTGGCGATTCCTTTATTTTCGAGGATGATAATGTCTGACCGCATAGAGCTCGTTTGGTGGAGAACATGCTTGAAGCTGAAAAAATACAGCGTATGGAATGGCCAGCGTGCTCTCCTGACCTGAATCCAATTGAACATGTTTGAGACATTTTCGGATGACGCATTGCTGCGTGGCCAAGGCTGCCTGTGACTGTCTCAGACTTGGCGATTGCACTTCTTGAGGAATGGAACAGTATTCCCCAAAGTCTGATCGATAACCTCATTGCATCCATGGCAAACAGGTGTTCAGCAGTCTTAGCTGTTCGAGGAGACCACACGCCCTATTGAAACTCATGCATCATTTCTATTGAGAGCCTTTTTTTATCGTTTACATGTAACCATATTGTGGCCTAAATCATCTTTTCATGTTTTTTTCCATATTATCAAAGAATTAAAGCTTAATTCCTCATTGTTTTATTTTTTTCTCTGTATTGCGCATGGATACGCGTGTACTATCCATTGTGTGCCAATACGTGGCTGTCTCGCACGGTTTTCTTGATTTTTTTGCTTGCTCCTCTAATTGTTTTGAGCAGTGTATATAGTTGTCTATGTACTCTTGCTCTTCATGCAAATGAAAGTTGTCGTTGTTTTCTGTTAAAGGACGGTTTATTTCTACATCGGCCATCAAACTAAAAAGATCCCCTACCAAAATATAAATCCGTAACAATATTGAGAAATTATTATACCAATTTGAACAAAACATATGAATTAAAAATTAATTTATAAGGTGTGAAGTAAAAAAAATTCATTTAAAGTTTATAATTTCAGAAAATTGTTTATAAGGATATAAAATAGCATTGAAGTATATATATGTAAATATAAATATAAAAATCAGAATAACTTTCCAAAAGAAATAGCCTGTGAAAAAAAATTCTTACGCTATTATAACAAAACATTCAAAGATTAAGGCATTAAATAATAAATAAATGAAGTTTTATAATTCTACAAAAAAATTGATTTTTCCATTTAGTCTATACAGATTTTCTTAAGATTAAAATAATTATAAAAATAATTTAAAGATTATGTATATAAAGATTTAAGAATATGAAGGATATCCTCACAACCATATATTTTAAAGTTATGAATGGAATTTATATTCGGCATCAACTAATACAATTTGACTTAGAATGATACTATTAGCAACATACTTCTTGATTTAATTGTTTACCCCTCCATACAAAAAAAAGAACTTAAAAACAAAATTCTAAAGGATTTTTTAATAAATAAACCTGCCCACATATTTAGAATACTAAATAAAAAAATTATAATTTCACAAAAATGACTTTTTAACGCACTCACATAAGGTAACCTTCTTCTTAATTATGGACACTCGATACACTATATATCTTTTAGTTTTCGTTCATTATGCTTCCAAACAATTCGCATTCTTCTCATATCTAATGTAAGCATCAGTCGCCTAATTACTATTTATCATTCGCCTTCGGAAAAGAAGTGGTATCAAATATTCTTCAACTGATGCTAAGTTTCCTCGAAGCAATATTCCCGTTTATCAGGAATCTTTAATATTCCATTCATCATAAGAGCAGCAAGATAGTCATGTTTCGTTCTTATCTATGATAAACATGTTTTGCGTCCCTTCAATGTCATTGCTTTTATTTGATAACATCGAAATTCTCATCGATAAGTATCAGTGCCGGCTATGATCTCCGGAGGACAAAATACTGAAGAAGCGTTTCCAACACTACATCTAATTTCAATAATTGCCAGGAAAGTTGCTTGTATGAAATTCAGTATATATATTTTTTGTTTTGTTCCATCTGTGGATTCTTGATGAATCAGTATTGTCTTAGAGAAATGTCATAATGTCAGTAAAGAAGCATGAAGATGGTCCTCCAATAGAATATTAAGATAAGACAAAAACAAATGATTAGACAATGGAATATCTCGACCGGGAAGTTTTCCAGAATTGTGACTGAGAAATCTGCTTTTATGGTAGGTCATTATTTTTAAAAAGTTAATTTCTTATTGAATTATTTCTTATTTGAAAAGTCAATTTTATCATTGTTTGTAATTTTATTTTTTTTGAAAGTAAATTTGATTTTTATAATTGATTTTACATACCTTTTAATACTTTTTGGATCTTTAAATGCCGTTTTCTGAAATTCTAATATTTGGTAATATTTTCTATTAAAAACGTCATAAATTAAAATATAATATATATTTTTAAAAATTTAAATTAGGAATAATAATTCCTCAATATGTTCTGTTGTTCTTTAAATAAAGAATAAGTAAGGTGTATTATTTCGATATACTCTGCAGTTATTTTAACTTTTCACAAAGCGGAGAAATATAAAATTTCATTTTATTTATTTAAAGAACCCCAAATTTAACGAAGGAAATTTAAAAAAACTCATTCTTTAGATTAGGAACTAGGTATTCTCAAGATACCTGCAAAATTTTAATCATTTGATTAAACCAAAAAATAATTGCTTTATAATCCTTTTCAATCCAAAAACTCTTTTTTTTTTCAATTTTTTTAAACAAAAGTTTTGGTATTTAACCGGCATAATTTCTTTTCATATAAATTTTGTCAATCTGTTCTTAATCAAAAATATCAAAATATACATATTTTAGAGATTTTTTTAAAAATCATTCTAAGCTTAATCATATAACTTAAGTTAGTATGCGTTTAGAGATTAATTGTAAATCTTCAGTAAACTCTTCTCGTAATGCGTTATATAATGTCTTATTTACTTTAATTAATATTAAATAATATGAATTTTTCTTATTTATCCCTTGTATTTATACATTATATTTTCCAATTTATAACCTTATCTATCCAACTAGTATGCATTATGATCCCATTTTTCATTTTCAAAGAAAGCATTCCGAACGTAATCATATACCTTAAGTTCGTATGCATTTATAGATAATTTATGATTCTTCAGTCAACTCTTCTCGTAATGCATTTTAGAATGGCTTATTTACTTTAATTAATATTAAGGCTTATTAATTTTTCTTACTTATCCTCTCTATTTAGACATTATATTTTCCATATATTCAGCTAATACGCATTATGATCATCATTTTTAAAAATCTAATTTAAAAAGGAATATTCAGTTACAAGAATATGTGCCTATTTATACCTTTGAGTTTTTGCGTTTAAATACACTTAATTCAACATACCAACAAATGGTTGCCCCATGGACAAATTTAATTAAAAATTTAATATAGATTTACACTTTAACAGTTAAAATTTGAACCAAATTTTGTTTATCTAATCCTTTACAATTTTTAGCTATTCAAATGCTGTTGGATATACATTTAGGCAAATTTCCTTTATGTATTTCATTTAAATCTTGAAAAAAAATCGATAGATATACCACAGACTCTAGATAAACTGTATAATTGATATTTTTTAAATTGAGCATTTAGAAATTGCGGTGTACCACTAAGTATCACATGGGGCGTACATAAATAGACAATGCGTTACATAAAAACATCACATACAGAATAGCTACTCACACACCACATTCACTTGTACATTCCCTTTTTACAAGGGGGGCATTCACACTTATCACAGATAAAAAACAACCATGCCTGAATAGGGACTCGAATTCAGGACGCCCAGATCACGGGGAAGACGTACCACCTCTATGCCAGGACGTCATCAATAAATCATATTAACATTCATTTTCTAATTAACAAACACCATTCTTATTGGAAGAGATCTGATCAAAATGCAGATACTCTATCAAATAATTGAAATCCCCCTCTCCCCCAAACAATATTTCCACTTATTCGGGAACTTTAATAATCCGTTCGCCATAAAAGAGGCAAGATATCTATTTTTAGTTCCCCTCCGTGATGCGTCGCTTGAGCGTCATTACTTTTATTGGTTATCTAAGAGGCGTCCATCGATACGCAAAACGTTGACGTTAATCTGCGGACGACGAAGTAATGAAGTAGCTTTTCCATCAATGTATCTAATTTGAATAATGGCCAGAAGAGATGCCTGTGTAGTGCTCGGCGTAATTTTGTTCTCCCGCGGCTCTGGCTCCTTAATGAATCGGCATTGTCTCACGGAAGCACCACAATGCGAGGCTAACGAACACGAAAATTTTCCTCCGATGGGTGTTAAGCTGGAAAATGAGAGCCCAACATGATTGGATAGAGGAATAACTCGTGTGTAAAATTCCCGCCCGAATTTTATCTCGGATCGAAAATGCGGGAATATTCGTGTTATTATATATGGTATTTACAATCAAGCGACATATTCGATTTTGGTTACGTTACCTGAAAGATTAAGATAATATCGGCGTATCAACTTGAACAAGTTTTATATCTTTCATTTAAGAGGTTTGACGTGAATTAAAAAATTGTGTCTTTATTTTTTAAAAATTTATGTATAGTGTTATTTAAAACTAAATGTTTAAAAAGAACTTTAAAATTAATAAAAAAATTCATCAAATTCTCTTCGTGAAAAATTTAATTTAGCCATCTGATCTCTTCCTATAAATATATGTTCTAATCTCTTCATGTAAATATATGTCAATGTGAAAAGTATATGTGTTATTTAATGTTCTGAAGTGTATGATCATAGGATTTGGTTTAGTTACATTAATCACTGGCGATGTAGGTACAATACACTCTGTGGATAGTTGGTATAGAATTGGCTTTCGAATCTATGATTTTAAACCTCGAAGACAAATCCTTATAATGTAGCATTACTACAATTAAAAGCACTTGAAAAAGAAAATGTAAATTCTAATTTATTATTTATAGTTATATATATAGATGAATTTAATTTTGAAATTTACCTTACTAAGATTATTTACCTTTATAACGTGTTTTGCGATAAGGACATTATAAGACCTCTCATATATCTAGTCAATCTTCTTAACGCATTTTTAAAAATTAATCGTCATATTAATTATGTATTTATCTGCTTTTTCATCCTAATAAGGTTGTGAAAATCTATTATTATTTGTCTATTTTTATATATATAACAAAAAAATTAGCCCAAAAATAATTTTTTGGAAAAATTAAATATATTATTGGTTAATGAATATATTACCAAAATATATTTAATTTTTCTATGTTAGGAGTTTAGCTATGTTATTAATATTATTATAAAAATAATAATTTCAAACAAATTAAACATAATTTTACATGATCTGTCAAGTAAAATTTAAAATAATTAATTAAAGTACTTTTTATAATGTTACAATGCATTATAAATAGTACTTTAAGTAATAATTTATTATACTCTAAATAATAATTCTTACACTTAACTATATATACTGACAATGTAAATCTAATGTTTTGATTTAAAATCCTAATTTTCTAACCAACTTATTTGACATCAAATTAAGAAGCTTTTAAATGTAATTCCGCCCTCTCCTTTTATGCAGTAGTCCTGGACAACTAGCTTTAAATTTTAATATTTCAGCTTATATCTACTATTTTAAATGCATTTATTTTACACGTGATTCACATCCACCCAACTCTCAAAGGCACTTAAATCTATTCATCTTATTAAATCTTTTCACTAAGCTTGACCATCTTAATTTGATCCGAGCCATTCGAATTCACTTAAGTGTTACGTGTGCACACGGGAAAGAATGGACTGTTAATTAATATTCTTTGTAGAGGGAAATTAGAAGAGAGTTAGGTTAAGTATGTGCGCCCTTTAACTTTTGAAAGGTTGTTAATTAAAATTCTAAACTTCGCATTTTTGCTAAGCTTTGACTTCAGCTAAACATCAGAATTTTAGGTAAGTTGAAATTAAACTTTCGATTAATCTTACGCTCAGGTAGTCAGAGAGATTTTTGTTATTTGTTTAGTTCGGTACCAGAAAAATATAAAAGGGACCAAAATTTATTGATAAAATTAATTTATTTAAAATTAATTATTAAATTGTAAGTAAATTTAGCATTTCTATGACGAATATTGGCATGATGAATATAAACACAAAATAAAACTATCAGAAATAAATGAAAATAGTTATGATTTTTATTTTCTCGTATACGTAATTTAAAGAAATTATAATAATCGCCTAAAATAGGAACTCGAGATTTTTGCGAACCTCCACGTATAAAATCTCCACGAATATGAAAAAACATTTTTTAAGTTTAACCATCTGTCTAATTTTGAGCCAAACTAGCCAAAATAGAGGCTAGTGCTAATCGAGTACTGAATGTAATCAAGCTTCCAAGATCTCATCTGAAGAACATTCTCCAAACCGATATGATGACAGTATGGCAAAAGGAATGGGAAGAAAGCAAAACAGACAGGTACACATTCAACATAATGCCAAAAGTTTTCTTCTACGCTGTCAACTGGAATAGAATAGATGCCCTTTTATTTACCGGACACTGCCTATTCCCAACATACCTGCATAGATTCCATCTAGCCAACTCTCCTTGCTGTAGCTGTGGGGAAATAGGATCTCCAATTCACTATGCCACAGAATGCCTACTCACTCTCTCATGGCACATGAGAAAGCCAGAAAGAAGTCTCGAAGAAGAATGGTACAGGAGAGTTGCCCCAAATACCTTTCACGAGGCAAAATCCACTCCATAGTAAATCGTATTCATATATACCAAGACCTCTTCAAGACTACACAAAAACTGAGACTAAAATATCACTTGTCAAAATCAATGAAATTATTCCTTCGTAAATGCTCAAAAGTGTAGTTCTGATGAAGGAAATGAAAACACAGGAACCAGATGGACACTGCAGATTTCTGACTCTGCAGTGATTTTTTTATATGCTTATACATGTCATACATAATATAAAGACATCCTGTGCCCACGGTGCCTATAACGCTATCTAACCATTTGGATGAGTACAAGATGGGAGAAAATTTTTAAAGGAAAAAAAAGAGACGATTCAGCATTCAGGGATTTCCTGAGAGAATGTCATCCGTGTCAAATCTTACACGAATCTGTCCATTTTTTTCTGAAGTTATAACTGGATAGAGTGGACAAGAATACTGAAACAAATGGTGATTATAACAGGGGAATTAGATTACCGACTGAAACGGGGTGAAAATTGATAAATTAAATTGTTAACATCTGTGTGGCATATAAACAATCACTATAGAATAAGAAATACGTAACGTCCATCTGGGGTGTTGATTTCCATCATGAGATCTACACTTTTGAGGGACTTTTTAAGTTATAATCTTTGTTGATTTTCACAAGGAGAAATCTGGTCTCAACTACTGTAGTTTTTGAAGGGGTCTTGGTATTTATGAATATGGTTTACTATAAAGTGAATTTTGCCGCGTGAAAGGGTATTTGATGCAACCCTACTGTAGAATTTTTCTTCGAGACTTCTTTCTGGCTTTCTCATGTGCCATGAGAGAGTGAGTAGTCATTCTGTTGCATAGTGAATCGGAAATCCTATTTCCCCACAGTTACAGCAAGAAGAGTTGGCTAGATGGAATCTGTATAGGTATGTCGGGAATAAGCCGTGTCCAGTGAAAAAAAAGACATTCGCTCTGTCCCAGTGGGCAGCTTAGAGAGAAACTTTCGGTAATATGTTATATATGGAACGGCCTGTTTCGCCTTCTTCCCATTCCTTTTGCCATTTTGTCATCATATATATATGTCAGACAAATGTTAAGAATGTAATTATCATTTTCCCTTTTTCAGTTAGCAATCTCATTTCCCTGTAAGTTCAATCCATTGTCACCATTTATTTAAAATTTTTTGTCTCCTACATTTGGTTATTATTTAACCAAAAAATGAGTGCAGGCGTGTAGGTCTTGATATCAATGGGGATCTCTCTGGAGATTTATGGAGGGTTTGTCGTCTTTTACTTTATTTTATTTTTTCTTTCCATCTTGTGCTCATTCTACTGGTTAAATAACTTAGCGTTATAGACACTGGGACTTGGTGCCTAAAAAACTTTTGCAAAGCTAAAATCGCGATTATAAAACTCCCTTTTTTATTTTGATATGACTTTAATGTATTAAAAAAATTTCCCAATAAATGCCCTATAAAATGGTAGGAATATCTCCAATAACCGTTAACTATTTCTCAAGATTTTGTGATTCAAAAATACAGGCGCTTTCAGAAGAATTCAATTTATACTATGTATAGATATAATATATTTTATATAATAAAAATATTTTTTACTTGGGGCAGCATATCGAAAAAATGATTTTGAGAACCAAACTAGGCATATTTAGTTTTCGTACAGCTTTATTGCTTTTTATTAAATTTTTTTTTGAAAATATTTGTTATGAATGAATTGTTTTATTGATAAAAGCAAAAAATATCTATTCGTTGACTTGAGAAGTAAAATTTTTTCTTATATAAAAATTTGCTACAAAAATCAGTTCATATTACAGAAATTTAATGCAGGGCACTATAACATTACCTCTCCCAAATTCCCTTCAGAGCTATCCACTGCCAGGGAAATTCAGTTCTAAATTTAATCCTCGTATTATTTACTCTTTCGCTGAGAGCTCGTACTTCAAAAATCCATTACAAACTTCAAAAGTTGAAAGCTTCACTTCACTCAGCTCACATAAGCCAGCGGGACGGAAAGGGAGAAACTCAATTTTATATTTCCCCTCATAGGAATGGCAACATTATCAGCGGAGGAGGGTTAAAACCGATAGCGGCATTTTTCGCTCATGAGTCGAGATCGCATTTTGTTTCGGGGGGTTTTGTGGAATAAGGACTTTTATAAATATAATCAAGCCATTTCATTAAATAAATTTGATTTATGGACGATGTTGTTGGAAAGGAATTGTTTGTGGAGCACTTCTGTGGATAAGAAAATAAAAGTTTAAGTTGTGGGACGAAATGTGTATCGGGTTAATTTCGTTTTATAGACAATGTTTCCGCGGTGAGGGCTTTTGTCGATTTTTGTTTTTTATGGTTTTGGAGATAACGGAGTAGATCGATGAGTTTACTCACTTGAAATGAAAGTTTCTATTTTTGTTATTGCTTTTACAACTTACTTTTATAAAAGAAGAATGAAACATATAGAATAAGTTTTGCAGGATGCTGGATAATAATAATATGTTTCTGATTAATTATAAAAGTATATATATATATATATATATATATATATATATATATATATATATATAGTTTTTACAAACACATTTAATTCAGCTATCAGAAATCAATTATCATTTCAAATATTTTTTTGAAAATGTACCTATGATCCAAAGTGGAACGAACTTCAAATATTTCAAACAGATTGCTTAACATGTACGAATGATTGATTAATGAAATATACGTATGTCTATAAATTAAGGTTAATGAAGGCTCTTAAATCGAGCTCTAATGTACATATATCACCTGCAAAATGACTCTACACATCTTCAAAATCTATATGCAAATCTCAGGACGCCATTAGTCGACACCGATAGTATGTCAAAATGACGAGAGTGTAAGAGAGTGATGTATAAGGAATACATGTAAAGAAGTGAAATTGTTCGGTAAGGCTTTATAAGCTTTTCAGTGCAATAACCGCATTGTTATGACACAAAGAATGCATTTGGATGATTATTTACGGGGTAAAAGTATCGGCCGTCTGTAATGTAGGGGCACCCAGCTGGTAGTATCAGAGGAGCTTGGAATCGTACAGAATGTCACCTTCAGACTTTAACAATGATTTCAGGATGATGGTAATGTGAGTAGACAATACAGTGAAGGTTGCTTCCGAATTACAACGCCAAATGAAAACTAATATTTGGCAGTTACTGCCAAAAGAAACAAACGGAATACAACGACGATGTACAGACGCTTAGGGCAGATTGATATAGATGATTGTAAGTCTGTCAATGTGTTCCAATTGCTACAACTCATAGTCACCAGTGGATAGCCTGGAATAGAGAGCATGCATTGTGGTCACGGCAACCGTAGGTTTGTGTAATGTTTTTTGACGAGTCAAGGTTTAGTTTGCAATCTGATTCTAGCCAAAATTTCACATTCGCCAGGTATGCATAACCACCAAGAGAAAATCATTGCACAAAACTATTTCATTGGTGCAGATTTGCTTATTTGGGGAAGAATTAGTCTAGATTCCAGAACTGATCTACATATTCAAATTGGAATCGTGACGGGCCAAATCTATCGGCACAATATATTAGATAATAGGACAATATATAAGTTTGTTTCAGGCTGCCATGGGAGCAGAATTCATGTTCATGAACGACAACGCGCGTCCTTACCTTGCAAATATCGTAAACGAATGCCTTCGATCGGATGATCACACCTATATGGACTGTTTTGCTTCCGACTTTTACTTTTTCTGAACTTGCAATATTCTTATTTCATGGACATGACTGTAGTTCAAGAAAAAAACAGTACTACATAATACTATTTCGGAATATCGCTGTTTTGTATAATTATATTTACTTAGAAATAATGTATATACTTGTTTTTTTGTGTAACTCTGATATTCCTGTCATTGTTTTAAAATTTTGCAAAGAACGATGTTGAAAAAAAGTAATCTATGTGTTAAATTGTAATTATATTCTCAATTACTCTTTTATCTAGATTTTAGAATTCTGTTTTTAATGTTTTCTTATCCTTTGTCGCAGTTTTTGTTGTTTGATTATTTTCAATTGGCAATGCGATTTACTGTAGTCATTTATAACATTTTATGCTGTTTTATGTCATGTTATTCTCGCACCAGGAGGTACTTAAATTTGAGGATGAGACGCTTTTGGTATGGTGGCTCGTTCTCACGACAAGGGTGGATACGGAAATGGTGTGGGATCAACTACCTCCTTTCGATGACGGAACGACTGCAGAGTAGCATCACTGTCAGCGATGGCCCTTAACTTTATTTTTCACTAATGCTGTGACGGCGATCCTGCTTATCAAATGTATCTGTGTGTCTCAGGGTAGGTAGGGAATAGCCAATGCGTAATTATGTCATGATGTTCAATTCAAGCAGAGTAAAAAAAATCCAAAAATCTTATCTTTGCAGCCAATCAGACACCTGAGACTTTGGTGGCTAAAATAATTTTGAAAATTCATATGCATTTCAAATACAATTACATGATTTTAAGAATAAAAAGAGCAAAGAAAACTTATTTTTTATATTTCACGTTTCTTAACAATACAACAACAATTGTATTTTTTATTCCAAAGTAATTAATATACTATAGAAAAAAAGCATTTTTTTTGAATATCTATTTAATTGAATAGTTTTAATTAATTTTATTCTTAATTTAATTTTTATTCTAAATGATAAGTAAAATTTAGTTGAATTGTGCTCAATGTTTAAGAAATTTGGAATATACTTAAATACATGAATAAAAGGGCATTTGTCTGTATTAAGACATATGCTTATTTCTATTTTAAATATAATATTAGTTTAAAAATAAATATTTCATGCAGAAAAGGATATTTATTTTCATTCCCATATCTATACTTTGAAGGATAACCAAACACATATAACAACTTTGTTCTACTTGTAGCGTTCAAAAAGTAAGTTATACTCAAACAATTAGGTCATAAATACTTTATTGATAAGTGGCACACATACTAGCACACTATTTCTCTACATAATCTCCAAGTCTCTAGAGACAGTTGCCGAAAGGCAGTACTAATCCTTCGATAGAGAATTGCTCATTGGTTCCTGAGTCAGCTTGGAACAGCTGTCTGAACCTGGACATCATTGGGAAATGGAAGGAGCGCTGCCAACGGATGTTCCCAAATCTTGTGTGATGCTTATTCTGCAACTGCTGAGAATAATGTCTTCCAACTGTTGCACCGTGTCTGATGTGCTCACAGTTGTTGGCTTTCCTTGCCTTTCTACATCGTTTAAGTCTGTGTGATGTCTTTCGAACTGCTGGCTCCATTTCACAATGGCTAGACGTGACATTGCATGTGGCCCATATACTTCTACTATTTGACGATGAATCTACGTACGCTTTAAACGTTTCGCCCATAAAAGACATACTGTTCCAGGTACTTCCTTGTTGCAGTAAGTTTAATGCGCCATTTTTTCCCAATTTTCACTAACCGAATGAAATTACTACTTTTGAAAGTCGTGGAACTGAACTAGCGTTTGCGCAAGGTCAGCTGCTGTTTCTGCATGATGTCATCTGCGCGGGGGGGGACAAGTGAAACATGTTTTTTTGAACACCCTTTGTAGGAAACGGGTAAATATAGTGACTAACACAGAGTAATATCAGCAACTGATTTGCATTGAGTATTCATTTGAAATAAATATTAGTATTTGCCCTCCGTGGAAGTTCATCGCTTCTGTCATAAACATTTTGAGGCGAAAGATTTTTCAAAATTTGTGCAACCCCCTGTAGTCTCATAAGGAATGTAAAAGAAGGGTGAATTCGAACTGTTTTCTATCCAATAATTAAAAACTTATTCATGGTCTGCCGTAGAAACCTTTAAACTTTTTAAAATTTGTTTTTTCTTTTATTGAATTCATTGAGATTGGCTTTCCAATTTCCCCAAATTTATACTATCCCTAAATTTTTTTCATGTCATTCATTTGAAATAGTATTTAAATTGCTATTTTTTTTGAAAAAAAAAATATGTAATGATATCTCTTATTTTAAATCTAAATCATTTCCTTTAAAAAAAAATCTTAAATAGCTAAAAAATTATCTTAATTATCTTTTTTATCTTAAATAAGCTTCTAGATTTTTCTTATTCCCTCTGATCCAAATCCCATTTTTTTTTATTTCCTACAAATGCTCCGACAAATTTCTACGTCTGTAATTCTGATTCTACAGTCGAAGGGACAAAAATCCCTAACGCCCTCGGTATAGTTTCCAAAGTTACTTAAGATTCCCTTTCCTGAATCAACTGTTGTCAAAGAAATCCTAATAAGAAGCTCTCAGTATAAGCATTGAAGGAAATAAGTTTCATGTTATTTTATTTTAAAATTTTCTTTTATTTTTTCATCCAAATCTCATTTTTTTATTTGATTATTTCCAATATGAGCTCTAACTTATTTAAACATCTATAATTCTCACTTAACAAACAAAGAATATAAATTCTTAAACCTATAATTTGCAAAGATATCCGATATTCCTTTTTTTGAACCGGAGATTTTCTAGGAAATCCTTATAAGAATCTATTTGTAAAGTCACTAAGGGAAAAATTTCTCTGAAAAATTTCTATTATGTTCCGATGTAAGCAGACGCGTTTATTGAATCTTTCCGCATATAAATTGTGCTCACCCCTGAAAAAATATGTTGGATTTAGTTCGCAGTTTATCATCTTTTTGGCCAATCATCTGCAGATATTATGATACATACATCCCTCACTACAATTAAATCGTTTTAATTTATTCACCATTTTATTTGAAGGCATTCATCTGACTCCAATTTATGACATTTCTTTATCGGTGAAATACGATAAAACTGACATTTCTTTACGGGTGAAATACGATAAAACTAAAATATCTTTACCCGTGAAATACGATAAAACTGACATTTCTTTACCTGTGAAATACAATAAAATTGAAATATCTTTACCGGTAAAATACAAGAACACAAAACTGGAATTGCATTTAAATACAAATACTTTAATTGCATTTAAAGTGGAAAGCAGCGAAAGAGAGACGAAGAGGAGAATACCAAACACTACGTACGTACAGGTCTGGCACTCGGGCTCCTTGGGCTTCCACCTGCCCCGGACGCACTTGGCCGTCCGGTTGCCTATGTTCAGCTGGTATCCGGCCGTGCACGTGACGTTGATGACCGTCCCGTGCGGCAGTGACTCGTTCCCTCTGCCCATGCGCACGATTTCTACCTCCATCCAATCGGTCTCCCTTAGTGCGCAGGCTTCTGAAAAGCAAAATGGTTGCATTCCATTAATTTCTTTAAAACACATTGTTCCTAACTCTTACTTTCAAGTATTATGAAGGATCATGCTATAAAATTATTATGATTTAAGCCTTAAGAAAACCTTTATGTCTTAAGAGAATGTGATTCTCTGCCCAGATGGCCTTAGATGTTTCTTATTCAGTTGGATGTAGTAAAAACGAGCCCAGAACCATTTTATTACAATTATGAAACTGATAAAGATTTCACATAGGGATACAAATATGCGATTTTTGATTATATGAAGCAATAAAAACTTTCAAATCAGGTCATTATTAGTGACAAGCTGCTAAAAGACACACGTCTGAGGCGTCTGGATACTTTCTGAAAAAGAAACTACATTTGATAAATAATAGATTTATTAAAACAAATTAATCCTTGACTTATAAAGGTTCTGCAAATTTATCTTTAAAGCTTCCATTAGTGTAGTTCCTTCCTTAAGTTTCTGTTGTAAGTTCAAAGCGTTCAGATTCAAAGAAATCCTCCTTATGAGTACAGTAAACAGATTTTTTTTCGAATTTTTAGCGTGCTTATTGAAGAACATCTTCTTCCTTCTACTAGCAATATCTTTGTGTTTTCAAAAAGTTATATAACTGATCAGATTGGCCTATCTATCCTTGAAGATACACTAAAATTGCCATTCTCAAGTAATTCATGGCAAACATGGCATGGATGGTTCTAAAATATATAGCTTCCCAAGTAAACATTTCTTAGACGGTACTAAACTCTATAGTTTCCAAGTTAACATAGTATGAATGGAACTAAATTCTGTAGTTGCCCGAGTAAACATGGCATGGGCAGTACTAAACTCTATGGCTTCTCAAGTAAACATGGCATGGATGGTACTAAACTCTATAGCTTTCCCAGTAAACATGGTATGGGTGATACTAAACTCTATAGCTGCCCAAATAAATATGGCATGAACGGTATTATACTCTATAGCTTCCCAAGTAAATATGATATGTATGGAAAGAAATCCTATAGCTGCCCAAGTAAACATGGTAGGGACGGTACTAAATTCTATAGCTGCCTATATAAAATTTGATCAGATGGTTCTAACTTCTATAGCTGCCCAAGTAAACATTGCTTAGATGGCATTAAACATTATATTTTCCAAAGTAAACATTAATTAGATGTTACTAAACTCTATAGTTACCCTAGTAAACATTTCTTAGATGGTACCAGACTCTGCAGCTTCCCATGTAAGCATTGCTAAGATGGTACTAAACTCTGTATCTTCCCAAGTAAACATAATAGGGAAAGTACTAAATTCTATAGATGCTCAAATAAATATTCCATGGACGGCACTAAACTCTAACTGCCCATTTAAATATAGCATGCACGGTACTAAACTCTACCGCTACAATCGTTTCCTTTCACATTTCCTCCAGACTAACAATCAGTATTCCTATGATAAGGTCATCAATATGATTTGTTGCTTGTACATGTTATTTTCAAATCCATTTAAGTCTACAAACGATGGCTGATGTATTTCACTAAAATAGAATGAAAGCGTTTCACATGATTGCTGGCTGTAGTGTTATCATCATGTCGATAATAAAAATGTAAGTGCTTTTTGTTGATAGGCTAATCATATTGTAGTAAACGACTGTAACAAGTTGAAAAATGTCTTAGTAAATTTATAGTGTGCCTTAGATTACAAACTGTTCTCTTACGTGTTGATCAAAATATTTTTTTTATATAATTTCAGCAATTCAAATACATTGATATTTGTAAGAAACGCTCGAATGCAAATAAAAGGCATGGATTTAGAAATTTAGGGACAAAGCTTCAATCCTTAATCAAGTATAAAGAGATAGGTAAGGTGATATTCAAAATATGTAAGCTTCTTTCAAATTTTGGAGCATTACCAGTTATCTTTATTAATTGGTAATCTTTTTGTTAATTTGCTACAATATGTATTTTTAACGTTTAAGAATATGTACTTTTACAATAATTAAAACATTTTCAAGGACTGTTGATATTCCTTACATATATCCACATTATTTTTGTGTATTTAAAAAATGAAATCTGCTATTTCAAATTTGAAATTACATTATTTTTTTTTAAAGTTGCGTTGTAATCTGACGGATAAACACCATCATGTTCCACTATTATTCTTATTTTAATGTCCCTATCAGTTAGAAAAGAAATGGTTTGTGGTCATCTCAAAACCAATCGAGATCTAATTTTTTTCCTCGAGTTCAGATTTTTTTTCTATGAAAAATCAGTAAGATTGTTTGAAACCAATCGTGACGATAAGATTTTGCATGCGTTTATTTTTAGAAAGCAATAGTTTTTTTAAATCTCAAAATCTCTTTCTGCCAATTAGAAAAATTGAAAAAAAAAATATTCTATAACTTTCGAAACTTTCTGTCGCTGTTTTGCGTTATTTCCAATTTTCTTCTTTGCAATTTTTTGATCGATGACTTCTTAGGAACCTTCCCTTTATTTTCTGCCCGTATATTTTTAGGCTTTAAAAATCCCAAATGAAAACAGCATGTTCTCACATATAAAAAAATAAAGAAATTTTACTTGACATATACTATATCATTCATATTATAAATCCTTGTCAGATTATTTTTTAAATTTTGAATTACATACTTTTATTTTAGAAATATATCCTTCGTTTTGCATTTAATTAAAACAAAATGATACACATCATTTTGGAGTAAACATAATTCCAACACTTAATTTTACAGATTCTGTTTGAATCGCGTAGAAAAAATGAAATCTGCTATTTCAAATTTGAAATTACATTATTTTTTTTACTGACAAAATTCAAGACAATGAGACACAAATACAAATTCCCTCGATTCAATACAAATCTTTACCCTCGAAATGCAGCGAACAATTTGCTACCATCTGCATTAAGTTAGTATTAGATCAGAAGACATTCTGGCATGTTTGGCCGAATAATGTGTCAGCAAAATACGAATACCACATGCAAGCATTGGATTATTGTAAAATCAAATACGTGGTGTACCAAGTAATTCGCTTACATTATCTCAACTAAATATCTATTTAGATGCCACAAATTGCGCCAACTATTAGCCAAATGAGAATCTGGGAACCATGCATATATATCCGTTGCTACTTTAACTCGGTAATTTGATTCGCATGAAAGCAGACGTAGCTTTTACACTACTCGAAATGTATGTCGTAATGAAATATTACTGTTAATCTAGAAATGGATAAGGTCAGTTAAACCAGAGGAGTGATAATTAAATGCACTTGCTTTACAATATGACTACTGTAGACAGTAATTAATTAATGCATCTAAACTCTGCATAGTTATTACAAAGGATTTCATAAATGCATTATACAGATTATTCAGATTTTTTAATACTGGAAACAAAATGCTTAAAGCCATGTCAAATTTGCAGTTTACTATAAGATGGCTTCATCATACAATAGGATAAAAACTGACAGATATAAAAATACAAAAATAAAGTTATTTTTTGCGTGAAATGGAGTTAGAAGTGAAATGTTTGTCTTAAATGTTATTGCAGATGAAATATTTCGCAATTTAGAATCTAAGAATTTCCGTAGTAAAATTTTCATGGTTGGAGGATGAGGATTATGGCTTCATTGACAGAGCAAATCAGTAAGAAAGCGGACAATTGACTATCATGTGATATTCGAAAGTTATGCAAATCGAATGAATGCAACATCTTTTGAATTTCCCATATTGTCATTCACTGTTAATGCCTTTCTAGATAAAGCCATCTTGTGTTTTTTTTGTTTAGATTAATTAATCAGTGACATAAAAATTCCGTTGTTAGATGACAGTTTACCTTTGGGCATCCTGTCTTTACTCCGAGTTGTTTTGCCTCTTCTCCTCCTCTTTCCACCCCTCCTGAGTCGGTCCCTTAACAGCTCCCTCCGCCTCCGCTGAGTGGTCAGAACAGGATGGGAGCCTCGAACACACCTAAAGGAGTAACAAGAAAATTTCTAGATAAGCATGAGACCGTCATAAAAAGCTAGCCTTAAAAAAATTTATATTAAAAATATTGATTTGCTTTTGCATGATGAGGCAAATAGTTGAACTTCTATCACAAATCTAGTAAATAATTGAAGTAATTATTTGCAAAAAGAGTAACTTTCCATGAAGAAAAAATCATTGGTATGGATTTTCTCTAAATCTCCAAAATTTCTACCAGAAAATGAATATTAAAACGATAATTTTCAGGCACTCGTTATTCAATAGAAGGTGCTTTTCTCTATATACCTTTTTTTACCCTATAAAAATCAACAGGAAATTATTTTTAAATTGTATATCGCTGCTTGCAAAATCAAAGAAAGGGAAAAGTTTGATATATTCCACATCATAAATCAATATTCTATTTATTACAATAACTTAAACAAGATGAACTAAATAATAGCCAATTACTCGTAATATAAGCAAGGTAAGTAGATTCTTCTGCATATTTTACTTACATGTCATTTCACAATATGCTAAATAATAAATTTAGCCAAAATTTAAATCTACTTGTGATTTAAATTTAATTCTACTTGTGTACCATTTTGAATCCGAACTGCTTTTGATAGTATTTCGTAATCTTGAATTAGGTGACACCTTGGCTGGCATTCTTTATTCGTATTGTTGTAAAATTAGTCTAAAAAGTGTACAGTGAGAAATCCAGAAAACACGATATAAGAAAAAAGGACTCGTTATTACCATGAAAAAGTATGAATACACAGGTAAAAAAAACATACCAGCATCATAAGCAAAGAAATCAAATATACACTGAGAGAAACAATAAATATTTTTGTTGAATCACAGCGGAACTACATAGCTCATGCAAATATCGGTTGCTCAAAATAAATAAATAAATAAATCACTCCACTAATTTATTTCTGTTCTCTTCTGAATGTTTTATCTCCGTGGTAGCTTATTATCCGTTTTATAAGGATCTATAGATCTCCAATACTAATAGAGATAGTGCTTTAATTCTTGTATTTTTTAGAACCTTCATATTTGTTACCAAATTTGTGATCTGGCAGCCAACATCATCCATTAAAAATAATGTATTCTTCCTTATTATGAGACTCTCTATGCAGGTAAGGGGCATTACAGATTTGTTGCAATATATTTCACAGTTTCTGACTTAGACTAGACTGTAGAAAAAATATTGCCCATGAGACAAAAAAAAAAAAGAAAAGAAAGAAAGATATATATTAGACATGATTTAAACAAACCTAATATAATTTATTTATTTTTTTCATATTTTTTCCTAATTTTTTAAATTTCTTTGTGGTCAATTAAGCTGTTTTGTAATCATTGCAATTGTTAAGAATTTCTTTTTCCTTTTAATAGCTGTTTCACAAATATTCAGAAATATTTTCTTTTTTGTCCATCCCTTCGGGAAGGTACCTCGAAATGATGCTGAAATGCTCCGGTGGTTGGATCTCACCACCTTGAAGGATACTCTAATAAGTGGGGATACTCTAATAAGTCCTACGGGAAGGGTTGTGCCAAGAACGGTGATGGTAATTAGGACTCAATTACAGTTTCCACCAGTGTTGTTGTTGCGGCTGTCTGGTGATTCAGCCCTCGTGGTTTAAGTCCGCAAGCCCTCGTGGCGGGTCGGAAAGTCTGGTATGACTTTCCTTTCCGCCCATAAATATAGTAATCAAATTAAACATTTCTAAAGAAACTTTATAAATAAAAGAAAAAAGTCTAATATCGAAGATAGGCATAAATATTTTTGATGCTGGTTTTCCATTTTATTGTGTCAAAGGATGCATTGTAAATCATTATGTTTTATGACTGCTCTTCACACGCAAAGCTAAAGTAATAGTTAAAATATTGATTTTAATATCTTGAAATTTAAGAAAGAAAATTTTATCATCACTTGGTTGAATTTAAAATTAAATAAGAATCTGATGAATGGTAATTTATGGAATGCTTTTATCCAATGAATTAAATTATAATAATTCGTTGGAATTCGAAAAATTATGAATACCTGTGAACTATTTTATTGAAAGTTTATTTTATTTATGATAGAATTTTGATTATATCCTAAAGAGGAGCAAATTTATATTCCGGGAAATATAATACAAACTGAATTTTCAATAAATAATTTGATAAGTTTAATATAAGATATTTAAATTAATTCCTTTATATTAATATTTGATAAGAAAGAACTATATGTTGTATATAAATGTCCGAGTACTTTAATTTGCACTATGAAGGTAAACTTATTTGAAATTAATCAAAATAAAGCAAATTTAAAAGCTTAGACGGGCTTTGCATTAATACTCCAACAAGAAAATTAAATTAAAATGAACAATCTTAAGATTAACTTAAAGAATGAGAAACTCATTTAAGTATGTGAAGACTCGCTGAAAAGAAAGTGAACGTGAAGTGAGTGAAAATGTCGCTGAAAAGGATAAACATTTACTTTCACTGTTTTCTTCATAGAAGCAATTTCCTGTTCATAAATTATTAGAGGATACGATGTTTAGAATTATTCAGAGGAACTACGAAACAAACTTTGGATGCTCAGTAATTTACTATTTGTATATTTAAAATCAGGATTTTGGATTTTTGTTTTGCACCTTTTCATTTACAATCAAGATTTTACTTCAAAAACTAATCTGCTTTACTAGAATAATTACTGTACTGCTTTACAATTACTGTGTAAAGCAAATTATTTTACAAGAAAATAATGCAAGACAGTGAAAGCTCAAGTAACGTGACACGGTGACTTAATCCTTTAAAATACAATATGTTACTCCAAACATTGGATTAACATTAAATATTTAAAATTAATTACTATTAGAATTTTTGAAAATTTTGGAAAAGTTTAATATAAGTAACTTAATAGTTTTATACCATTTATATCTTCGCTGTAAATCATTGTGTAGAAATATAAAATCATTTTTATGTGAGAACATGATGTTGTTTTGGCTTGATGTTTATGAAACCTGAAAAGGCATAGGCAATAATTTTTGATTTATCACTTTTGAGAAAATCATTTTCCAAAACCTTTGAGATTATTATAAAATAATGCAGTTGTCCCCTTTGGCCATTTGTCGCCAAAAAATCCTTTAAAAATAGAAATTGTATTTATAATTCAAAAGTTTAAGTTAATGGCAACGTTGTTGCATTTTTTATTGTTATAATGTTGTTTATCATATCAGAACATAATGTTGTATTAGTTTGATGTTTTTAAGCAACAACAACAAAAAAAAAACGGGCAGAAAATTAGTGATTTATAGCCTTTGGGGCATCAAATTTCAACTTTTAGAGTTATTAAAAATGTTAAAGATGGTTGTCACATTTTGCGATTTACAAAAAGTTACAACTTGGCAAGAATATCCTCCATGTTCTCTTTTCTCGGTATACCGACGAATGCAACGCCCCCCCCCCAAGTAATAAATCACTAATTTTCATTCATTTTGCATCTTCAAAACCCTTAAAAACAATAATATAATTTTCTCACATGATAAAAAAAACTTTAATAACAACACTAAAAAATGTTACTAGATTGCCATTCACTTAAACTTTTGAATTACAATTTAAATTTCTATTTTTAAATTTTTTTTGGTGATAAATCCTCAAATGTGAAAACCTTCTGCATTATTTTCTAATAATATTAAAAACGAAATAGAGATGACTAAAAAGCAATAAATCGAGATTTAGTTGAATACTCATTTTGAGGCTTCAAATACCTCAAAAGTTTCATCTTTTCACATGATAATAACAAACAATGCTCCAAAAGGGAAGAAAAATGTAATGGAAACAAAAAAATGATACTTTTTTTGCATCAGAACAATACTAGAAACATTTCACGAGGTATATACAATTGAGATTTCCAACTTAAGTTCATAAAAGATGTGTGTGGGGGGGGGGGGGGGGGAGTATTTAAAAGCAAATTCAATTCTTTTCGTTTTCCTATCTTTCAATGTCCAGACTTTTACATTTTTAAACGTCATTTAATCGAATATCGCCAGAATTTAATACCAGACCAAAATAAATGCCAACACTTCAGAGAAATTCAGATTCTCAAGTACCATTTCTGGATATCTGAAGGACAGGATTCCTCTTTAAAAATTTTAATTTCCTTTCTCCCGGCCGTAGGAAAATTCACTGCAACCGCCACAGACAGGCTCCTTCAAAAGTTCGGAACTTATGCTTTCGGTTGGGAGTATAAATTCTACGCCATCTCTTAAATGTCAGGCGCATTCGGAATGTATTGAGATGTAAACTTAAGATCTGTTGACTTTTATAGCAGAACCATAGCATCGTTTTTAGTGGTTATGGAATTCAGATAGAAAGATTCATCGTTTTGAAACTTTGTTCGATATAATTTAGTGTTAAAGAGAAAATTGAATAATAATGAGAGCTAGTTCTTGATGATCTTTAAGTTGCTTAATCTAGGTATAGGTTCTGTGTAAACATTATTAAATTAAACACTTAAGAAAACTTTTGCAGTGATTTTGGACGCAAGAATGTTGACATTATCCTAACGGCGCTTGTTTTGAAATATTGTCTTAATCCACGGGAATATATTTGCGGAGAGTAAAGTTTTAACGATCTTGTTTTAAGCTGGCTAAAGATTTATCGCCTGCATTTAAATTTCTGAAAAGAAATTCTTTAAAGGAACTTGAAATAAATTATCCATTCATTTTCTTATGAATAAAATGGTGTTATAAGTATAAAGAATGGAATTAATTTTAGAAATCGTTTGCGGTAAATTTGCATGGATTAAAGATAATATTTTTGAATTTTATAATTAATATTCAAGAATATAATGGCTGTTAAACCTTTTTTACTGTCAAAATTCCTTTTAAAATGTAAAAATAATAAGAATACTGAATAAAATTGCTCGAATCCTTCTCCTATCTTAAATTGAAGAGCAATCCAAATAATTTATTGAGTTGTAATCCCATATTTGTTATTCTAAATTTCATATGGATAAGTTAAATTTTTTAATGATTTCAAAACGAACATTTTAAATTATTCACTAACAGTTTATATTTAAATAATTGTGTCGCCATCGAATTATTTTTATTAAACAAAAAAAATTTATGATATTTTTGCGTTTACGAAATTGAATATAATTGAAGTTTTCCTAATAATAAAAAAAGTTTATAATAACAAAGAAAAATATAATAAAAAAGCCATGAGCAATCTTTACGAATCATAAAGATGAATAAGTGTATGTTAACGCTTTATAAACCAGTTTGCTCTGTCTAGAATACCAATCTTGTAACAAATATACTTTAAAGGTACAAAGGTGTAGCTATGGGCGATTTTTTGAATATTTTATTAATTAAGAAATCAACAACAGTTTGCAGTTATTCTTAGATAAATTTCAAAAACATTAATTTACAGAAAAATCTTTCACTCTATTTTCATGTTTGAAAGTTATCCATTCAAAGATACAATTCGTCGATGAATCGTATAATTTAAATCTTTAAATTATAAATCAAATTTTTACAAAGGGATTTAAATTTTTAAATACCTTTGTAAAAATGTTTTACTTGCATTTTGCAACAATATACTTTGTTATTCAAGAGATACTCAAATCTGTTTCATTGTTATTCTTAAGGTTTGATCCTGGGTTTCTTGAGGCTTTCTGGGATTTTCTTTCTTGGAATGCTGAGATTAAAATATGAAAATTCAGTTTTTTTCTCTAGTTAAGTAGATTTCATTACAAGATATGATTTTAATCAAAGTTTGGAAATTGATTTGACCTTGTTATTAAATTTAGCTTCAAGAACAAATAAAGATGAAAAATCATTAAAGTGTGTCTAGTTTCAAACTGCTGTGTTTCCTTTCTTGTAGTATAATTGGTTGTATAACCATAATAGAGCTACACCCACAACATACGAATATTTGCGGAAATAAATTGAATAATCTGGTCAACCCTACAAAATTGGCCAGAATCATAGTTGAACATCTAGATTCATCACCGGTCACGGTGCAACCTTTCCCGTAGGTGATATTTCCCGGCATATGTAGGTTGTAACTCATTCAACATATATCTGCCAGAATGGTAAAATATGGACAAAGCCTCCTCCCCATATGAAAAGTGCTCCCTGATGGGATTTAATTAGATATGTAAGGTATAAAAAGAAAATTAAGGAAAGGTATCGCACAATTAATAAAGCGATGGAGGACTTACATCTGAGAAAAGAAAGTTTAAAAATAATTTGTAGAGGAATCCATGAAGACTCAGTTACAGCAAATGTTTAATTGAAATTTTTAGCTGCATTAATCTCTATGAATTAACAAGTCGCCAAAGGCGACTGTATTAAGTAAATAAAATTGTGCACATTCTTACAAAATTACTAAAATATAAAAATTATACCAAAAGATAAATAATTAACATACTAAATTGAAAATGTGAAGCTAAAATGTTCTAATAATAATAAAATGAATAAATAAATAATAAACAATATAATAATTAAATAATATAATAAAAATAATAAACAATATAATAATTAAATAATATAATAAAAAGAATAAATAATATAATAATTAAATAATACAAATAAATAAAAAGAAAAATGAAATCTACAATCCCAAATTTCAAGTTATCATTTGTTAACATCATTATTTTTTGAGTCATTAGTCATTTTGAGTCAATCGTTTTAATTAATTTAAGTCACTAAATAGCTTAAACCAATGTGAAAAAGTGATACTGATAAAAGAAGCTCATTCTTTTAAAAAGGCATCTGCTTTCAAAGAAACATACATAACAATAATACCACACTGATAAAAGCAAGTAAAAAATATATGCGTTTAAAAAATGTTCATGAATATTGCCATTTATGTTCTTTGTTTATGTGATTAACTCCAGTTATTCGTTGCCTTCAATTATTCTATGCCCCTTAACGAAAACAACATAGTGTTCACACATAATAAAATTTAATTGATACATGCATTGCCTATGTAGGAAATCACATTTTTGACTTGAATGTATAAATTCTGAAATGAAGTCTGACCTGGGCATTTGCTTCGGGCTCCACTGTCCGTCCACACAGGTAGCCCCCGGTGGTCCGTCCATAAGGGTGTAGTGGCGATGGCACTCATACATGATCTGTCGGTTGTTGGTCACCTTCCTGACGTACGGCCGGTAATCGTACATTCCCATGTACCCCACCAGCAGAACTCGGCCGTTGGGGAGAAAGCCCGGGAAGGGGCAATAGACTGCAAGGGAAAAAAGGATTTATTAACCCAAGCAATTTAAGGATACATAAATGATATAAAATTTGCATTAATACATATTTAAATACATTATTTCAATAAAATATGATACTTATAGAGGGCAAACTTATAGGCAATATTTATATATGCCGAGCTTCATACATAAAAATAATTTTTAACAATTAATATAAAAAAGTTAAATTGATTTCTACTTAGGTGAACAAAGAAATTTTTTATTTTAGTTGTGTCCGAAAAATACGCAATTAATACAAACACAATTTAATTACAAAAGCACATAGCTAACTTAAAAGTACTTTATTTACAGTGTGTACTTTAAATAAAACAAAATATCAAACCAATTAATAAAAATCAATTCCGTATCCGTTGAAATTACAGTTGTCTTCAATCAGAACACATTACGCATGCGTGAATTTTCAAAGCCTATTGGGGCAACACACATGCATGTATTTTCTACTCCACTTGGAGTAACGTTATGCGGATTAGAAATATTTAATTTCCTTTTCTCTGCGTTATTTTAATTCAAAATTACTGCAAAATGAATTCCGAAAAACCGATTAATCAACAATGTTTAATTTTAAGTGAATAAAAAAACTAAGAATATAAACAGAATCGATTGAAATAATCATAAGCATTTGAAATCGAAAACATGTTAAGTCTAATCTCATTAGCGTGGGAAAAATACAAACTGAAGCCTTACTTATTTGGCTGCGGAGAAATGAAGATTTAAGGCGAGAAAGTTGGTTTTTAATTAATAAAAAATTAGCCAAGTTAATGCATTATTTATTTGAAAAACTGTATTAACATCAAGTGTCAGCCACTGCAAGTATAAAATATAAATTTTAATTTGAATAGATTAATAAAAAGTTTTTTATTAACGATTGAAAATTTCAACAAGTTTTATATATAAAAAAAGATAGGGAGAGAGTTCGGACCACTTTTCTGAAATATCATAGATTGAAATGATTTTGAATTTGTTCATCCATTTTATATTAAGTATGAATATTTAATGTTAATCATAACAAAATTATTAAGCACAAGAAAAGTTTAATACCTTTATAATAAACTTGTGCATCAAGTTGTTGTTAAAATAATAAATAGGTACTGTTACGAAAGTTAAAATATTTATTTTGAAAACAATTTAATAAAACTAAGGAAACCGCTGTAGAAAATTCAGTGCTATAAAATAAAGTGACACTGAAAGGCGTATTGCTTAAATATATTAAATAGACGTAAAATTGAGTTTTATGCAATAATATATAAGAGAAAATGTGCCAAAATATATTAGTATGCGCCAAATTATAGAATACTGAAACTCGAGCATCTCGAATACATGGTTGTGTTTGCCAACGAGTCACAGTTTCAGCTGCAAATGTTCACAGTGATGAAAAGGATGGTGTGTTGTATAATTATTGAAAATGGATCTCTCGACGGAGGAAAAAGCGTTTGTAGTTGAGAATTATTCTCGTTCATACGGAAACGGTCTTGAAGGGGGATCGAAAGCGAAAAAAGGTGGTAGAACAATTCCAAGAGAAGTTTAATAAGACGGGTAAATGACCAAGCCATTTCCTCATCATTTGAGGAGGTCCTGTCGTCCGAGGAACATTCAGATGAATAGACTACGATATAAACAGGATGGAACAGCCAACCATACCGCTGGAGCATCTCTAAACCTGCCGAAAGGAAAACTTTCCAGGACGAATGAATCACGTGATACTGAATTCCCATACGCTTACCGTTCCCATGATCTTACACCACTTGATGTCTACTGTGTCAACAATTACTATAACTGTGAAAACCCACCAAGAATCGTGCAAGAATTTTGTGAGAAAATCATCTCCTTTGCAGTAGTCGACAGCAACCTTTGTTTCAGGATATGTTTAAGATTCTTTATGAACAATATGAAAAATGTCTATAGCCGAGTGATGAGCACTTTGAATACTTCCATTCAGGGCTTGACTTAGTTTAATTAGGGCCCGGTGCAAAAGCTTCTTTGAGGGCCCCCTCTGTTTCACTACTTTAGTAATTGAATATAAACTTCAAGCAGGAAACGAAGTAAACTTATTATTCTATTCTATTCGGTTAGCAACTAAGTAATTGCCGCTTTTGTCGATAGATTCATTCTACACTTTCTTTTGTTTTGTTAACGTGGTCAGAGCATCTAACCTATATTTTTTCTTACTGTGTGGACTTGTAATTATAATTAGTAAAAAATTATTTTTTTAGTTTTGTTTTTATTCCAATTGAAAAATGGAAGAACAGGACGTGAGCTTCCGACAGATTTTATTGTATCACTTCCGAAAAGGCAAGAACGCATTGCAAGCACAAAAGAAGTTATGTGCCGTATATGGAGATGAAGCCTTAAAAGAAAGGCAGTGTCGAAATTGGCTTGAAAGATTTCGTTCTGGGGATTTTTCACTGAAAAATGCACAACGATCTGGCCGCCCAGTCAAAGTGGATGAAACCCATTTCAAGGCCATTATCGATTCAGATCGTCATAGCACAACACGAGACATTGCAGAGAAGCGCAATGCACCATATACATGCATTGAAAAAAAATTAAAAACCCTTGGTTATGTCAAGAAACTTGATTTATGGATCCATCACCAGCTAAAGGAAATTCATTTGACGCAACGGATAAGCATCTGTTATTCGCTTATGAAACGCAATGAAAACGATTCATTTCTGAAGAACCTTGTTACTGGCGACGAAAAGTGGATAGTTTATTGAAATGTTACTCGTGAGAGATCGTGGGTGAAGCAAGATCAACCGGCCCAGATAACATTAAAAGCAGAGATTCACCAAAAAAAGATTATTCTGTCAATCTGGTGGGATTACAAAAGAATTTTGTATTTTGAACACATGCCACATAACCAAACGATCGATTCAAATGTGTATGTTGAACAACTCGACAAACTGAACGATGCAATTGAAGAAAAGCGGTCGTTATTGTCAAATCGGAAGGGTGTTGTTTTCCAGCATGATAACGCAAGGCCCCACACATTATTGGTCACTCGGAAAAAATTATTGGAACTAGGTTGGGATGTTTTGTCACACCCACCATATAGCCCTGATGTTGCGCCTTCCGATTACCATTTGTTTCATTCCATGCAAAACTCTTTAAATGGTAAAATTTTTAATAACGTGGATGATGTCAGATCACACTTTAATTCAGTTTTTTAAGAGCACAGACCAGACATTTTACGAACGAGGAATTTTTACATTACCAGACCGATGGAAAAAGGTCATCGGCCATAACGAGCAATATCTAATTGAATAAAGTTATTTTTTTAAATAAAAATTCTGAATTTTCCTTCTTATTTGAAATCGGCAATGACTTAGTTGCCAACCCTATATTTGGGGTCGCTCTCTGATTTGAGGGCCCGGAGAAACTCCCCCGTATGACCCTGCCTCAGTCCGCTCTGTTTACATTGCGCTTAACGTGGTAACGCAACACGTTAATAGTGTGTATGTATGCATGCATGTTAATTTCTTTTGAGGACAAATAAACAGACATATGACAATAACATTCAATTTTTTCATCTTTTCATTTATGTACTGTATACTTTGGGGTATACCGTTACGTATTTTCAATTGCATTTTTAATAAAAATTATAACCTTTTTACTAAGAAGACCTATATTACTCCATAAGGAATAGCTTGCTGAATTTGGTAATCCCATTGATGCACTTCATAGAATAATTTGCAAATTCTGTAAATCAAATTACCTACCGTAATTTATACCGTAAAAATCATTTGGTTCCATAAAAATACCGTTTTTGGGGTACCTAAAACAATATTTTTATGGAACCAAAGGATTTTTAAGGTATTTTTTGGAAATTATATAATATTATAAAAGAGAATAACGAACAAAAAATTTTATGGAATAATGAACAATAAAAATAAACATAAGGGAATTAAAATGAAACACTATCAGTATTAATGATGAACAAGATGTTAATAATAAGTGGTTAGTTAACCTCTATATATATATATATATATATATATATATATATATATATATATATGCTTCTGCTTCTATGAAGTTCTCAAAGCGAAAATTAATCTTTTAAATAAAATTTACCGGGGCCATTTTTTTAACCGCCGTTTTAATGCGTTGTAGTTAAAGATAAAAAATACCAACCCCGTGAACAAAATCTAAATATTTCTTACTAAAAATAATTATTTATAAAAATATTTATAAAACTTTAAAGCATTTGTTGTTGTTGTCTCAACATTATTGAAACGAATAAAAAAAACTGTTTAAAAATGATTCGTATCTATCTCTCAAAGCAGAAATCCTTTTGAATTCTTTAGATGAAAAGGAAAATAAAATTTCTTCGGTTAAATCAGCGATTCCTGGAGCGTATCCTGTTTGAAGTTTTTGAGAACTTGAAAAGAAAAAGAAGAAAACGAGGCGAAAGCAATATGTTAATTGAAATGGCCTCCGTTTCGTAAGGTAAAAAGGTTTAGAAGAAATTAACTTTCTTTTCTCTTTGACGGAAGGGGCATTTAAATACATTCTTGACTTGAAAGTGCAAGACATTTAAAGCATTCATTGTCTTTCAATGTTAGAAATATTTAGTGACCAGCTAATTATATTACTTTTAGTTTTAATCTTTGATTTTCAGTGTCTAAATGCTAATTAATTGAAATATTCTCCTATCTTTATATTTATAATCGGACTATTTTTTAAATTTTTTAATTCACTTAAATAATACTAGTTAGCATATATTTTTTCATGGATAATATGGTTCTTTGTTAACTAGTTGAATATTCAGCGGTTAAAAAACACAAAACTTTACTTTCACATTTTCATTCGAAAATTTTTGATTTTTATTCGTTTAAATATTTTTTTCCTAAATATGTATTGTTATAGAGATTATAATGTTATTTTTTGGAGTTGAATATTCAGCACTTACAAAATGTTCAAATATAGTTTTTCATTTTTATTCGAAGTAATTTTTTACTTTTATTCATTTAAATAATTTCTGTAAGCATTTATTTTCATTATGGATATGACGCTATTTTATTTAGTTAAATCTTCAGTGATTAAAAACAAACACAAAACTTTACTTCCACTTTTTCGAAAGGAATTTTCATTTTTGTTTGCTTTAATAATTTTTTTGTAAATATACATTGTCATGGAAATTATAAAAAAATAAAATATGTATATATAAAAATAAATAAGATACAATACAAGAGAAATAAAATTGGTCCCATTGAAAAACTTGGTTTTCGAATTTTATAGCAATATAAAAATTATTTGAATGCCTTAATATGCAGCGACATTATTACGATCAAATGTTAACACTTCGTAACACTTAATTAAAATTTAATTAATATTTTGGAAACATTTTATCAATGAGCATCTTATGTTCAAGGCATAACAAACGTGCCCTTTTTTGCTAGTAGTGTGTTATTTTATTTATTTATTACTAGCTGTCACACGGCGCGTTGCTGCTGCAGAAGAAATAGTTTTAGAAAAATCATTTGCATTTCGAAATAGCTATCCCGTTTAATTAGGAATGATAGAAAGAAAGATATTTATTTTCTCATCGATAATGAATACAATCATTAAAACTAGGTGGTATATAAAAGAAAAGTAAAACTAATATTTATTATATTTAGTTTATTTCCTTTTTCAAGTGCTTTAGGGTAGACAATATTATTTCTTTCGTCTTTGCCAAAAAAAAAGACTTTTGCTGACTAATTTTTGTGCATTCAGCATACAACTAAACCTGTAAAAAACATGGATTTTCTATGTTCAATATTAGATATAATAACTGTACTAAGCCTATAACGTTTAAACAAGTACAAGCAATAAGTTGGCAACGTTTTATTGCAATCGGACGAACGGTACACTAGCGCCTAAAAGCAAAATTCCTTTTTCATATACACGATTTTTAATAATTTTTTTCCATCAAGTAGTCGTAATGATGATATTACCAAAACGCTTACCTGTTGTACGATGTAGGTGGTGTATAATTCATTATTACACGAAAAACACGAAACACAGGTTGCAAAATCCTATCCAAGAAATAAACAAATATCAGTACTTATAATAAAGAAGGGCAGGAATTAACAGAGTTCGCTCAATGAACAACGCTCTAAAGACGGAATTTCTTAATGCGGTGTTTTAAATCTATGGCTAATAATATCTTACGCTCTACAGGTCAGACTGTTTGATGAATAGTTGCGAAAATTGACTTTATATATATATATATATATATATATATACTAAAGAGACAAAAGTCATGGGATGACTGTTAATATTGTGTCGGTCTTCCTTTTGCCCGGCGAAGTGCAACAACTCGACGTGTCATGGAGTCCACAAGTCGTTGGAAGTCCTCTGCAGGAATATCGAGCCATGCTGTTTGTATAGACGTCCATATTTGTGAAAGTGTGGATGGTGCAGGAGTTTGGGCACGAACGGACCTTTCGATGATGTCCCATAAATGCTCGATGGGATTCATATCGGGTGATCTAGGTGGCCAGATCACGCGCTAGAATTGTCCGGAATGTTCTTTAAACCAATCGTGAACAGTTCTGGCCCGGTGACATGGCACATTGTCATCCATAAAAATCTCATCGTTGTGTGGGTACGTGAAGTCCATGAAGGGCTGCAAGTGATCTGCAAGCAGCTGAACATAACCATTTCCAGTCAATGATCGGTTCAGTTGCACCAGAGGACCGAGTCCATGCCATGTAAAAATAGCTCACACCATTAGGCAGCCACCACCAGCTTGAACAGTGCCTTACTGACAGTTTGGGTCCATATCTTCGTGGGGCCTGCGCCACACTCGAACTCTACCATCAGCTCGAAACAACTGAAAACGTGACTCATCTGATCACGCCATGGTCTTCCACTGGTCGTTAAGTGCAGGTGGTCGCCCACTGCACTGTCCATGATGGGATGTGATGCCTGAAATTTCATACTCTCGGCACATTCTTGATACTGTGGATCTCGGAATGTTGAATTCACTACCGATATCCGCAATGGAATGACCCATGCGTGTAGCTCCAACTAATATTCCATGTTCAAAGTCTGTTAATTCTCGTCGTGGCGCCATAAATCATGAAAAACCTGTTCACATGAATAACTTGAACACAAATGAAAGCTCTGGAAAACGAACTGCGCATTTATACTTTTTCGCTGCGATACTACTACCATCTGTATATTTGCATATTGCTATCCCATGACTTTTGTCACTTCAGTATATATATATATATATATATATTGACGATGGAAATGAGCTCTTTGGAATGAGTTTATGGAAATTTTAAATTAATTAGAAATTAAGTTGAATTTCCGCAATAAATTCCAAAAGATTTACAATACAAAAATTATAACTATTTCACGAAAATAAGTTTTATACCATTTCAAAATTTAAAAAAGGCCTTTTTAACGATTTTTCAATAACGATGATAATTTTGTTTGAGTTTCGGTAATTTTAATATTTTATTTTACCTAATTTCCAATAATAAAATATATTGTCCTGAAATTCAAACCATTTTCATTGCTTCATGAAATATTTAATGGCGTTAATTTGTTTTCATATTAAAAGATTAAGAAGAAAATTTCGGATTAGTTAACAAATGAAACCTGACAAATAAAAAAAGTGAAGTTACATTATTGCAAACTTTAGATGTTAGTGAACCATAAATTTAGTTTTTAATTGCAATATGATGCTATGGGTTTGATGTTCTTTACAAAGATTTATGGACACAATAAAATGAGCTTTTTGTTAGACAATTACAATTATACAACTTTACTATCATCCGAATTTTCTTGAATCATGATTATATAAATATCTAAACGATTTATCTAAAATTAAAACTACACAATATTTCTTGTAAGTCAACTGGCCACTTGAGGTGATAAGTTATTTATAAATGACATCTAATTTTAAGATGATTCATTCAGAGTTATGATTAACTTCCAATGAATAGATCTATGAATTAAGATTTCAACTTATTTAAATTGTTTATTCATTGCCAACGATGAAAAGAATCATTTAATATTACTTCGAAGGTATTTCGCTCAGAAACTTAAAAACGTCACGAAAGTTGCTTGAAATTGAAACTCGAGTCACTTGACCAGAGGAAATGGAGTCAACCAATTTCTTCTCTCCTCCAAATAAGACGCTAAGTCAGGCCATTGTTAGTGGACATCAGTCGGAAGTTTCCAATATGAGATCCCCCGGCTTCCGCTGCGCGCCGTGATTCAATTTCCTTCTATTTCGGTATGTCCCTGTAGATATTTCTTCCCTGCCACAGCCCATTCCCCAGTAACAAAAACCTGAGGATCCTCCTCCGATTGTAACGTTTTTCGCCAACCCATTTATAATGTGGCGTGTTGCCATTCGAACGGCAGAAGATCGCGTCGGAAAAAAAAGAGAGAAAAATGTCTGCTATACCCAAAGAAAAGACTTGGTAACTGGGAAGCCCAATTTCGTGAAAATAGTACTTTTCACCTTTTTTTCTTTTTTCTTTTTGTTTTATTTGAGAAATAGAATTTGTGATTTATTCTGCTCTTTTCTGAAAATGAGATGAAGAAGAAAAAGAACAAATTCTTATTAAACCTTTTTTCTCTCCACCCCATAAGATTGAAACACGTGTGAGTCATTTTAAACTTGTTATTTTTTGACAGAGAAATAATAATAAAAAAGTTTTTGTCTGTTTTATTATTTCTACTATATTACAAAACTGATGATGGGAATACATTCTCTCTGAATTTTCCGTAATAAAGGCTTAGAATCGATGCTGAGAGATATCATAAAATTTTAAAATTTGACCTCTATTATATTTTGCATTTTATGCATGTTGGTGAAGGATTGTGATTTGATATTTTTCATATCGTACCAGAATAGAGAGGAAGTCGCTTTATATTTTTGTTCTTTTTTCTTGTCTAAAGTTCAGAATAACGTCAGATACTTTTATAAGATGTAGCATTTTGATAACATATAATAAAATCAAATCCTTTGCTATATCGGAAAAATTCTTGTTACATTTCAAGCTCAAAGCAAATAGCTATATTTTTGCGAATAAATTCTTGACTCATATACGAGATCATAAGAAGTATTTTTATAAGTTGTAGAATCTTGTGCTGACGTTCTCCCTTATTAGGTCTGTCTGAACTGTTTACTCGGGGAAGCATTCTGCAATTAACCATGAAAAGTAAAGAGCTTGCAATTTAAGTAAAAATAATTGATAAGGTGTAAAGCGTGGATACAGACAATATTAAAATTAAAAGTTGGATACAGCATAACAAATCTAAAGATAAGTAATGGTGCTTAACAGCATATTTTTTGGAGTAACTTAAATAAGTTACTGCAAAAGAATTCACAGTATGATGTGATACACACTGTTGATTATGTTATTTTACAAAAAATCACTCGATGGATCGACAACGAAAGGTAACAGACACGATCATATATTTCCATAGAAGCATGAAGTACATGTAATAAAAATATGCACACAAATAACAGCACCGATAGACATTATTAGTATTTTAAAAAAACGGCAAATCATTAAGCAGAAAGTCAATAAAATATTTAGCACTAATAAAATTGCCATGTATTCTTCTATCAACAATCCAATAAAAGAATCATTTCTCTTGTGAGCGTCATGTAAAACTCCTCATAAGTCTTGGTGACATGATAACGCCATAATTCTTATATTTTCCAGAACTTTCATATTTATTTTAAAATTTGTTTCTAATTGTTTACAAGCTTGCTATGGAGATCAGACGTAAAGATCTGGTACATTATATATGTACTGTAGATTGGCAGATTGTTGATAGCAATGGCAGACGTTATACAGACGGAAGAATCTGCATAATTTCACATTTCATGATATTTTTAAATTCGAAGAAATCTTTCGAATTTGATGAGTACACATTATATTTTGGATAATTTCCCTTCCATTCTCCCAAATCATCAGAATAAAGTCGGGGGTAGCAATGGTCACGAAACAGTTAAATTACGGGAGATTGTTCTTTTAATATTTCAGTATTTGTTTGACATATAGGCGACGTTCGGAGAAGCTTGTCTTATAACGACACAGATGATTGTTGCAACCATTAACGATACTACTACACTAACAATATTTCGTAGTTACATTTTAGAATTACATAATTTGCATATTTCTTTTATACTGAATTCCGGTAAACGATCACATTTCCGTAGAAGTGAAAATGCACTTTTTAAAGAAGTAAAATGAGAATATCCAAAATTCTTTTCAATTGGTTGTGTGCATAGACTGCTAGGGATGCATTAAGAGGACAAATTTCTTTTTATAACCACTTTGTATAGTATATGTATATAAAATTTAAAAAAAATGGGATTTATATCTGGAAAAAAGAAAAGGTTTAACATAAAGAAATATGGATTAATTTAATATTAAAATTAAGAAATTAAATAGTATTTAAATTAGATAAAGAAGAATTTTATATATTTATATATAGTTTGCGAGAGAGAGTGAGTTTTATTTTAAATACTAAAAAGGAATTAAGGATTAAAAACAATATAATATTAAAAGAACCCAACAAAAGTTTTGTTTTCCTTCTGTATCTTGCCGAAAATTTACTTCGCAATATTACTAAGAATTTATAGCCATTCATGATTACACCGCCATTTTTTCCAAAGTAAGAATGACGAAGTAAAAGAACTTTTAGCTCCCATCTATATTATTTTCTCTATCATTGTTTACAGAGTGTTTATTGCGATTTTTATTCAGAATAATTATTTTAAATTACCCGTTATTTCTTTAAAGCAGAGATATCTCTAAAGCAAATACATTTGCATTAAGCCCAAAATTTATTTCCTTCTGTGCTTAAAAAGACTTGTGTATACCCTTTTGTAATCAAGATAATTATTTTGTACTACATTCCTTTCAAAACAAGAATGACAAAAAAGGCTCGTTTCTGTATTATCTTACCGTTCTTCTCTCTATCATTGTTTACAAAGAATTTATTATCATTTACATTTAGAGTAAATATTTCAAATAACACTGTGCTTCATTTCTTTTAGAGTGAGTATGATCTAAAACAAATAATTTTTTGATTTTCTACTGTAATTTGTACAAAATTTATCCTTCTTTCCATATTTTTAAGGATTTTACAGCTATTTATAAACACGGTGATTATTTTGAATTGCTTTGCCATGCATTTCTTTCAACGTAATAATTGGAAAGCAAATAAAACATTAGACTTTCTTTCATATTGCATTCACATCTTTTGTAGTTATCGCATTTAGAAAGAATTAATGCCATTTGCATTAAGAGCGATTATTTTAAGTTATTCTGTGTCTCATTTTTTCAAAGAAAGAATGATCTAAAAATATTTTAATAAATAAATAAATACTGAGAAAACAATATTGATCTTGTGAATATGTTGCACAGAATCGTTTGCTATTTCTAGCAAACGATTTGTATATAAATCTGAAGATATTCAAAGCGGTTTCCGTTCCAAATGCCGTGGTTGCTAAAAAAATGATTTTTTTCTGAGCTCGTGAAAAATTGTTTATGCTTCAATTTCTGCATATCCCTATTGGTTCAATACTTTTGAAGCGAAGTAGGTCGTGCGTGGAATTTCTGTCGATAGAAAATTAGACGAGCTGCGATGTTTGACATGTTTGAAATACCTGCTGAGCAACAGGAATACGGGCCGACAAAAAAATATGGAACGTGTTTATTCTGTCATATTTTGACTTCCAGAATTTTTTTTATATTCTGGCATTTATCGGTTTCTGTTGGTTTGCATTTCTATAAAAATATGAATTTCAACATTATGAAATAACTGGATAATACAAAGAATACTAGAAGCTTAGAATGTATTTTCTTTTTTTTCTCACAATTTTATAAGCAAAATTTTAAAAAAATTTCGACTATATTTGAGAGTGTGATGTATAACTTTACGAGTAACTTCAGCTGACTTTTTGTTTATAAGGGTGAATTGTTTATTAATAAACGGATTTAACGAGAAAGATTTTAATAAAGTACAATATATTGGCAAAAAAGATCGATAATTTTAAAATTCAAAAAATAAAAACAGAAGTTAACTCGACGTGTAAGAAAAAGCTGTGCTTTTTATATTTTACTATTTGTTTTAATTGCAAAGGTTAGCTTTTGTCAAATATTGAGTTTCCATTGGTATTATAACCCTCTTTTTCAACCTCACATGATTGAAGAAATATTCAATAATAATACATGATAAAAATGAAACCTGAACCTGAACCTGAAAAATGAACAGTGATTCATATTTCAATGTATCATGTCAGAACATAATTTCTTGAACTGCCAAGCACCACGTGCTCATGCAAGTTAAATTGTATTTTTATTCATTTTAATTGTTTTATTGAATGAGTCACTTTAGTATTGCAAACGATCCGAAGAACTTTGTATCGCCTTTATTATTAAAAAAAATATCACATTTCCTATTTATTTCATTTAATATAATCGCGTGCTCCAAATGGTATTTTTATAGGTTTTATTTGCTGCAGTCATTAACATATTTTTTAAATCAGAGCTTTTGTAAATGCAATGGCAACGCGTTATTAAAAGCTGAATTTTTGAGATGCTCGGGCATATATATATTTTTTCGTTTATGGAATTTTTGACGCAAAAAAACCTCATACCCAAAACAACATCATGCTCTGTCATGATAATAATATAATTATGTTTTAAGTAGATTGATAGTTCCGATCTAATCCGGTAATATCACTGTTCCACAGAAAGTTTTGCGATTTCTATAGCAGAGAAGGTACGGCTAGTTTTTTTAAATGTAAAAGGATGACGTAAATGTCGAAAACGCAATATGAATTGTTTCCCCAAATATTTCTTGTATGCTCTTCAATGAAGAATCATAAAATTGTGAACTACGGGTTATGCCGTGATTACTTTGCTTGACAATTACAATTACTAATGATAGTAAAGAAATAAAAATCTTTTATATGAATCTTGAATTTTTATAGAATATGTGGCTATAATGTGTGTTTTGGATCTCTTTTTTCCGATTAAATTTATCAAATTTCATAGATTTAGGGCAGGCATTAAATCGTTTCCTATCGACCTGTATACCACCAAGACATTTTGAGGTGACCGCCTTTATCAAGACTTAAGACGCACATACTAAAAGAAACCAATTGTTACATTCATGTATTATCCCTTTGGCAATGCTGATGTGGAATAAATAACTAAATATATTAATTATGTATTCTTTTTATATCTCGAGGAAACGAAGTTTTTCTCCTTCAAAATGGCATAAATTTAAATTCGTCTAGTCCCAAATCCAAACTGTTGGAATCTAATGGATTAAGTAAAGTATTCCTAAATAAAAAGAAAGTTGAATATCTCTTATCATCGTTCTTTGACCTCTAATTATCGGTGTGAATCTGCTTTTTTAAAGTAGGAATATAATTAAGATAACATATTGTATCCGTCTCATATACAACCACTTAGAATCCAATGCAAGATTACCAGTTAGTAATTAAATACTCAGCTATTCAAGATTGGCAGAAAATATGCAGGTTATAACCTCTATTAACTATAACTACAAAAACTAGTTTTTTAGATGAAAATGATTTCATTTTTAAATGCATTTTAAATAGTTTGGCATTAAATGTATCTGTGGGTGGATGGGTAGGTTATGACGTATAAAAAAACTCACAATGTTAGGATTTGTAGTCGTGCAACACAGTAATTATATAAAATAATTACTTGTGTACAGTTGATGTTATGTGACTCATGAAGCTTTCACCACATAGGTGTGATGAACGATACTAGAACATATGTGAGTTGTTGGTGTTGCTCGCTGTTGTATTTAATGTGCCTGACGACTTTTGTTGGCTGTAGAGGGCGCCTCAACAGCTACAGAAAGTTGCTTATTTAAGGTCAATGGACTCCAATTCGGTTGTATGGTTAGATTAACCTAGGACCACTCTCGCAACGTTGAGGTTTGTAGCCGAGTAGTTTAGCAACTAGACAAAAGTAGTTACTCGTGCACAGTTGATGTTATCTGGCTTATAAAGTTTTCACCACACATCGTTTTATAATATTTTATATGTGGTTATTATTAGTATGTTTATATCCTGAAATTATTATTATGTTTGTATTTATACAAATAAGTACATATCCTTATTTATTATTCAGTTGTAATAAATACTGTAGATTTTTTTAGCCCTCTACACTTACGCCAGTCCGTACCTTGGAAAATTCTTCCTAACCCTGATTTAGTGAATTGAATTTAAGAGTGATTGCGTTTGCAAGCCTGTGAACTGACAGTCAACCATTGGACTGGTATATTCAAAATTTGATAAGCCTTCATTTTACAGATGCTAAACATGGGTATCACATTTTAATTATTTATATTATGGATGAATGGTAGAACCGAACTCGCTACGTTAAGTTTTGTAATCACGTAACATAGCTATTAGAAAAACATGATTAATTGTGTCTGGTGGATGTTATCTGGTTTATGAAGTTTTCACCTCAAACTCTCCCACCAGTGACTCGAGGGGGGGGCTAACAATGCATTTTGCGCCAAGCGTGTGTGAGTGAGTTATTGGTGATTTTGGCGCCTAAATACTTTTGATGTTGATAGAAGGCACCAAAGAAGCTGCAGAAATTTGCTTATTTGAAGGTCGTGGGTCACCATTGAGGGTGAATGGTAGAACCGAACTCGCAATGATAGGATTGACCGTTAGGTTTTGTAGCCGAGTAATGTAGCTATAAGAAAAAAGTAATTACTCATGTCCGGGGGATGTTATCTAGATTATGAAGCTTTCACCAAAATGTCTTTGTATTTTGTAGTTACGGAGTATATTTATATTTGAACAACCAAATAGTTAGACTTCCTGTGAATAGATCCAGTATGACATTTAATAAATTGGCAATGGATAAACTATGTACCAAATTTTATTTGTCTATTGTAAAGCGTTTTTATGTTCACAGACAGACTAAATACCAAAAATCTGTTTTCCGTTCTCATGGAGGTCTCGAAAATATTGATAGAATTCTCGAGGTCTCGATATATATTGTTTAAATTTTCAATCGTTAGTAAAATATTTTTTTAAAACCAAATACATTAAAAAAATTTTAGTGGTTGACACTTGATGTTAATACAGTTTTTTCAAATATTAATTCATTCCCTAAATTTAATTAATTTTTAATACTTGAAATAGAATTTTAGCAGTCTGTCATAAAAACTGAAATCGACAGGCAGTAGCTCGATCGGTAAAATGTAAGGAATTTAGTATTTTTAACGAGAAGATGAAGAATTCGAGTTCAATTCTTAGAAAGATCAATAACTTTTTTGATAATTCATTTATATTAACGGTAATTATTTAATAAAAAGTAACTAAAAGAATTTTTTGTTGACCAAAGTAGAAATTGACTTTAAAAGTAATTTTTACATTACTGGTTTTTATTTCATTAGAAAAATTATCTAATTAGAGAATACTTTTTGAAGTTGTAAATCCATTCTTTTGAAAAATTCGTATGTTTACATATGGTCTGGCTTTTTAGATATTCACATATAATTTGCATAAAGCTAGTATAATGATTTGGTGAGTAAATGCTTTTCCATTTCTTTTTAAATGATAACAGTCTTCAGATAAAATCCAAGTAACTTTTCAATCTTGAACTTTTCCCAAGATACTGCGAAGCGAAATTTTTTCAAATTGGCATTTCAAACTTTTCTCTTACGGAAGTCGCATTTAAATCTTCACAAATTAATAGAACATAAGTTATACATCACATCCTGTCAAACTGAAGTTTAAATGACTTAATAAACTTTGTTCCTTAAAAATAAATTATATTTTCCTGAGAGTTGCTGGGCTCTTAATCCCGCTAATAAGTTCCAAAATGATTCATTTTCCGGTTCGTTTGTGATCTTTATGAGCGAACGATTCCCAGAATTGTTTCATTCTTACTGTTCTCCAGGGAAAGGCATGAATATTGTGAACGAGAGGAAAAATAAGATTTACACCTCGAATACAATGATAAACAAGCTTATACAAGTAATTCCCTTCAATTAGCTACAAATTGAAACATAAAATTCTCACTGGCTGTTTCCTAAATTTTAAAGATGGAAATGTTTTAAACATTTTGTTACTTAAAGTAATCATAATTATGCATAATAAATGGACTAAATAACATTCGGAAAAGAATATTATTTGTGCTTGTTTATGCATGAAGATGAGTTATTCAAACATTCTTTGCCGGTATAAAACCAATATTAAGTTATTAGATTATTTAATATTCTGCAGATTAAATTGTTTTACTGAATGGAAATTCTCCTAGTTTTGTAACTTTTCAATGTCTGAAGAATTCGACGATCATTTAATTAATTTTAAGACATGGTTCATTTATAAAGCTTTTCATTCGTAAATGAAAGGAATAAACACAGTCAAAAGCACTACGTCAGAGTGGACCGACATCGTTTAATTAACACCTTCACGTACAACGAGTCTGACTGGAACATTGAATTAATGAATTTTTGATTTTAAACCAACAATTAAGTAGACGTATTAAATAATGTAAAATCTCTCAGAAGAAAATCACTTAGAAGGGCTTCAATAAACCAAGTTCTCCTTATATAATTAGAAGAATTAAACTAATTATAAATGTCTTAAATAGAATGTATTAAAACTTTCAAACCTTAAAAGTATAAGCTCCTTTTCTTGCTGATAATAGTAAAATTGAATTATTGCGAAATCTCTATTACATTGTTTTAATTTAATCTCAATATGTAAGCAAGAAATAAAGTATTTTTTAGAAATAGACGCGATAACGTAGGAATAAACAAAATGATAAAAGAATTGACAAATTTTGCTTCCTCGTATATGAAAAATACGTACAGAAAATATTGTATTCTACAAAAAAAATTTCTCCAAATTTTGGTGAATTTGTATTTTCAGATTTCACTAGATCCTTAAAACTCATTTCTAGAAAACATAATTGTTTGTCTATAAACTTGGCAAATTTAAAAATGCTGCGAGATAGAATAATGAAATTTGGCATCTGATTTTTATATGAATTATGCAAGTTTGCATTCAAAGTGTAACGAAATTCATTTATTGAAAATTTGCTTATCTATTTGTCTGAAAGTAGAGAGCATGACAACAACATAAAGAGCATAATAAACATAACAGAGCAACATATAAGAACATTGGTGCAAAACATCAAACTTATCATATATAATATTTTTCCCCCAAACCGGCAACAGATTAATCATCTATTACTATTATATCTATTACAATTATTGTTACATTTGTATATAATAAAAACGATATTTCAAAATAAAAAATATTAAACGAAATTCAACAAATGATTTTATACAAGAGTAACTGTTACATATCCTATATTCTATTTTGTTCTAAAACCGGCAATGGATTAATCATATATTACGCAATAAATTTTTATGTATTTGAATACGATATTTCAAAAAACAACAACAAACATTAAGTGTAATGTACACGCGAATTTTATACTGCAGTAACTGTTTATGTCACAGTAAATTGTATCTCTGACAAATTTTGGTCGAATAATGTCTAAATTGAATACTATTTTTCAAAAATTATACTTAGAAGCTGAAAGTGCTCAGGACACTCGGACAATAAAAATATGAGTATTGATAGCGATCAAGGCTATATTCATGATTAATGAAGAAGGGAGATAATTTTTTTATTTAGGAGTATGAATGAAAATTTCAGGAAGACATTTCATTGATTAATTTACAAATAATTTTCAATTTTCTCTTTTTATTAAGAAACACTCAGAATCTGGTTGAAATTGTCATTTCTTTTTGAAAATTTCAAGTTTTCTTATTTTTTACGAAGGATGCCTATAAAGAGAGCATTATTATATTCAATAAATAATTCCCTTTTAAATAAATAATCGGTTCCCTTTTCCAATATTTGCGCTTTTTAAAATTGATGATTGTTTTATAATTTTAACCAGTGGGAATTGTCTCCAGAAACTTTCTCGCAATAAAATTGTTATTCAAGAAACATTTTACACAGTATTGTAGTACAGTAGTTAAGAAAATCGAATTTGCGTTTTAAAATGCATTTTTCAACCCGATTGAAACAAATATTTTATTCAATCTAAACCTGTAGTAACAAAATACCATACCATATTTGACATATTTAAATAATGTCTTTTTTCTATTATCTAGTTTATATGTTTCTAAAAAAAACAAGTCGATAATCTCTCATTGGGTTTGGTACAAAATGTGAATGGAATCCAGACTTTAGATGTTAATTCTTCGTGTCGAATTTTATTAATCTAACTCTCTTCGTTTCGTTGTTATCGCGTTAACTTGTATTGGAACAGCTAGGTAAACAGTACCCTGAATAAATTTACTCAAACGCTTGAAGGAAATTTGCAAATTTAGTGTGAATACCATAGATCAAATTTAAACCGTCTAACATAAAGCATTATTGAGATCTCTTTGTCGCTGACAGACGGACATTTTCCAAACTTAGAATGGTCTAAAATTTTGAGATACGTCAAAATCTCAAGTACAAATTTTTTCACGATGGCTATACTTTCTCTATCCTATGTATATGAGAAAGTAAAAATGCACAATACTACCGGAAAAATTATTGCATTCAAAATATTTATCCTAATAGGTTAATCTAATTTCTATATTTCTCTTTTGGAAATCAGTATTTTTATTTTTAATGTTCCGAATTCACATATTCAAAGTAAGAGAATATTTAAATTCTTTAAGAATAAACTTTGTATTTAGGAAAAACATTTATCTTTTAGGGGAAAATACTTTAGTATATTTCCCCTTTCTATGTACCGCAAACTTTGATATTCCATCTGAAAATATTTCAGTCAAAAGTTTCTTTTTAAAAAAATTATTGATGGTTGCTTTGGTCGAAAGAAAAAAGTATGTAATTTCAGATATATAAATATGAATGCTAAATACTGGCGAGGATATATGGACATGATCTGAATATCGAGTAAGTTATAAATCTTTCAATGGATCAGGAAAAATGATGAAAATGCGACGGTAATATTATTTAGTGCATGCTGCATTTCGGATATTATGTTAGATAATAAAATACTATTATCGAAAATGATTAAAAATATTTTTTAAAACGTAAGACAACCAAAATAAAAATAATTAGAAATTTTTCCAATAGAAAAAAATCAATCTTGAATTGTATCCGAAAGGAGCTAAAAATGTAGATCAAAAGTTTCCAGTGTCCAATGATATTTTAATACTTTGAATTTAGTTATAAAAAATTAAAATGTAAATCTTACCTTAGATGTTTTTCTTGTATTAGATTTTTATTTTGTTTTTAAAGATATAATAATAATCGTTTACAATTCAAACATTTTTCACACTCAAAATATTAAATTTAAATATCACATTTTGAAATGGTTCTGTCTCATTTGTTTGGGTTAAAAAGACATTGTTGAAAGTCACATTTACTTTGTTCCCAACAGTTAATATAAGTCTGTGAATTTCTTTCATAAATTCGAGGAAAAAATTATTGCAAAATCATCATTTTGGGAGCACACCTAGATTAAAATCAAATATAAGAGTTTAATAGAATCGATTTTGCAAAGTGCTTAAAATTTTGATAAATTTTCTTCGTAAGAAAATAAATACACTACTGTTAATTTAATCACCTTTTTATTTATCAAAATCATATTAAATAGCGTAGAAGTACTCTATTGTAGCCATAAAATGTTACATCTAAAACTAATACCAAGAGAAAATTTACTACAAACAATACTATTCGACATAAAATTGTATAATCGTAATTTTTTATGGTTCTTAGAACTTTAATTCTCGTTTAGCCCATTTCTTCCGTAAGAAATGACCTGCATAATTTATTTTAAGTTCCTTTTTTATTAAGTTAAGTCATACTAAACAATTGAGGAATACTTTATTGTAGGCTTAAAATATTATGTTTAAAACTAGAAAATAATCATGATACTATCCGTGATGACATGACTGTCAAAGAACACAACACAGACACACAATTTAGAATAAAATTATACTTGAAACAAATTAAAACAAAAAATGATATTGATTTTATACGTTTATTTCTCTTTAGAATAAAGATATCGAGTGTTAAATTATAAGTGACAGAAATCGAAATAATTAACTAAAAAGAACACTAAATTTAAAGAGAGAAAAAGATAAAGGAAGGAGAAAATTTTCTGAAACTAATATTATTAGAATTGAAAAAGCATAAAATTTTTTATGGTACTTAAAACATTTAATAATCGTTTGGTTGTTTACGAGAAAACTAGATTTAACATTATTGGAAATCATGCAGCAGAGAATAAAAATTCCACGCCTCCATGCGTTCTATGAAGGAAATATTTAATTTTATCTGGAAAATAATTTAATCAACAAAATAAGATATTAAAACTGTTCCTATTTTTAAACGGAGGAGAAACTTTAAAATTATTATCTTGAAAAGTTTGATAAAGATATTAGAATTAGAATATTTAGTACTGTCATTTTATTTCCTTGAATTTCTCGGGGATTTCTTTAAAAAGATCAAAATATAACAAATTTTGTTAGAACTTTTATAACAAGCTTTATTAAATATTTAAACAAACTTCATTACTTCTCCCGGATGAGGTATTTAATTTTTTTCTACAATAATCAGAAATATTAATAGCAGTAAAAATGCACATCAGAAAAATCTAAAACAATATAAATAAATAAGTAATTTTTTGAGTACATTAAAAGTTACGATTAACAAATTAATTCACTTAATACAATTTCTTGTATACGGCGAATACTTAGGCATCGAATTACTCTTATGAGCACCTGTACCTATTAATAATGGCACCCAACACTTATTTATAAATGAATATCGGGCTAGGTGTTTTAAATAGCATAGCAAAGTTTCTTGGAAACATATGGTTATTAAACAGAAGCAGAAACGGACAGAAAACTACTGTAAACATTTGAAATAAGTAATATAAGATTTTTTATAAAGTTAATTCCTACTTTTAGCAAAGAAATTTGTTATTTTAGTTACTTTTTATTAAATAGTTACAATTAATATAAATATGTATATACATATGACAGAATCACAATATTAAGTGATATAATAGAAGGCAAATTTCCTCGCCATTTTCCATTCTCCTTTTTGACACGTAGCTCAATTTTAAGGTTAGGTAGGAGAAGGGACCAATAATTCATGACAAAGATTTTAAGGAGAGAAATCGGAATTGAACCTAAAGCTTGAAATTTTTCAATTTTATTTGTGGTAAGAAAAATTCTTCATTCTAACCGCTTAGCTACTACTGCTAACGGACTCTCGAAAATTGTTAGGATAAAACTTATACTTAAAGCAAAAAATAAAAAAAATTATAAAAAAATAGTGATTTCTGCTATTTTTTATAATTTTTTTTCATGGATAATACGAAAAGAATTTCCAAAGACGTCCCCGGAGAAACGAAATTTGATGGATTTGAAATGCATCACCTCAAGCCTGTCAAAGAATTTGAAATGTTTCTCATGTATAAAGAATGATAAAAAATAGCCGCGGCACTGTATATGTGAAAACATTCGATCGAGAGAAAAAAAAATGGAAGCAAAGAGTGAGGGCGTTTTGTTTCAGAGAAGCGCGGGATAGTGACAGGTTATATCGAAATGCTGCCCCTTCCGGTTTGAAAAATGGACACGAGAAATATCTTTGTGACATGTGTTAGGATTTTACATGTATATAATATGACGCCTTCTTCGGTTTCTTTTATACTTTACGAGTGAATTAAAAGTTTTATTTTTTTTTATGAATTTGGAAACATACGGTTACCTGAAAAGAATATATGTTTTTGAAATAAGTGAAAGTTTGCAGATATTACGTATAAAACGAATAGTTTGAAGAATTCTAAAGTTCTCGTCTTTTGAATATAATTCTTTATAGAATGTTTTCTGTATTATTGTTTCTTATTTTATTAAGACCGAATATTTTATATCGAAATATGCTTCAAATCGATATAAAGATCACATGAAAAAGATCTCATTTGAGGTCAAGATATCATTCTGAACAAGATCTCATTTGGTATTAAGAAGACATGTTGAACATGATCTCATTTGGTATGAAGAAATCATATTGAACAAGATCTCGGTGTCAAGAAATAATATTCAACATTATTTCATATGGTATCAAGATCTCATATCGAACATTATTTCATATGGTATCAAGATCTCATATTGAACAATATTTAATATGATATCAAGATCTTGCATTGAACAAGACTTCACTTAGTGTCAAGAAATAATATTCAACATTATTTTATATGGTATCAAGATTTCATATTGAACATTATTTCATATGGTATCAAGATCTCATATTGAACAAGATCTCATTTGGTGTCAAGAAATCATATTGAACATTATTTCATATGGTATCATAATCTCATATTGATGAATATCTCATTTGGTGTCAAGTTCCCATATTGAAAAAGATTACATATTGGAATTCATTTCTATAGCTTTGTGCATATTTGAATTATCATTTTTATTTCAACATTAATAGGGGCACAGAACAATGGTAAAATAAAAATAAAAATAAATATAAATAAAAAAAACTAGATTGAAATTAATATCTAAAATCTGGAAGTTAAGACTACAGGCAAATGTCACCTAATTCGAAGATAGACCTAATGAAGATAGACGATAATATTGTGTCACTATTATTACAAGCGTTGATAAAAGGAATTTTTGTCTGTCAGTGCCCAACATTTTATAAAAATTAAAATTTTAACAAACATTCTTCTGCAAATTTACATACTTCTAGTTTTTCTTTCATTTCTTTCTTTTTTGTTTAATTTGTCCACTAACAAACAAAATTAAAAAAAAAACTCTTAAAAAAACTTTCAAAGTGGCCTGAGACATTGATATAACCACAATCTTGGGATAGGAAATTTTTATAGATTACAGTAATTCATTTCTGTTTTCGGACTACCCTTGTCCAAAGATCAACTTTAAGCTTCAGAATTTGTTCTGATGTTTCCTCCTATACCCGCTCCTTTTATACAATATTAATGCCTTTTAAATTTCCCAGCAGCAGATATCTTTTTGATGAAATAACTATGTGATTAATTTAATTTAATTTAATTATCCTCCCATTTTGGAGCGACATGAAGACTATTTTCGAGGCAGCGGTCCTGATTTTGGTCAAAATTTGAATTGGGTATTATCATCCAACAGTTGTCCTTGTTACTGACTACTGTTCAAAATTCGATCGTCTTCATTGGAATACCCGTTTGTTTACCATAAACAAAGTTCGCTGGTCGACTTCTCAATTCATGAGCATGTGACCGAGTAATATTAAGGTATCAAGTACATATTGAGGTATCAAGTACGAGGTGAGGTATCAAGTTGAAATGCAAGCACAGAGGCCATCGAAAAAAACCTATCTTTTTCGATGGCCTCTGTGCTTGCATTTCAAATCATTTTCTTTTTCATACGTACTACAATAAATGTGAAAGTTTGGATGGATGGACGTTAATCAATCACGCCAGAACGGTTGGGCGAAATTAGATGAAATTTAGCACAGAGATAGATTATAGTCTAGAATAGGACATAGGCTACTAATTATTCCCGCTAACTGAATGGTTAATTTTTTATTAATTAAAAACTAACTTTCCCAACTAACTTTTCCACCTTTCATTAACAAATCTCCAAATGAGTAAGGTTAGGCTTAACATGTTTTCAACCGATTATTTCAAACGAAACGATTCTATTTATTTTTCTAATTGTTTGATGAATTTAAAATTAAACATTGTTAATTAATTGATTTTTCGAATTCATTGTGAATTACTTTTGAATTAAAATAATGCAATATAAAGGCAATTAAAAATTTCTATTCTGTATTGCTTTACCCCAACTGGCTTAGAAAATCCACGCATTTGTATTGCACTAATTGGCGTCAGATCGTCAGTTCTCAAAAGTACACATCCGAATTTCTACGCCTACGAAGTCGATGGTAAAAGCTGGTATTTACATATAAAATAATGGAATAAGCAACCACAATTACGTTAACTTCCCCTTGTTTCAATCGTGTGCTTTGATTTATATAAATATTTATTTTCTTAATACGATACATTTTTATAAATTGAAGTTAATAAATTTCAATAATAGTGTTTATTACTATCAAATGTTACTATTTTCACATTACATATTTTTTTCTGAAATAAAGTCAATGAGCCAATACAGTTTCGCAGGTTTTCATCTACCAAAAATGGAGAAAAAAATCCTGGATTGGGAGATGATGTGTTTTCGTTGCTTCTAAAATGAAATTCAATCCAACTAGAAACGTCTTTTTCCATTTCACTGCTTCAAAAAAGAGATGCTTCAAGTTAAAAGTAGGGAAAAAAAAAGATGGGGAACCTTACTACGTCATTTTGCCGAATTCAAGATTCTTGTGGTTCGAGTGATTTGTGGGACTTTATCTTGGGAAAGAAGTAAATTTTTGCTCCGTAAGTTAATGACACGGAAATTGGGAAAATCGGCCTCATAAAAGCGAACTGAAAATCCCAAGAGTAGTATGATCTGTGACAGAATTTTTAAATAATTACATTTGTGTTATATAACATCTAATTTTTATTAATTTTATCCAAGTGCATCATATATATAAATTAAAAGATGTGAACTTTATGTATATATTGCATGAATAATATGTGCATATTATAAGATTTAAATCATTACAGACACAGTATAAAATGAAATCTTATTAGAATTGCTTTAAAATTAATAATGTTATATACCTTGTTCAAATTTTCAATCGTCAATAAAATATTTTTTATTCATCCTCTCACGTACAAATACATTTTTAAAACTTGTAGCGGATGACACTCGATGTTAAGGCATTTTTTTTCAAATAATATTTCATTAATTCAATTCAATTTATTTTTAATTAAATAAAGTTTTAGTAGTTTGTAATGAAAATTTAATTTAACAGGCAGTAGCTCAATCGGTAAAGTGTCAGGATTTCAGTTTTTTTTTTTTTTTTTTGCTTGAAGGTGAAGATTTCGAGATCAATTCTTGCAAAAATAAATCAGTTTTTGATAAATTATTTACAATAATTGTAATTATTTAATAGAAATCAACTAAAATAATTTTTTCTTAATTGTCCTAAGTAGGAGATTTTATATTACTTGTTTTTATCTTTTCTTATAATAAAGATTAATACACGCCTGTGTGTTGGCGCCCAACAGGCTAGACTATTTGACCTAAAGGTATTAAGATTTACTACAGTTATAGAATAACTCTTTGAATTATAGCATAAATTATTTAAAAAATATCACGCGATGCACACATGATTATATTGCTAAAGGCTAAATTTTCTGCAGTCTTATTAACAATATATATATATATATGGTTCCAACAAAAATTGTCCGTATTTAGTGAAGCTTTATCCTTTCCATTTCAAACTGAACGGCAGTTGACTGCAAATTAGAGAGATTTATAGTAGAATGTACAAAATATCTTTCCGCAGAAACATGAGTTAGGCGATTATAGAAATTCGAAGATGTAAGATATTTTTCTAAAGAAGCTTTTAAGAGACCAAGGTACATGGATACTTAAATCCATTACTCCTGGGCATTACTCCTGGTGAACTAACTGACCACCAAAGACTGTTAGTATCACATTTATCATCAACTACCTCATAGGAAGAAGTAAGTAGAAACAACTACATATATAGATAAAAATAGATAAAAGTAAAGATAAATAAAACAAAGTAGAAAAAAAGAACAAAACAAGACTAATTAAACACTGAAGCCACAAAGGCAATAAATTTACAGAATGAGAAAAGGGCCCTTTTGTGGTCGAACAAAACATGAAGCGGAGGTGGAAACTTAATATTACAGGCATTAAGATCCAGAATAAAACTCCTTCTCGTTTCAATAAATTGAGAGCAGTTAAAAAGCAAGTATTTGATAATTGAGCCTTACCCTGTCTTCAAGAGCACAGATCACTGTCCGATCCGCCAAATTTCTTACCACGGCCAGTGAGAATTTTGTTAAGTTAAAATCACAGAAAGAAATGGATGTTATTTAAATCTTTTTGATATTGTGTTGTAAAAAAATTTAGTAAAAGAGCCAGTTGATGTATTCTGGTAGAACTCATTCCATAAGAGGATGGTCTTTTTGTGATTCCCTTTGAAAATGTGAGATTTGGGGATGCTCACAGGATCAATGATGTTAAACTTTGTATCTTGGTTTGCAAGCCAATTGGCTCTTTCATTACCTAAAATTCCAGAATTTCCATGAAAAAAAAGACAATTATTCTAGCTTTAAGCTTGCATAGAGTAAATTGAAAATTCAATACTTTTTTTTTCGAATAAGTTAGAATATCAAATTTTAAGTATCTTAATATTAAAAAGACTAACATGAAATCTGCTATGCATATTTCAATGTATCCTGTCGGAACATGATTTCTTGAACGGTAAAGCACCACGTGCTCGTACAAATTAGATTATATTTTTTACTCATTTTAATTGTTTCATTGAATGAGTCACTTTAGTATCCCAAACGATCCAAAAAACTTTGTCTCGCATTTATTGTTTTAAAAAGCTTCGAATTTCCTATTTATTTCATTTCATATAATCACGTGCTCCAAATGGTCTTTTTCTATGTTTTATTTGCTGTAGTCATTAATTTATTTTTTTTAAATCAGAGCTTTTGTAAATGCAATGTCAACACCTTATTAAAAGCTGATTTCTTGAGATGTTTGTGAGGATTAATAAAATTTTTATTTTTTGCCTACGGTGTTTGTTGATGTCACAAAACCTCATTCTTAAAATAATATCATGTTCTGACACGATAAAACACTATTTAATAACAGTTAATTCAAGTTATTATAAAATTTATACGAATGAAAAATAAGCTGTTCTAGAAATTAATATTTTAGAAAGTGGTAAGATTAACTAGTTATTAATAATTGTTCAGAATTATCGCTATATATTTTAAGAATTCTTAAATATCAAAACTGGTTCAACATCCCGAGAGATGCAAATCGATGCTAAATTCCTCTTATGAAAAGACAACCTACAGAATTTATCGGGAGCTACTCGAAAATATTGGCTCCGAAACAAATTCCCATTGAGGACTTCTCAAATAAAAGTTAGAACAGACGAGAAAAACCCAAAAAGTACATTTTATATTAGTTATTTTTTCAATCGAGGTAAATGGGCTGGAGTTTTTGCGCTGATTTTTTAAATATATAAATGTTAAACGAGGAAGCAGAAAGATATCATGTTTTATTAAATTACCCTCGTTTCATTTTTTACCTCATTTTTTATGAAAGAAAAGACTTTTTCGAAATACTTGTGTGGCTATAGTTCAGTTGAATCCTTAAAATGTTTCGGTCAAGTTGTTTTTTTACTAAAATTGATTTGAAACAATGTTGCAGAAGTATCATTTAGAATTTATTTAAAAGCTCCTTCAAAATTTAAGAGACATTTTAAAATATATTTTAAGTAACAAATATTTGCATAAGATTTTAAAATATTTTCGTATTTTCAACATAATATTCCGTTATATTATATATGTCTGTTTAAAAACATGTCTGACCGTATTTTGTAAAATTTGAATATACTTTTATTAATTAGTTAATTAATATGAATGAATGATTAATCAACAAGAAACAATAAAATACTTTTATCTAATATTATTTTTTAATGAATAGAATTTTAGGAAAATTATTCAAAGATTTACCTATAAAAGGATAACAAATTTTAATTGATAGTTTTATTAACCATACGTTGTGAGAATCTTTCATTTTACTGAATAAATGAAAAATAATTCCAAATTTAATAAGTATAATATTATAACTGATTAATTAAAATGATATTTGATTAAAATTAAATACCATTTTAAATAAAAGTTAATAAGTATAAATTAATTAATAAATATAAGTTAATTAATAAACTTTTGTTATTCGGAAATGATTATGAAATGTTAGAAATTAAAGTAACATAAAGATGCATAGTTGTATTAAGTAAATTAACAATTTTATAAATTTGAAATTCGAGTGCTTTGATTATTTTTATAATTTTGGTTGAAATTAAAAGCACATTTTGGCATCAAAATTAATTTCTATATGTTTATAAAAGAAAATATGGAAATTAAAAATTTTTGTGAACTTTATTAAAAATGAATGTTAAATTTTGCAAGAAATTAACAGTTTCATTAGTTATATTCAGTGCTGTTAATCATTTTCAGTTTTTTTTTCTGAAGCGTTTATTAGATTCGTTACAATATTAGAAACTGGAATTTTATTTAGAATCGGATTATTAAGCAGATAATTACAGAGGGGCCTTCAGGATTCAAGATTTTTAAAAGTTCTATTTATGATTATACAATTTTATTCTGTCATTTGATTCCAAGAGCCCGTATACTAGGCACAGAATAATTAAAAGTAATTTCCAATAAAATAAAATATAGAACGTTCTTCTCAGAATTTAATTTTTCATGTTTTTAGATAAATTTGCTGATGAGTTTATAAATGGTTTAGCATTTGTTTGACTTATTTCTAAATAAACAGCCATGGTAAACTGTATATTTGATTATTTAAAAGGGATTTGAAAGAGGTTGCTATCCTTTTTACTATATTTAAAAATAGCTTTTAAACATTGAAATTTTTTATACTTAGAGAAGTTAAATAAATTTTCTTTTAACTGACTCCCCCCATTACGTATTTTGTTTTTTGTATTAATAATTATTTAAAAACATCTTATATATGTTTGAATTAAAATAAGTAAAATAATATCAGGTTTGAAAATTGGAAAAGAAAGCACCATCTGCAAGATTTGCATTTCCTTGAGAGTTCTAGTCAGTTTAATGCAGTACTGATTATATTGTATATTAATTTTGTACTGTACATTTTATATAATAATTAATCAATATTGAGATATCAATTTGTAGATACAAAATGCTAATTACAAGTCATAATCAGTAAATTTTTGCATGAGACATTTCCATATGAATAGAGTTTCTGCTAAGATGATACTTATACAATGATCTTCACAATAATAATTATTCATAGATTTTATAGAAATTCGTTTTCTTTATCAAACAAAATTTCAATTTTAAATATGTATTCTGATTAAATTCTAATAATTTTAATTGTGTTTTTTGAGTTGTTGGTTTTAACTTTTTAAAATTGGAACCCTATATTTTTAAAGAGATCATGCAAAATTACTTGATAGTTTATTATTGTGGTATTGGAAAGTTACCGCCATATTAATAAATTATTGGTTGCGTTATAATATTTTATAGAACTTAAACATTATTAGATAGTTAATAAATATAATTAATAATGTTTTTTTGTCACTATAGGATGCTCTATAGCCATTTTCACAAACTTTACTTCCTAATAATGAGAGGATTTTTAATTTTACAATTATATAATATTTAGTTAAGATATTGCTTATGATGCGAATTAAACACACACGGATTCAGCTTAAGACATTTTCAAATTTCCTTTCAACACTTTTATATAATGTTATTTCTTTCATTAAGCTAATATTAAGCCAAACAGGAATTGCTTTTTTTTGCAATATTCATCGATATGTCACAGTATTAATAGTAAAAATAATCAACACGTATTAAAATGCATAGATTCTAATTTACCGTAAGCATCAGTGATCGAATTCAAAATGTTATGCAAATGACATTTACTACACTTATCTGAAATTGCAGGTTGATAGAAGAGGCTGGGCTGATTTGGAGCTTGAAATCCTGTTCGTGTCATTTCATATAATTTTGCCGGTATCATTATTACAGATAGTTATTGACGAGTTATACATATATAAGCATACATAGTATCCAATAAAAATTAATTCATGATTAATACATAGCAGTAAGTAGCAATTATTTGTAAAAGTTTCTGGATTTGTTCCAAAAACATTATATATAAATAAGAATTTTAAATAGTCTTGCATATTGGGTATAAAAAGTAAATGAATGAAAGCGAATACCATTTTAAAAATAAGATGATTAATAATAATGCAATAGTCATGATTAATATGAATTCATATATATATATATATATATATATATATATATATATATATATATATA
>JAOUZG010029736.1:2461937-2474354 GCA_026289955.1 Argiope argentata | reverse complement strand
ATATATATATATATATATATATATATATATATATATATATATATATAGTTGAAATTTTCGATCATTAACCCTTTGCGGTCCGATGTCGAGTGTGACTCGACATTCAAGACTGTGCATCATTTTGACGTTTTATTTATTTATTTTTCAAATTTAATGGTTAAAAATTCCTATATAATGGTTAAGAGATGTAGATTAATTTTTGAAAGAAATTTGACTTAAAAGAATTATATATATATATTTATTTTTCATAGTAATAAACAAATCTTTGTATTAGGCAAATAATTTTGAATCTAATTATTTTTCAGACTGCAAGGGATTAATAAAATAATTTATTCGTCCACTGCCTGTTCAAATAAATTTTTTTCTAAAATATAATAGTGAATGACATATGATGTTAAAGTTTACTTCCCATATTCATTCATTCATTAAATTTAATTATTTTTTTATACTATAAATAGAGTTTTATCAGTCTGTAATGAAAATTGAAATCAACAGACAGTAGCTCAATCGGTAAAATGCGAGGTTTCAACACTTTTCTCGTGAAGGTGAAGAATGCAAGTTCAATTCTTGCTAAAATCAATAATGTTTTGGTAAATTCTTTATATTAATTGTTACATTTTATTGAATAACTACTAAAATAAAATTGTTCTTTGCCGACCTAAGTAGGAATTCACTTAAATTTTTTTAACATATATTTACTTGTTTCTTCGATATAGTTGAAGAAAAAAAATGAAAAAATCATCAGCTTAACTGGTAAAATTTCGTTTATTTTCTTGAAACAAAAATTTATAATTCATTAATTATAACTTTTGTAATCCAGAAAGCTAACATGGAAGGACTGAATCAACGAAAGTCAGGTTATTAGTAATGCCTTTCTATTCTGTCATGTATTGTGTTTGTAAGTTTTATTTATTTATTGCTTTATTCTCACTTATTACAATACAAAAAAGTAAAGTAATGTAAGAATTGATACCATTTTTGGAGAACGTACAGTAATCGCCAAAAAAATTCAAAATCAACATTTTCATGACTCTCAATGTTTCAGACGTTCCTGTGTTAAAAAAAACACATTTTTCTGAAAAATGTTTGTCTATCCATGACAAATATAATTAAAATGCTTCTATATAGACAGTTGAAATTCTGCATACGGTCTTTACACCAAATTTACAGATATCTTTCAAATTTTGAATAAAATGTAATAAGAGGTAAGTCGTATGTCCAACTATTCGAACAAAAGGTGGCTTAATAATTAAAAAATGAAGAGTTATATGGATGAAATTAGGTACACGCTTTTTTTAATGTGTTTTTGGCGCAATAGCTACACATTTGGCCATGCTGCGCCAATGCAATGGTAAAATATAAAAGTAAGGTAAATTTAAGAGTTAAAAGAATACATATAAAAGATGATAGACTGCAATAAGATCGTATATAAATGGCAATGCATCAAAATTTACAATTACAGTTTAAATAAGAGTATAACATCAGTAAAGAATAAAAAAATATGAAATCAATGCTTTGGTACCATTGATAACAGGAGATACAATTAGTAAGGGAACTAAATATAAGAATAAAACCTAATGTCCTTTAAAAATTTAAAAATGTTCTGGTGGTGTTTCAATGAAGTTAAATGAAAAAAGTGAATACGTTGGGAATTAAAATTAGGACATTCAATCAAAATATGATTAACAGTAAAATCAACGTGACATGTGTGATACTTAGGCACAGATTCTCCAAAAAGAAGATGTCTGTGGGTAAACCGCGTATGTCCTATACGGAGGCGAGTCGATTTGACGTCAACTTCACGTATAGGGAGAACAGGCCATAATCCAATTATTGGTTTGAGGGAATGCAGTTCATTTTCTGTTTGCAGATCCCATGTCAGTTGCCGAAAAGAAAAAAATATATTTGGCCAAGAACTTTTTAGGTACACGCAATTAACATCTAAAGTGCTGTCATCTGTCAGATTTTCTGCCAAATCTAACGCCAAATTGATCGCTTATTCGATTGTACTTTTAGAATAATATAAATACAATAACTCAAAAATGCAGTGACTCAAAAATATCAAATTTAGTACGGGATTTTGTGATTAGAAATGGATTTATTTATCAAATATACGTTTCAGCCGGTTGGGAAACCCCCCACCAAAAGCCAAAATTTGATTTTCGAATGCTATTTACAGTATGCCAGAGATTAAACGTCAAATAACTCGTCAAGGATAATACAACAGATTCGTCAAAAATGCTTAATTCAGGTCAAAAGGTTAATGATTCATAACTATTGAACACCAATGACGTATAAGACATTCTTTGGTATTACAATTTTACTATATGGAGACTACACCTGCTTGTTAACATCATTTAACGCGTTGGTAAAAATATTCATTTTTTGTTATTACGTTTTGGTTTGAGGATTTTTAGTCCTCAAAATGTGTAGGATCCAATTTGAGGATTTATCGCTTTTGATACATCCATTTTCACTGTTAAGGTTATTAGAAAATATTGCAAAAAGTTTTCAAATTTGGTGATTTATCGCCAAAATATTATTTAAATGTAAAAATTTAAAATGTAATTCAAAAGTTTTACTCAATGGTAAAGCGGTTACACCTTTTTTTAAAAAAAATGTTTTTATGTAAGAACATGATGTTATATTGGTTTAAAAGTATAAAGCCTCAAAATCGCTGCGCATCAAATAACCGATTTATTGCTTTTGGGGTATCTATTTTCCGCTTTTAGGGTTATTAGAAAATGGTATAGATGGTTTCACATTAGGTGGCATATCACCAACAAAAAGTTGCAATTTGGCACGAATTTCCTCCATGTACCCGTTTCTCGATATGTCGAGACATGTGTATTCTAATAGTAAACATGATTGTTTCAAACTTGTTTAAATTGGTTAATGACTTAAATTAACTAAGACAAACAACGCCTTAAAAATAATAATGTTCTCGCATGAAATTTGAAATAGAAGATTTTAATTTCTTTAACTTTTGTTTTTACGATTTATTAGTTTACTAAGCAATACTATTACCACAAAAAATAAATTTTAAAAAATATAATTAGTTTTGTTTAGTTAGTTAACTTTTGAAGTTCACTGTCTTGCAGTCACTGTCCAAGGATTTCACTGGAATTATACCTGTGTTAAAGGGTTTTCATGAAAATTTTGGAAAGAAAACTGACATTTGTTTTAGTTTTATAAACACATCAGAAAAAGCCATTTTGAAATTGTCTTTTAACATCGGTCGATTGGACAGCAGATTGAAATAAATAAACAACACAATTCCCTTACCTGACGTTTCATTATTAAAAACCGATTCCTTCATTCAACACAAAAATGTGTTCGTTCTTCGGAAAAAAAGGAAACTCATTTCCAAGGATTCCCGTTAAATTTCCCGCAGTAAAAAAAAAGATGGAGCGAAAAAAGAAGAAATAGTTTCCAAAAATAAAGCGGCAGTTCTCAAAGCCTTTTCGCGTGAAGTTTATTGCAAGTGGCATTTTTCATTGCGGTCTTCATGATTCTCCTTCGGACCTATTTTTATTTTATGCGAATTTTTCTTTTTTTGTTCTGGTGGCATTTTCCTTTGTGTTCGTCATAGCTCTGACTTCCAGATGTTAGCGTCAATTTATGTGCCTTTTTTCCACTTCCTTCTTTTGGCAACAAGACAGAAATGGCCGAGATTCATCCATTAAAGCCCTAGATTGGCATCGTAAATACATAACAATCAGAAAAAGGATTTTGCTTCGATTTTTTTGAATAGAGAAACTGTCTGCTGTCAAATTCTGAGAAGAAGCTTTTCGAAAGGGATGGGATTTACACTGTAACTAGATCTTTTTATAAGGAATAGATACATTATAAATAAGTATATTCTATATTTTCCTGTCAGTGCTAAATAAGCCTCATTTTGATTAACACATTTAGTCCGAAAATGATTAAATTAAACATTCTATGCTGATTTTATTTGATTGAGAAATTTAGAATTTAATATTAGTTACTTTAATTTATAAGAATTTGGAATTATTACGTTGCGCAAATAACTGCATAGTACTAAAAATTTAAAATAAATTTCTGTAATTAAAAATTTTAGAATTACGTAAATAAAATTATCTTTTTGTAAATAATTAAGGAAAAAAAGACAAAAAGGCAATAATGTACTGCAAATTCTCAATAATAAGTTAGTTTTATCGCTTATCTATTAATTACTTTATAAAATACTTGAAGATATTTTTAACATTTAGAATTGTGTTTATGAGGTCTAGAGTAAGAGTATTTTGTGGTTTAATTTGACGATTATTCTTAAAATTGACTGAAAAATCTAATAATATTTTCGCATTAATTAATAAACTCAGATTTTTTAAAAAATAGAGTAAACGAAAATAAATTTATAGAAAAAATATCTGTGTATAGTATGAACTGAAAACAAGGCTTTTTCCATCATGTAGCCCTACTACCAGAGAGATAAATAAAAAAAAAAAGAAAAAAGAAATCTACGATCGCAAATTTCAAGTTATTACGTGAGTGTATCATTATTTTTTAGTCATTATTTGTCTTAATTAGTTTAGGTCATTAATCAGTTTAAATTAGTTTGAAACAATCCCGAGACTTCGCTATCGGTTTCCATCCAACTAATATATATATATATATGAAATAAAAGCTATGATGTCATAGGTGAAGTAGTCAACGATTTTTAAGCTAAATGTACTTCTCTCTCTCTTAACCAACTAAAACTCTTTTTACAGGGGGACACAAACACACTTCTTACAGATAGAACACAGAACAATCATAGCCGAACGTGGACTTGAACACTGGATGCCCAGATCACGGGGAAGATGTGCTACCCCCTATGCCAGAACGCCGTCCTATATCTTTGTTTTCAAAATAATAAACATAATAAAAATACAGAGAGTTATAAAAATCCCTAGAGTTCTATAAATGCATATCAAGCAAATTATTAAACACTACTTTAAAATCTCTAAAATATATGCCGTGGTATTTTACATTTTCTACTCATTAGGTGACACTTGAAAACAGATTTAAGTTTGAATTTCGCCATTATGAGCCAATAAATAGATAAAAAGTGGCCAAGAGGATCTTATAGTAATGTAATAACTATTTGAACTCTGTGCTATACATGCATCGATTTATCGAATTTAGGTATTTGTAAGCAAAAAATAATTAAATAAAACATAACGATTATAATTCAACATTGAATTACTTTGAATGCATATATAAGCCAGTTAAAGTGAAGATTAGTGTGCCCCGCGAAGTGGTCGCCAAAATGGCAATCCAATGGAACACTCAAACAAAAATGTTCAATAAAAATTAATAAAAAATTTCGATTCAAGGTTTTAATTTTGTTTTTTATTATAATTAAAAGATTTTTTACAACTATAAAGACACTGAAATTTTATTTTTAATGGGAATATGAACTTTATTCTTTTGCAATTTGTAATTGTGAATATGCGCTTCAAATAATCGTCTGAATTCATATTTTACGAAATCATCTGCATTCTTACTTTAAAAGTTAGATACAATGGAATTCGATTTTCAAGAAATTTTTTTTCTCTAACGGTTGGTTTTCTTGATAATATGTTATGTACGTAATTATGCAAGAAAGGATGTCGGGTAAATGGAATGGAAGACAGTATTTCAAACTTGCAGAATGGATAAAGGTTTAAGGGAATTTATAACGTGCTGATGAAGTTAGGAAAGGATGCTTGTTTGAAATGGTGCTTGTAAAAATATTCTCTAAATAGAAAGTGTAATCTTATTAGAAAAATAAGAAAATAAAACAGTTAAATTGTTAATATTTTATTTACCTTAAGACTAATTAAACAAACTGGAAACTTATTTATTTGTGGTTGGCTTGTTGTGAAAGCGCCAAACTGTGCCAGACTATGTTTATTATACCCAGAATTGTAGAAAAAAAGGAAATTAAATAATAATAATAAATAATAGTACCAAACGATATTTAAGAAAACAATGATACCAATATTTATGAAAATCTGAGTTCCACCTGAGTAGAAAAAAGAAAAAAAAAATATCTGGAGATTAACCAGTACATGTGTTCTCCCCAAAGCTTTCTAGAGTACACTCGTTAAAAGTGTTATCCAAGAGAAAGCCTTGCATGACATTGGCGTACAATAGCTACGAAATATAAATCTTTGGTGAGAATTTGGCATCATTACTGCATCTTTCGCACCATCCTTGGTAATTTTCTTGACGATTAATCCCTAGCCTGCGGTTAATACTATTCGAAAATTGAATTAATGTTGTAGATGCGGTTTTCATTATCTATAAAACCAAAATTTGATTTAAAACTACATTTGTGATTAAAAAATGTAATACCAAATTTGATATTAACTCATTGTGTTTTAGAGTATCGAATTTACATGTTTCTGAAAGTGCAGACCAATAGACGATCGGTCCATTCCTTATTAAATTTATTTCAAAATTTTGTTTGTGCCTAACCTGTAGATAAATACGTGTTCCAAATTTTATCTAATCAGCTCTTTTCTTTTGTAGTAAATTTATATTCGAATAGTCGGACGATCATACTTCGTTGGACAAAAAATTCGATAGAGATTTCCAAATTTGATGAAAAGATCGTACGCCCGATTTCATTCGTCTTATTTAAAGCATTTTTGAATTTTCATTGTCACAGACAGACGGATATTTTCCAAAAATGTGTTTCTCAAACTCAACGAATTCTAAAAAACCTGGAGAATCGTAAAAATATTGAATCTGAATTTTTCCACAATCACAATACATTATATTTCATATAAAAGGAAGTAACCTGGTATTTCAATTTATATATAACTTATAAAAGGAAGGGCTTGTAAAAATATAAAATAGATGCATTTTTATGGAAAAATTTTCCCAATACGTTTAAACAATTATTAAAAAAAATTAAAAGCCCTCGGATTTATTGACTTTTAAATTTGAGCCCTTTTATAACATATTTATTAACACTAAAAACATTATTCTATGCAGGACATGTAGATGTTGTAGCGATGAATGGTTAGTAATAATTATTGCACCTCAGTAAAGAATATTACTTTGAAATTTCCATGCCAACATTTTTAACTACAAAAGTATAAAGTATTGTATGGAATCAAAATGCATACTATTTAACCCTTTACAGTCTGAACAATAATTAGATGCAACATTATTCACCTAATTCATAGATTTGTTTATTGCTATGAAAAATAAATATACAAAATTCTTTTAAGTCGAATTTCTTTGAAAAATTAATTTACATCTCTTAACCATTATGCAGGCGTTTTTAACAATAAAATTTGAAAAATAAATAAATAAAACGTCAAAATGATGCAGTCTTGAATGTCGAGTCACACTCGACATTGGATCGCAAAAGATTAAAACAATATCGTCATTACTTGACGTTATAACTGTTCACTTTGAGATGGAATGCAATAAACATTTTAGCTCATCTGATATGATATTGCTATAAAACCTAATGAAAGCGAATGCACCAAGGAACTGGGAATTATACAAATGTTAAAAGTGATGCATTCATGGGGGATAACAACCTTTGTCTTTATTTCTCACCATGGTGATACGAAAATTCAAAATGAATAAAAAATAACTGGTGATAAAGTCCAAATTATAAACTATTAAGTAAAAGAGAATTAATAAGATGAATGCTTACTGTTTAAATTCTTTTCCGCTGTCGCAAGAATTCTGTTAATGCCGTGTTTACACTCGGCCAGTCATAAAATCATAGGCAGCGCATGCGCCCAAAGGGACATTTATGTTTGCCACAATTTCATAAGATAGATTCAGCCATTCTATATTTGGCTATAAATTGCCGTCCCTAAAATTCTTTTCACTGAATTATTCTTTTTCACTGCAAATCATATTAAAATGATGGATATTTACACAAAGAAAAATGGTAAAATAAAAAGAACTATAGAAAATAAATGGCAATTAAAATGAAAAAAGAACTCAACCTCATATTAGAAAGAGCAATAAAAGTTGGAATTAATCTATCATAAGTAACCAATTTTTTCTCGCCAAAAAAATTCGCCAAATTCTACAAACGCATGCGCAGTAAGAACAAATATGGTACAGGTGCTTGTAGTTGTCCGTCGGAACAATTACTTGCCATAGATTGAACAGAATTTGTTAGCTTTTCTTATCATGTGCTGCCTACTTGCAGGCTTATAACTTACCGAGTGTAAACCCGGTATAAGATGGAATAATTATTTACTTGTACATCTGGAGTAGCGCCAGAATGGGAGTTGGGAATATTTCCATCTCACATATAATAAGTTGTGGATCGTTATGAACAGATGGTAAGTGTCCCTTAACGACTAGAGGACTCCAGGTTTGAGACCCAATTATTCTAAAGAACAGCTGCGTAAGTGTCTGTTGCAAGTTAGATCATTCTGAGCCAAACGTCCTCCGACTAATGTGATGCGTAAGTTTTGGAAGGAGGTTCCTAATTCAGGTATTGTCTTCGCCATCTGACCGTAGCTCAAAATTGCGGAATCCATCCCAAAATAACTTTATGTTGCTTTAAAATTGGGAATTAACATAAATAAAACTTAAAAGCAAACAAACAAACACAGTCAGTTACGTGATATACCAAATTTATATCAGAAGCAGAATGCCTTTAAACTTTCTCAACCTACTTAGCAGCAAGGGGGCTGCAAACCCTCTCACGGAGCTCTAGTATATATACGAGTAGATCAGAAACTGTTATAGCAATATAAAATGTAGCCATATTTTCTTCTTGTATTCTTAAATTCAAGCACGAAAAATAAAGTATTGATACAAATTATAATTACTTATGTTAAAAATAAAAGATAAATCAATATAATAATAGAAAATAGTATAGGAAATGACACAGAATATTTAATACTTGTAATATGTCGTTAAATAAGTTTTTTTTTTTTAAAAAATGACGTTTGGAGTTTTGTTTTGTTCATCATTGAGAAATCATACTTAACAAACTGTAAAAAACTTTTTTATAGCATAACCAAAGTATTAATAAATATTAAATTTAATTCAAGGTTCATCCCCAGAAAGGGATTCAAACCTGGGATTTTTTTCCCTGGTTTGAATCCCTGCATGAGGGTAACCCTTGAAAAAGTCTTCAGGACATATTCATCATATCTTTCTTTTTGAATCTCTGCCTTAAACTTTATATTTATTGCTAATTTTGTTAAGTTCATTTGTGTTTTGGTTGTAGAAGCATTAGCTCTCTCTAAATACAAAGTATCTTAGTATTTTGGTCCCGGAAGTATTATTTAGGGGAATTGTATAATGATTGCTTTTGGATTGATAGTTACTTTTACATGGCATGGTACTCCCAAAGTGTTTAAACTCAGGACTTCTAAATTCAAAAAAGCATCAAGTAAAGATTGAGGTACTGAGTTTAATTATTCCTTCAATATTCAGTAGTTCTAGCCAATCATTTTGTATTTAACCTTCCGATCCTAATGGGCTTATTGTACCTGAGATCAAACTTCATTATTTATTGGATAAATAAATCCTACTTTTTTTCAATCCCTACTCTCTCTCTCTCTCTCTCTCTCTCTCTCTCTCTCTCTCTCTCTCTCTCTCTCTCTCTCTCTCTCTATATATATATATATATATATATATATATATATATATATATGTATCGCACTCTCTCTCTACATGTATAGTCCATGTATATCTTGTTCAAATTTTCAATTGTTAATAAAATGATTTTTATTCATCCACTCATGTTCAAATACATTTTTTAAAACTTGTAACGGATGACACTTGATGTTGATATAGTTTTTTCAAATATTATTTCATTAATTATAAATCAATGGTCAATACTTTAAATGGACTTAAGCAGTTTGTAATAAAAATTGAAATCGACAGGCAGTGGCTCAATCGGTAAAATGCGAGGATTTCAGTATTTTTCACGTGAAGGTGAAGAATGCGAGCTCAATTCTAGCGAAAATCGATAATTGTTTGATCAATTATTTATTAATTGTAATTGTTTAATTAAAAGAAACTAAAATAAAATTTTTCTTTGTTTACCCAATTAGGAATTGATTTAAGTTTTTATATTACTTGTTTATGGTTTATCGCAGAAAGAATAATTTTTATATCATATTTAAAACTCAAATAATACACAAGTCGAATCAAAAAAGGCCAATTCCCTAATTGGAGGATTTAAGTTCAGAAATAACTCTATTAGCTACGTTCTAAGTTCAAGCTTTAAGATAAATGATCTTTCGAAATATTGTATTGAGAAGGCGTAATAAAATACATGTAAAAAATTAACATAAAGATATCTAAAGTCAATAGTCAATTTTAAGAGATTTCACTTTTCTGCCTTTTTCGTTCTTTAGGTACATGTATTCTTCTATTTTGGAATTTAGGTTTGCAACATACTACAATAAACAAAGAAAATAAATAAGGAAAATAAGTATATCATAAATTTAAATAACTTTTTGTTGTGAGTTCCATACAATTGCTGTAGTTTATTAACAATATGAATCGTTAAGATTATTTTGATAATTAGAAACTTGAAACTAATATATTTTTTTTGGCAAAATTTGGAAGAAATACTTCATTGAAATCTATAAACCAGTTTTGATAAAAAAAAAAGAACTGCATTACTAAAAATTAATTAAGTATTTGTCATTTAATGTTATAATAAATAAATAAAAAGAAATTTTAAAATGAAAGAACCAGTTAATTTTTTTTTATTGATTCAAAGTAAAGTTGACTTTTTATGGTTCTTAAAACTCATACCAAAGGGGAAATATTAACCATTTTTATAGTTTTACATCAAATTTGCTTGCAATTTTTTCATTATTTCTTTTATCAAAATATTTCACCAAATTCAATTTTAATATTCTTTTACAAAATGAAAGTATTAAAAAAAAGTCTGTGTGGTTTATTTTAAGCTGTGACTTGTTAATTGAAACTAAATACTCTCTTTTATTTTAAAATGAATGTAGTTTACTATTATTTTTTAATTTCAGAATAATATTTTGTTATTCAAATCTTTGTAAATGTTACTATTTTTTTATTTAATTTTTTACGCTTTAATAATAATCGTTAAAAACTGTTTCCGCGTTGACCTATAAGGACAATTGAAGTAAATAAGATTTTAAGTGTTGAGTTTTCCTTATTCTATTTTTAACTTTTAGCTGCTTTCTTTTATCCTGAACTACATTTTTTTTTGAACTTAGAACCGTTTCTATTTCTCTCCGATAAATAAATCCTATTATTCTGCTTCACATACAAGGCTTTTCTTTTTTTTTGTTAATAGCATAAAGAATGTTTTTATTAAGATGCCTTTATTTATAAAAGTACTTATCTCGTCATAAAAGAAACAAGAATTTTCCATTAGCATCATTAGCTTATAATTAAATTCACTGTTTAGAATTATTATTTTTTGCATTTCTTTTTTTAAATATCGATGCCATTAGATCTTAAATAAAAATAATAATTGCAGACATAGCTTATTTTTCTTCATAAAGAGCTATCTAAACTATTATTTTTTGTATTAGTTTGGTTTAATTTGTAACGGAATACTTTTTTGCTCGCGAGTAATATTTCCATATTAATTGGTTGTACTTGATTAATACTAAGATAAACTTCAATGAATTTTCTTTTTCTGAGAAAGCTAGTTAGGTTATTTTTTATTGTCGTAGTAATTTTTCATTTTTACTAGTATTAATGATTTTGTGATTTTTAGCATCTTAATGCGATGTAGTTTGTTTTGTTAAAGTTCTTAAGGGTCTTTGGGTCATTCACCAGAAATGTAGAATTCTAAGAAGTTATTTCAAATAAGTAGTAGATCTCGTTTCCTTATATTTGTCTTCAATAATATTTTGATTTTATGATGCATTAACATTATAATAGAACATTAAAAGAAAAAAAGTAATATGAAAAAAAGTTTTTAGAGTCAATTACTACTAAGGTCAATAAAGAAATTTTTTAAATAATTACAATTAATATAAACAATTTATCAAAATACTATCTATTTTAGTGAGAATTGAACTCGCCTTTTTCACGTTCCCGCAGAAAATACTAAAATTCTCACAATTAACCTATAGTGTTACTGCCTGTTGCTTTCAATTTTCATTGCAAACTGCTAAAATTCTACTTAAAGTATTAAAATTCAATTAAATGTAGTTAATGAATCAATATTTGAATGAACTGTTTCAACATCGAGTGTCATCCACCACAAGTTTTAAAAAAGCGCGTTTGAAATTCTGTGAATAAAAAAAAGTATTTTATAGGCGATCGAAAATTTGGACACACACACACACACACGCACGCACACACACACACACACACACACACACACACACACACACACACACACGCGCGCACGCACGCACGCACGCACGCACGCACGCACACACACACACACACACACACACACACACACACACACACACACAC
>JAOUZG010029736.1:2416605-2452060 GCA_026289955.1 Argiope argentata | reverse complement strand
ATATATATATATATATATATACACATACACACTGAAATGACAAAAGTCATGGGATAGCAATATGCAAATACACAAATGGCAGTAGTATCGCAGCGAAAAAGTATAAATGCCCAGTTCGTTTTCCAGAGCTTTCATTTGTGTTCAAGTTATTCATGTGAACAGGTTTTTCGTGATTTATGGCGGCACGACGAGAATTAACAGACTTTAAACGTCGAATGTTAGTTGGAGCTAGACGCATGGGTCATTCCATGGCGGATATCGTTAGTGAATTCAACATCACGAGATCCACAGTATCAAGAGTGTGCCGAGAGTATGAAATTTCAGGCATCACATCCCATAATGGACAGCGCAGTGGGCAACCACCTGCACTTAACGACCGAGACCGCCGAGGTCTGTGTAGAATGGTCAATATTAATAGACACTCAACACTTCGTCAAATAACTGCAGGAATCAATATGGGACGTATGAGGGACGTGTACGATAGGACTGTGCGGCGAAATTTGTCTTCCTTGGGCTATGACAGCAGAAGACCGACTCGAGTGCCTTTACTGACAGCACGACATCGCCTGCAGCGACTCTCCTGGGCTCGTGAGCATATAGACTGGTCCCTAGACTAGTGGAAAACCGTGGCGTGGTCAAATGAGTCAAGATTTCAGTTGTCACGAGCTGATGGTAGAGTTCGAGTGTGGCGCAGACCCCACGAAGCTATGGACCCAAACTGTCAGCAATTCACTGTTCAAGCAGATGGTGGCTGCTTATTGGTGTGGGCTGCTTTTACATGGCATGGACTCAGTCCTCTGGTGCAACTGAACCGATCAGCTGCTTGCAGATCACTTGCAGCCATTCATGGACTTCACGTACCCACACAACGATGGGATTTTTATGGAGGACCATGCGCCTCGTCACCGGGCCAGAACTGTTCGCGATTGGTTTGAAGAACATTCCGGACAATTCCAGCGCATGATCTGGCCACCTAGATCGCCCGATATGAATCCCATCGAGCATTTATGGGACATCATCGAAGCGTCCGTTCGTGCCCACACTTTCACAATTATGGACGTCTATACTGACAGCATGGCTCAATATTCCTGCAGAGGACTTCCAACGACTTGTGGACTCCATGACACGTCGAGTTGTTGCACTTCGCCGGGCAAAAGGAGGACTGACGCGATATTAACAGTCATCCCATGACTTTTGTCACTTCAGTGCATATATATATATATATATATATATATATATATATATATATATATAAGCAAGGGCTTCTATTTTTCAATTTTTACTATTAACTCACACTTTTCCTATTTATATCTTGTTCAAATTTTCAATCATTTATAAAATGCTTTTGATTCAACCATTCAACTTCAAATACTTTTTTTTAAAAAAAAAACTTGTAGTGGGTGACATTAGATGTTAAAATAGCTTTTCCAAATATTAATTCAGTAATTAGATTTGATTAATTTTTGATACTTTAAACAGAGTTTTAGCAGTTTGTAAAGAAGTTTGAAATCAACAAGTAGTAGTTCAATCGATAAAATGCGAGGATTTCAGTAATTTCTGCGTGAAGGTGAAGAATGCGAGTTCGATTCTCGTGAAAATCAATAATTTTTTGATAAATTATTTATATTATTTGTAATTACTGAATAGAAAGTGACTAAAATAAAATTTTACTTATTTGACCTAAATAGGAACTGACTAAAAATTTCTTTTAAATTACTTGTTTCGCATTCGCTTTTATATATTCCAGAATCAAATTTCAAATTTGTAAAATTTAAATTGTTAACTTTGATACACTCAGGAAGTTTTCTTTTGTCACGCTATTGGTATTTATTTTGTTTTCAACAAATATTTAACCGTAATCATAAACAAGTCATATTTTTAAAGAAATAAATAAAATTAATGCATGTTTAATTATTTCAAAGATCGTTTTTTAAGAAGTATAGAAACTATAGAAAATCATTAGAAGCCAAATGAATATTTATGTTCAAAATTTCCCTTTCAATTAAAAAATATCGACTGATTTCTTTATATATGCATATATCTGCAGTCACATAAACAATTGAACTTTCAAGAATCAAATTTCAGTTTCAAATGATGTAATTTCAAAGTTCGTTACCTAAAATTAATACCATTTTAAAATTGTCTTCAGAAATTCTATAGATTTAGTTTATTGGATGTATGAATTGCCATTCTGGTGCTAAGAATTTATTCTACAGTATTTACAGACAAAATGGATTATTTAATATTAGTAATATAAATAATAATGGTTATTTAATGGATGCAGTCAATTTTATTATTTATTTCAATCCTTACTATTAGCTCACATTTTCTCACTCTATAAATATATCTTGTTTGAATTTTCAACCGTTAATAAAATACTTTTTATTAATTAACTCAAGTTCAAGTAAATTTTTAAAAATTGTAGATGATATTTGATGTTGATACAATTTTGTTCAAATATTAATTTTAGTTTTTAAACATTAATTTATTAGTTTTAAACATTAATTTATTAGTTTTAAACATTAATTTATTAGTTTTAAACATTAATTTATTAGTTTTTATTAGTTTTTAAATATTAATTTATTAGTTTTAGTTAGTAAATATTAATTTATTAGTTTAAAAACTATATCACCAAAAAATCTTCATATCCCCATCCCCAAATAATTAACGAATTCAGTTTGTCTTTTCCCGACGTCAATGAGGTTATACTTAACATTTTTTCGGCTGATCATTTCAAAAGATTCTGTTTCTTTTCTTAATGTTTGATTTGTATAAAATTAAACATTGTTAATGAATCGATTTTTAGGATTCCTTTTGAAAAACTTTCGAATTAAAATAATACAGAATAAAGAAAATTAAAAAGTTCTAATCAGTAATGCGTTACCCTAACTGGCGTAGAAAACTCGTGTATTTTAGGTTGCCTCAATTAGCGTTGAGAATTTAACGCTAGTATAATTTTTTGATAAATTATTTATTGTAATTGCAGTTATTAAGCTGCGATTGTATGGTTGGTAAAGCATTGGATTCACATCTTTTGGGCTGCCAGTTCGAACCCGCTAACCGAAGACAATTCACGATGTGGGCGTCAAATCTGCCGTGGTCGGAAAGTCCTTCAAATGGAGAGTAATACCACTGGGGGGTTACTGTGTGAGAGATGATCGTTTTCTGTTGCAGATCTAAATTACGGTCTGTGAAATGCACGAATGATATTCGTCCTATAAAAAAGGTTTGCAACGTGTGTGAGATAGAAGATTTCTGTCTTCCAGTGGTCAAGGGACCATACCCTCAGAAGCTACTGCAATCCTCTTTTCTTTGCAAAGCGGAACACGAGAGCAGAAACAGCTGTAATTATTTAATAAAATATAACTAAAATAAACTTTTTCTTTGTTGACTTAAGTAGGAATTGACTTACATTTTTTATAATACTTATTAGAGATTAGAATGGAAGAATTACTCAATCTTCAAAATAAATTAGAAAGGATATTTTAGATCGTGGTATTAATTCGAAGATAAAAAAGAACTAATATAAATAAAGTCTTTAAAGTGCTCCTCCAAATTTTGCATTTTTTTTGTAATAAATATTTCCGAAAGAGGGCGCGTTAATGAAATAGCTTGTCTGAAATTCAATCAGCATTTAAAAGCATTAAATCGTTTTGGAGTTAGCTCTTCGGGTTTTATTTTTCACCATCGAGTCATTAACGCTGGATGAGAAAGAGAGAGAGAGAAAAAAAAATGGTAATCTTTATGAGGAAAATGACGGAGTTTTAAATGACTTCGTCGAAAAGGCATTAGATCGCAACTTTCAAAATTTGGAGAGCAAACTTGAGGTAGCCCACATGTGATTATCAAAAAATATTCTTTTTAATGTTCTATATTTCTAGGGGCCTAATTAGAAAATTTAAGTGAAAGTTAATTATTTTTAAGGGCCATATTTAAAGAGCCAAGGGATTTAAATTATCGTTATTTATTTATTCTGCAAACGATAACTTTAAAGTTTTCCGAAACAACCTTTTGAGTGAAACTCTGCAAAATTGTTCTGGAGATAAATGCAAGTTGAATTTATGTGAAGATATTCAAATATTTTTTAAGTAATTTTTTCCCGAAATGTTTCTTTTAAAACTTTTAGATACCTCAGGCATCAAAAAGAACGTATTTTGAAAATTTGGAAATAGTTATTCGAATCAAAGAAACATTCTGATCTTGCTACAACACACGATATTAAAGAAGTTGCATACTTTTTAAAACAGTTATCCTAGTAGAATATAACAAAAGGTATAAAAGAAGTTGCATGATTTCTATAAACAATTATCTTAGTAGTACATAACAAACGATGTTAAAGAATTTGCACACTTTCTTTAAACTATTATCTTATTAACACGCAATAAATGATATTGAAGAAGTTGTACATTTTTTAAAAAAAATTGCTATAATATAAGTAACAAATGATACTGAAAAGTTGAATATTTTTTTTAACAATTACCCTAGTATAAACAACACATTAAATCAAAGAAGTTGCATGCATTTTTAAATAATTGTCCTAGCATAGGTGATAAACGATATTAAAGAATTTGCATACATTTTAAAAACAATTATTGTAGTAGCACACAACAAATGCGATTAAAGAAGTACTCTCTTTAAAAAACTATCCTTCTAGTATACACATATTTAAAAGTATTGCACAATATTACACAATATTCACAATAGTGAAAGGTCATTGATTATTGAGAAATATCATAGCAGAATATTATATAATATTGAGCAACAGTTTGTACTACTTTTTTATTGCATAAATAATTAATAACATACATTGGATTTTGATGTTTTAATCTGTAAAAATGACGAATCTTGCCAATTAATGATAATGTTTGAACTATTAAACATTTATTATTTTTTCTCACTCTTTTATGCATGATGGTGAATTCGAAGTAGTAGCTTTTTAAGGCAATTACCACTGGAGGATTTCCTATTCTGCTTACCTAATCTGGGAGGCAGAATAGGATGTTGCCTAAGACCGCTACGTTAAGAAGGGAAATAATCATTGAAGCTCTTTCTTAATATACAAATAATTCCTTTTTCAAAATAATAATTGGATGGATTATAAAATGTTAACTACATTGTCTTACTACGGTATAATATTCTGAAGTTGTAAAAAATTTCATTCACTATTTGTTATAATAGTATTTACAAACCGGACACCGGAAAGGTTTGAGTTATAATCTTTACCTTTACATGCAATTAAGATGAATGTATGTTTGTGTATATATATATTAGTGCCCAGAAGACCAGGTAATTTGATCTAGATGTACCAGTCTTGGCTTATATATATATAATTCTTCTGTGCGTGTGTATGTGACTGAACTCCTCCTAAACGACTGGTCCGATTTTAATGAATTTTTTTGTGTATGTTCAAGCGGATTCGAGAATGGTTTAGATTCACAATTCAGTTCACCACAAATTGTAGAATTTTAATTATTAATTAAAAACTAACTTTCCCGCCAAAATGACTTCCTTCCCCCATCGCGAAATGAGTAAGGTTTCAGGGTTTTTTTTCTAACAGCGATGAGGTTAGGCTTAACATGTTTCCGATCGATTATTTCAAACGATTTTTTTTATTTTCATCGCATTTATTGCATTTAAAATTAAGCATCGTTAATTAATCGGCCTTTAAGGTTCATTCTGATGTACTTTTGAATTAAAATAAAACAGAATAAAGGAAATTAAAAATTTCTAATCTGTCCAACTCATGTAGGAAAAAAAATGCATTTTCTGTTGATGAAGTTTAACGCATGCGCATTTTGTTGAGCACTTTATTTAAACGGAGACAAAACTATTTGTTTGCTGTTTTGTTTTACTTCGGATACACGCTGTTAAAAGGTTATTTATGTTGCTTTTGTAATTAAACAGTATTTCTGTTAGTTATATATTTTTAAGTACATCTTTTTTTAAAGTTATTTTAAGTCGTAGTAATAAGTAATTGCCAAATGAATAAGGCTTCGGGTTTTTTCCCCATGCTAACAATGTTCGGCTTAACATTGTTTTCAAGATTCTGTTAATATTCTATTAAAATTTTTGCTGCACATTAAATCCATAAAAATGTAATTTTCAGCAAAAGATTCTTTAAAATGAAATAAATAAATATATTTTTCTAAAAAAAAGTAAACGCAGGTGCGATCGTAGTTTAATAGGAAAACCATAAAGTTGCCATCTTTGGCAAATTATCGCCAACTTGGCGAAGAAGGTGGTTAAACTACTAATCACCCGTATTTTTAACTTTTCCTCAAAATAAAATTTTGTGATGCTCATCAAAATTTCAAATACTCTATGCATTCTACTTTTAGTTACAACTCTGAAACTTTATGTATTTATATTTTTTTTTATTGAAGACCGCTCCCCTCAAGACTCAGCTCCCGTATACGGCCTCCGCCAAATTGGCGAGGAATTCGGCGATAAAGGGAAAATCACATTTTGAATAAATTTAAGCATGCAAAATATGAAAATTTCAAAACAATATTTGTGTCTACAAATAAAGATTTACAAATTGGTCATTGGGTCCGGATTTGAATGAATACTCTGCATGAATTAAACAATTTTGCTTTCATGAAGTTGATTTATAAAATTAATAATATAGATACTGTGAAATTGAAAACTATATTTTGTGAAAAATACATTTAAATGTACATTTACAGATCAAAAACATAATTGAAGTAAATTAAATTTGTTAAATATTTATATTTATTAAAATAATTGTTTATTTTATGAAATATATACATCTATAAATTTAAAATATTTTTGTAAGAGTTCTCAAAGAATATAAAGGAAATACTATTGGTGAAACCAAACCAACTCCTTTTTTTCATCAAAAAAAATGTTCAAATAAAAATTAACCTTTCTTAATAGCATTTCATTAGCCACAAAGATTAATTTATATTCATATAACATTTTTAAACTATATATGCAGCCATAAACAAATATAATAAAAAATTTGAAGCAAATCAAAATTCGCCTGTTTCATAAATTATGAGGTCATGTTTTTCCTCTAATTTGACATGTACTGATTTTTTTGAATTTTTTTCATATTCATTGTTATTATATGATAACAATATGATACATGCTTCTAAGATATAATTTATTTTATATATTTTTTTAAGTACATCTTTTTTTTAAGTTGTTTTAAGTTGTAGTCATAAGTAATCACCAAATGTATAAGTCTTCAGTTTTTTTCTTCCCATGCTAACAATGTTCGGCTTAACATGCTTTCGAGATTCTGTTTATATTCTTTTTAAATTTTTGCTGCAAATTAAATCCAGATAAATGTAATTTTCAGCACATGATTCTTTGAATTGAAATAAATAAATATATTTTCTAAAAAAGTAAATGCAAAATAAAGTTTTCTATTTCACCGTATCTATATTATTAATTCTAAAAATCAACTTTATGAAAGCAAAATTGTTTAATTCACGCAGAGTATTCATTCAAATCCAGACCCAATGGTCAATTTATAAATCTTAATTAATAGACACAAATATTGTATTGTTTTGAAATTTTCATGATATTTTGCATGCTTGAATTTATTCAAAATGTGATTTTCCCTTTAAAACTTGATATTATTAACTTTTTTTTGAAAAAATTTAAAAAAATCAATGCAATAATATTACTTGAGGACTTCAATAAAAAAAATATAAGTTACATAATTCATCTATAAATGCAAATTATATAATTATATGTTCATAAAGCATAAGAGAAAAGTTTCAGAGTTGTAACTAAAAGTAGAATGCATAGAGTATTTGAAATTTTAAAGAGCATCACAAAATTTCATTTTGAGGAAAAGCTAAAAATACATTTAAATGTACATTTACAGACCAAAAACATAATTGAAATAAATTAAATTTGTTAAATATTCATATTTATTAAAATCATTGTTTATTTTATGAAATATATACATCTATAAATTTAAAAATTTTTTGTAAGAGTTCTCAAAGAATATGAAGGAAATACTATTGGTAAAACCAAACCAACTCCTTTTTTTCATAAAAAAAAATGTTCAAATAAAAATTAGACTTTCTTAATAGCATTTCATTAGCCACAAAGATTAATTTATATTCATATAACATTTTTAAACTATATATGCAGCCATAAACAAATATAATAAAAAAATTGAAGCAAAGCAAAATTTGCCTTTTTTCATAAATTATGAACTCATGTTTTTCTTCTAATTTGACATGTACTGATTTTTTTGAATTTTTTTCATATTCATTGTTTTTATATGATAACAATAAGATACATGCTTATAAATTACAATTTATTTTATATAATGAACTTTTTTTTCTTCTGAGTTATAATAAAACAGCAATCAAATTTTGATATATTTTCTTCGTGGAGACAAGAAGGCCTCTATAACTTTTTTGTTCACTTCAAAGGTGTTTTTTTAATGTAAGTTCCCTTTCACCAGTAAATGCAGAACAAAATTATTTACCATATTTAGCACATAATAGACACATTTTTAATGAAAAAAAACTTGCTTGAAGGATTTGAAGAAATTTTTTCTGACATTCATGACAAAGAATATTCTTCAAAAAAGAATACTAAAGTGATTGCACAAAACTATGTAACTATTATATACTATTTTTTGATGAGGAATTCACTATTTCAGGTTTATTGCAGTTGGTAGAAGCTTCCAAAAGGTCATTAGAATTGCTTGGTTATGAATCAAAGGATTTCTTTGTCCATCAGATCTTAACATTTTCAGACTTTGTCTGCTTTTAGTTGGGCGTCCTTTAGGCTTTCGGTAATGAAAACTAATAAAAAAAATGTTTAAAACAAAATTTAGAAAGAAAAAAAAAGGTAATTAAAAGTAATTTTCAATTTTAACTCTGAATAGAACGGTTTTTGTATCTAATTTCAAAGGAACTGAAACGTGCCATTCGAATATGAAATGTGTGACGAATGAATGAACAAACCAAAACAAACAACAAAAGAAAGAAAAGGCAGAAGTTTTTAACATCTGCCAAAGCAAAAACAACACCTTAAAATCAGAATTACACATAATGCTCACTAGCAGTGTTTGGAAGAAAACGAAACTGTTTTTACAGCAGCTGTCCAAATGGAAACAAGTGGGTGTGACATCCTAATAACAATAAAAAAAAATACTGATATTGCTGCAAACGAATTAATATATCATAATAATTTTTTCCCAAACGATAGCTTACAGTTTAAATATACATCAAATATCAAAATATAGATATTGCAAATTTCATCGATTTTTTTATACCTGAAAGGATATGTTTTATTTATGTTCAATTTTTATTATATGTTCAATTTTTATTTTTTTAGTGTTTGATGCATTTAAAACTAAACATTGTTAATTAATCGATTTTTTCGGATTCATTTTGAAATACTTTTGAATTAAAATAAAACAAATGGAATTAAAAATTCATAACCAATTTTTGTTACCCAAACTGGTGTAGAAAATTCACGCATTTGCTTAAAAATTTAAAACAAATTCCCTCTAACTGTCAAACATTTGACATCAATCAAAGTATAAGAAAGGAGTATTAGGATTATCCTTGCCAAAGCCTTCAAGTTGATTTCTTTCGACCCTGCTATTTCATGATAACATGCATTTATAACGAATACATTATTAACCCAATTAATAAGCTTTAAAACAAACATGTTTTAATTTATATGTTTTCAATGCAGAGCTAATTTGTAAAACTTTACCCCATAACTTGAGATTGAAGATTAGCTCACCTATCATTTTGCTTCGAAATTTGAATGCACCAAAATTAGTCATTAGTCATTAAAAAAATCATGAGAAATGTTCTTGAGGCTACTATTTTGAACGGCAAATTTCAAGATGAAGTTGTACCTTTACCACGGATCCCAATGATTCCTTCAAACTCACCTATCCCATTCAAACGTTTGCAATTTCCAATTCGCTTGGCATTTGCTATGACTATTAATAAGTCAAAAGGTCAAACGATGGCAATTTGTGGCTTAGATTTAGAAAATCCTTACTTTTCGCACGACCAATTATATGTAGCGTGTTCGAAGGTTGGAAAACCATCGAATTAGTTTGTTTATACCCCACAAGGATTAACCAAAAATATCGTGCATGAAATGGCATTACGATAAATTTATTTTTTGTACATCAAAAAAAATATACATTTAAGAACAATAGGTCGAATTTCATCTTTTTTTACCCTTTAATTAAAACAAGTTTAAGTTTCTATTCAACAAAGTAGGATAGAAACAGTAAAGTTTTAGTTTCAGTTCAGTTTAAGTTTCGTTATTCAACTTAGCTCATAGTATACGCATATTCACAAGCAATCGATAGGTTTAATTGTGGGAACTGTACACCTGATGACGTCAGGTATTATAATAACATTTTTATACAATCTTTCATCAAAACGAACACCAGATTGTTATAACTTATTCAAGAAATTTTGAAATTTTCGGACAACGTCTGTCGGGTCCGCTAGTGTGTATATATATATATATATATATATATATATATATATATATATATAATGAAATCTCCTAAGGGGCTCACTATGTTAGCATGTAGTTAACGAATATTGGAGATATTTATAATATTTTGTAGAGTCTTTATTGGGGAAGGGTTTAGTACATTAAAGTCCTATCAAAATAAAAACAGAAGCTTTATAAATGAGCTTTTAACTTGGCACCCATCCGCTCATGCTCAAAACTTTTAACCGTACATGTGCACAGAGCAAGAACTGTGGCATGCCTATGCGATACATTTCTTCGTTTACATCTGATTTTAAACAGTGATTCAAATCTTATTAGGGCCAAAAGAAAGAATTCCAATCTTGTTGGGAATATATTAAGGCTAAAAAACTTAGTTTGTTGCTCGTTTAAGAAAATGAAGCCGAAAGAAACGTTCCGTAAGCGTCTTTTGATGAGCGAAATAACCATCTATCTTCGCGAATCGCAAAGAAGGAATGAATCTCCTGAGGAGCGAAATGATCGCCCGTGTTTTGTCTAGGGACATATCATATTTTTACCTTTTTGCTAGTCTGAATATTTCTGAATGTGTGCTATGAAAAATTTCTTTGAAACCATTTTTGATAATTTCTAAATATATTTTTATGTTTGTTTGATATTGCGTAACGTGACAATTTTATATATCGGGTGAAGGATAGACTTAAAAGCTAATTTTTCTACTTGGAAGCTATGGCACGGGCTACAACATGTGGGTATTGCTAGTATATATATATATATATATATATATATATATATATATATATATATATTTTTTAAATTTTTTATCAGAAATAGAATCAATTAATATCTGTTACCGTTCCTATACCTACCGAGTATAATGACGCATAAAACTGAGTCATATTATTGGGAGTACGCGTAAAACTGTTTGGAAAATCATTGTCACTGGTGTGAAATAATGATTAAAAAAAGGAAATACACTAATATCTATTATTATACTTCTAATGATATTCAGAATTTTCAAAAATCTTTACGCATTATAACCCATTCAGCAACTTATGAGATTCAAATCGATGTGAAATTCTACTTCAAAAAATTATTTGACGGAAGTTATCAGAAAGTATTCGGAATTCTTCGATTCGGACTAACTTCTCAATGAAGATTTTGGAACGAGGTATCAGAGCAGCGGAGCAAAATCTGAACAGTTTCTTTCTTTCTGTATCTTTTTCCAACGAGATAACTGAAACGGAGTCCATGACTAGGATTTCCCTCTTTGTAAATGGTTGACAGTAGAGGAGGGGGGGGGGGTGCACTGTCTCATGTTTTATTGAATTACACTTCTTTCTGGCGTTTATTTAGTTTTGCTATCCTGTTTTTATGAAAAAGAAAAGAGAGCTGTTCAAAATTCGTGTGTGAAAACAGTCTTTTTTTGTTGTTGAATCAATAAAACGATCCGGCCAAAATGTTTTGTGCTAAAGCAGTTTAGGAAATAAATCTTATGTAGGTGTGAAAATGCTTTACATTGAATGAATACTCAAAGCAGGAAAGATATTTTATTTAATTGTAGACAATATGATTATGATAAGAAATTTCTGTTATAAGAGTAAGGAATACGAACACATAGTAAGAAATTATATTAAAAAACGAACTATTTAAATTATTATTTCTTTTATGTTTATTTATTAGTTTTTTACGTTTTCTTTACATTGAATTTGTTATTCTATGGTCTATTGGCATTTTTCTTCCGAGATTTCACCAATGGCTTAATTTTCCTGAAATTAACAATTGCCCGGATATTAGCAGTTTGGATTAAAGAAAATAATAGAAAAAATACATAGTGGACTCTAAGAGAATATGTATTTCAATGTAAATATTTGAATAAGAAAATGTCTGATAAAAATTCAATCATTTAACAACGCATGGTTATTTTGTTCAATACAAAATGTATAGAGAGAAATTGTTGAAAATTTCATCAAAAATTTCAAATATTAGATGTTGATGTATTTTCTAATTTCAGAGCTCTTTGAGTTTTAGAAATTCATTCCAGGAAGTACGTTCATTGATTTCTTAATTCAAAAACGCATTAAGTCAGAACGGATAAATTTTGGCTTATAGATTAAGAAATTTAATGCCACTTTTGTTCATTAATATCAAAATTGCACAAAATGCATTAAGAGGAAATATGTACGTCCGGTTGTTCATCTTCAAGTTAACATGATAATTATAACATGATAAGAAGCTGGATAGATACCATTTAGTAATAGGATGTTATTGTTATTGTTTCTAATGGCACTAACCAAGAACAAGGTTTTGGTCGGAGTATACGTCTCTTGTTTTTGTAGCTCCAAGTAGGGCTAACAATACGTCTTAGCTACTCACTCACTACATTAGTTTGCAAGGCCCCTTTTTACAGGGCACATACACACATCTTACAGATAGAACAGATGAAGAAGAACCATGCCTGAACCGGGACTCTAACCCAAGACGCCCAGATCACGGGAAGGCCCTATTCTTATGCCAGGATTTCGTCAGTATGGAAAAGTACTGGCTTACAGACAATCAACCTTTTAAACAGGCTTACAATTTTGATAAATAATTTATCAAAATTGTAATCTTGTTTAAAAGATTGATTGTCTGTAAGCCAGTATTTTTTTCACATAAATATTAAGGAATTAACTCATGAACGTCATGATTTAAATAAGTTAATGAAATTTGGTATATGATTTCGTCGCCAAAATTGTACTTGTATATGAAGATTCACTTTCAAACGGTTGTAAATAAATTGTACAAACTATAAATTCGATTTTCTGCGATTTGTCTATCAGCCGCATGTTAGTTATTAATCATTGAAATAAATGCCAACTATCTCTATTTTGTAATTATAGTTCGCCAATGACATGTAAGAAACTCAGGGATTTATTCAATATCGATTTTGTTCAGGTTTGGGTTTTGAGATAAAGATAGCATGTTTTTTAGAGATTATGAAAAAAAAAAAGAAGTTTGAGTTACCATTCTAGTTGGTGTGCATTTCTAAATTGAAATATGAGTAAATCTAAATCAGTTTACGAAGTATAAGAAATTTAATTGAATATTATCATAGGGTTTAAATCAATTTAATTAAATAATTATTTTGACGTAAATGCAAATAAAGTTTACGTCTAAAACGTTACGTCATTTATTACCGCTTTTATGTACTAACCGCATACTAGTGATTAATTATTAAAAGAATGGTCAGTGTTTAGATGAGAAATTCTCTAAAAGCTCTAGATTTACACAAAAAAAATCTATATTTTGTAAGCATAGTTCACCAATGCCATGAAGGAAATTCAGGGATTTAATTAAGTTCAATTTTAAGGGGTGTAGATAGAAATAGCATCTTTCTTAGAGAATATAAAATGAAGTTTTGGTTGGTTATTCTAGTTGGTTTGCATTTTTATTGAAAGATGAGTAACCTTAAATCATTAATTTAGGAAGAACAAGAAATTTAATTGAAATTTATAATTGAATTTACAGTTAAAATTTGTTAAATTAAGGAAATGTTTATAATTTATTTATATTTACCTAAGCTTCATCACAGTTTTAATTTATTCGTAATTATTGCAACGACAAATTAATTAGTTTAAGCGACGCAAATGCTTAGAAAAAGTTGTAATCTCTTTCCTAAAACATTATTTTTACCTCCGTATCAAAGCAGAAACATTCTTTATAAAGACAAGAGAATAAAAACAGTTCCGTCGATTTATTTTACAATTATAGGATGTAGGAAAATGGAACATTGAGAAATTTAGAATTTGAATACAAAAACGTTTTTAAAAAAGTATTTGAGGAATTTTTATGCAATTCATAATTCTATCTTTCATATCTAGAAATATTTAGCATGGAGGATAAATTTTTATTCATTAAAAAAATAAAAATAATTTTAATTCTCTAGAATAAATCGTTTAAATTAATAAATGTTTAATTTTCAATCGAAAACGGGCATTAAAATGTATGATTTTAAGCAATTACGTGATAAAACGTAATGCTTGTTTTTAATATTATGCAATAATACCATATTAAGAAACTTTGAGATATTTCTTTGAATCTTGAAGATCATTAATTTCGAGTAAATTTGCTTTAGTAGTATTAGATTTATAATATTTCAAATATGTTCAATGAAATTTAAATTATATATCCCTTTCATAATACCTTTACATTCAACCCCTTCAAGGACGTATAAACGGTATTTTATTGTAATTAAAAATATTACGTAGTTAAAGTTTCTTTATTAAAAATTTTCCTGCTTTAGATAAAACTAAGAACTAATTAGTTTATTAATTATTTCATCATTACAATATATGATTATGTGTTATATATATATAAAGGTATATAAGATAAATATGAGCCATTGCATAATAGAATTTTAACATATCTTTTAAAGTCTGAATTCAATCATTATAACGAATTAAATATATTTTATTTAATTCTGGCATCAAATAAGTCGTAATATAAAATATAAATAGTTATTAGAGTCCATTGATTCTGAAGAAAAATAATTAGGATGGGGTCTCTATTGGACTGTTAAAATAAGAAAAGATTTAAATTAAAAATTGATTAATTTTTGTTATTTCCAAAATTTAATTATAAATTTTCGCCTTTTAGATAGGTTTCCGAAAATGCAAATTTTGGTATAAGTATCAATTATTTATTAAATAAACTATATTAATGCTTTGGCATAGAAAGTTATACGTAAGTTTTACATACTAAAGTTAATAATGGTTTTATAACCATTATTTCTTTTTTAATATTTAATTTATAATTCCTTATAATAATATTATTAAATGTCGTAATGGATTTTTCACTAATCAATTAACGAGAAAACTAATCAGCGAATCAATTTAATTAAACCAGTTTCTCAGCTGGAAATTAAATTCTTGTAATATTAAAACACTGTATTGACATTGAGAATATACAAAAAATCAAAGTTATGATCCTCTGAGAGTGAAAAATGAATTTTGACATGCCTAGAAATGCATTATAAATATGAGAGGTTAAATATATATTCATTACTGGGGATTTTAAATTGTTGTAGAGAAAAGCTAAAATTGATAAGATTAAAAATTGCTTCTAAATTATGGTTTATCGGTGTTCCGCGGTGGTAAGGTCTCGGCCCGTGAGTCGCAGGGTTTCAAATTCGAGACCTGATTCCACCGACGATCCGTCTTGCAAAATGGTTATGTTACAAATTAAATATGTTTGAGACCAGCGTCATCTCACTGGTGTGGCATGGTTTTGGAGAAGAGGTGCACAGGTCAGGTGTTTTCCTCGTTATCTGACCATGGTTCAAAATTAAAAGGTACATCTCAAAATATCTATAATGTTACTTTAAAATGGGACGTTAATATAACTAAACTAAAACCTACATAAATAAGGAGTTTTCACCACATTGGATTGGATATGCAGATAAAAAAGATTACTGCATCATCACATAGTTCACCAACATCCAAGCATCATATCTTATGGGATGCATTTCATATTGTTACATAAAAAATGTCTATAAAGCTCCCATTGGTGAAATTAGTCAGTGAATTAATGAAATGCATCAATGTAGCATCAACAACAACGTAAAACTTCAAAATATCAAAACATAAACTAAATTAAAACGATATAATTAATCATTTAAATGGCATCAATCAGCATCTGTAACATTAAACGCTTTGCATAATGCTTCCATTTAAAATCACTGCGTTTCATTTTGAGACTGAACATTTGTTGTAGCCGTTACAAGAACATATTCGTTTTTCATGAAAAATACCTTTAATTGTAAATTTTTTTCTCTTATAAACCAAAAGAATTTGTCTCTGATAATCTATCACCAATCATTCGAAATGAATCGTTATCTTCACGAATTAATAGTAAATTTAATACTTCTGTCTTAATAAACTGGATGAAACTATCATCATAATGCATAATTACAAAATCTGATACATCATCAAAATCATTACAATCGTTAATATCTTTCGTAATCGTTACAAGAGCATATCTAATTCGTTTTTAATGAAAAATACCTTTAATAGTAGATTTTTATCTTTCATAAACCAAACGAATTTGTCCCTGATAATCTATCACTAATCATCAGAAATGAATCGTTATTTTCGAGAATTAATAGTAAATTTAATACTTTGGTCTTAATAAACTGGATAAAAATATCATCATAATGCATAATTACAAAATCTGATACATCATTAAAATCATTACAACCGTTACTTAACATTTTTCGTAATCGTTACAGAAACATATCTAATTCGTTTACTCATGAAATAAGCCTTTAATTGAAGATTTTTTCTCTTATTAACAAAACGAATTTGTCCCTGATAATCTATCCACAAATTATCTGAAATGAATCATTATTTTCACGAATAAATAGTAAATTTAACACTTTTGCCTTAATAAACTGCATAAAACAACTATCATCAAACGCATAATTACAAAATCTGATACATCATTAGAAAAATTTGAAATCTCCACTCAACAAAAAATTCCGTCTCTTTCCGTCTCTTTAGAGAAAATTCAAGAGACGGTTTGAAGCTTCCAGTCAAATTTCCCTTCGAAAAAAATGAAATCCCAAAATAAACCGACAGTCCCCAAAGCCTTTTCGCGCGAAGTTTATTGCGAGTGGCATTTTCCATTGCTGCGTTCATGATTCTGCCTTCGGACCTATTTTTATTTTATGAGAACTCTTCTTCTTTTTTGATCCGGTGGCATCTCCCATTGTGGTCTCCATAGCTTTGACTTCCAGGTGTTAGCGGCAATTTATGTCTCCTTTTTTTGTGAAACTTCTTCAGCCTGGATACAAGGTAAAATAGGCCGAGTCTCTTTCAGAAAAGTTCCAGATTGCCATCGTAAACGCGCGACGATCATGACAAATCGATGAAATAAATATCGATTTATCGAATATAGATTTCACGTCGAAATTTTGGAACGTAAGAATCGGTTCTTGTCAGCTGCTAAGAAAATGTGTTACCATAAAGAACAGAATTTACAATTTACTATTTTTTTTATGGAAATAGTGGGATAAAAATTATTGTATTGATTAAAGATTTTTGTTGTATGGTAAAGATGAAGGATGTGGAGTTAGTTTTAGTATTAATTATGAAGGAGAATAAATTCAATATGCAACATATTAAAATGATTTATCAATTTATTTTTACTATGATAAATTTATTTTTTGATTTGGAAAATTATAAATCAAATATTTGACACCGTGAAACAATATATTTTATCTTTTTCGTATGCAAAACTTGAAGTGAAATGGAAACTTTTGAAATCATCAAAATTAAGAATTCTAGTTTTTGACTGTCTAGTTGTGTAAATGCATATGAATGCAATAGGTCTCAAAGTTACAGAGATAAATTAGGTGCTAAATCAATATATCAAATTTTATTAATATGTTTAAGCATGTTAATTTACCATTACATTGTGTATCGTATCACCATTATTTTAAACCAAATCCATCGGAGAAATTGCACAATAATTCAAAAACGAAATAACTTTGACAAATTCAATTTTGCGCACAGTTTTAATATATATAGTGTGGATATTTACCTAATTTTGAATAAAATTTGTAAACCAGATGCCTTTCTGTCTGCTTGTTTATTCTTATGCTTGTAATACGCAGTTACCCAAAACTTCAATGAAATAAAAATAAAAGAAATTTTGTATGTAACTTTATTACTAAAATTGTAATTTTTAGTCAAATTTTGAATTTAATCAGTTGAAAATAAGGTTTTAAATGTATAATAGGATTTCTTTATTGAATTACTAATAAAAAACACCCTCACGTGTGCGACTCTAAAAATAAAAATTTGAGTACTTAAGGCATTCATGGGTTCACTCAAGATACAGAATTTATAAACTTAGAAGGCGATCGCATTTTCATTAGAGTGTAAGCAAGGACATTTGGGGAAATTATTCCCACTGAGGTGAGATACATATCTAAACATATTTATTGCAAGTCTGAATAAACACTTTCTTTTTCACGTTAAAACAGAAATGATTTATTTATTCCATTAAAATGGTTTTTTTAAAGGTTTGTTCCGTTAAAAAAATTTCTAATATGAATTTATAGACTCCTTATTTTTCATACGCTTTCAGTGATGGCTATAGGAAGATTGTTTTTATTTCAATTCAGAAATAAGTAAGCTATGCAACTGATGCATCTTCTCTGAACTCTGGCGTATTTCGCTGGTTATAAATATACTTTCACCGGAATAAAATAAATTGCTACAATATTTTTCTTTGTAGGAATATCCTGAACAGTTCTATGACCAATATATACAATGTTCTTAGCTGTAGATCTTTTTCAGAACGTTTCTGTGAAAGATCAGATCGGACGATCATTTTTAAATTTTCGAAAATGCATATAAGTGGTTTTGAAACTGCTGTCACTGATCATGGCAATTCAGCATCTAAGAATATACCGATCATCGCTATAATTTAGTTTTAATAAAAGAAGTTTCAAAAAAGGAAAATAGGAAAATAAAGAAATCCAAGCATCCAGATACCTTTTATAATTAAATACTATTATTTCTCTATGGCTGTCAGTTTCATTAAAAGCCTGGCTCTTCTTATTGTTCTGAAATCACTAAACGATTGTGAAAAAGGTTATCATTTTTTATTGATGTATTAAACGATAATGTACTGGCCGGTTTAGGTTTATCATATAAGGGCGATGTTTATGGTGATTATTAAATCGTTAAAACTGCAGCTTTTACAGCTCTATTTTATAAAAAATATTTCCACATACTAAATGCAATTAGAACTGAAATATTATTTTGATCCCTTTTAATATATTTTTTGATCTGAAACTCTTTCTTATATTTATTCAGGTACAATTTAACATGGATATTTTTCTGCTCCCCCCAAGAAATCTCTATTTTTAGCAATAATAAGGAAAACATGTCTTAGCGCATCTATGTATATCTCCACTCTACAGGTTTGATTCTAATTTAGAAACGTTCGATTTGTTTGTTATGATTAGGAATATGCTAATGGGAATATAACTAATGTATTTTTGGAATTTTGATTAATTAGAAATTAAGTGACATATTATCTATTGAAAAAAAATTTAAAAAATATATCTATGAAAAAATTATTTTTTCACCATTTAAAAATTCAAAATTTAATATTATGATACCAATTCTTTTTAATCTTATAATCTACACCTGAATTTGGGAATTTTTTAATACATAGTTTTCTACCATAGTTTATCAAATATTTAAGCAGCTAAATATTTGATAAACTATTGTAGTACACTTTTGATGGTCTTTTTGTTGAAAGTAAAGAAGAACGATTCTATTAATTATATACTCAGTTTTCTTGAAATGTAAGAGAGTGAAGTTAGAGCAACTCAAATGACAAAATGCAATTAGAAAATAAATTACCTATAGAGTTATGCATTTTATAGCTTAATGATATCATAACATCTACCGTTTTTGTAACTTTCATTTGCACAAGTAACTGAACAGAGTGATTTATTTTCTTATATTAACCAGACTTTATGTTTGTAATACTATTACATTAATATGTCTTCATATATGTTACAATATGATGCTTAAAATTATAGGGCCATGTTGGCCTATTATTAAGGTCTCGGCTCGTGAGCTATGGGGATTCCGATTGTATCAAAGAACCGTATTATAAAAGGAACTGTTGCGTGTTAAATCCGTCATATCAAACGTCTTCCCACTAGTGTGGTGTGGAGAGGGGAGGCTAACTCAGGCGTCGTCCTCGTCATCTGACCGTGGTCCAATATTAGGAGGTCCATCCCAAAATAGTCCTATTGTTGCTTAACACTGGTACGTTAATATAACTAAACTAAACTAAAATTATTTGTTGTCGAAATGGTAAGATATTTAAAGTGAAATCTTACATTTTTGATGATCTTCAGATTTTTCTGCAATTAAGAATATAGATTTTTCTGCAATCAAGTATATTTTTCTGCAATCAAAATCTTATCAATATTTCCGACAAAGGAATTAGTCTTCAAAGGCGGCTAGTTTAATTAAAAAATATTTCTTCTCCAATTTTTATTGTAACATTAAAGGTATTTTTCTTAGAAAGAGGCATTTATTTAAAAACAAACTTATATCGTCATAAATAAAGATGTTAAAACTGTGCATACATTTTCCATTAATACCATTTTTCAGCGATCAAATTCATTAATTTCAATAAATTCTTTCATAACATTCTTTAAACAATGAATCCATTACACGTTAATGGAAAAAAACTGACCAGAAAAATAATTTATCTTAGTAACGAGCAGTATTAGATTTCTCCTCTTTTCTTCACTCCTATTTGAGTAATTAGGTTTGTAATGGAGGAAATTTGAAATCAATATTTCAGCCTTAAATTGCATCTGATGATTAATCTTTAGATACAAAATATCCCTTTTTTATGGTCCTGATTTTGACGATATATCAATAAAAGCAGCAGTTTTTTTTCTCGGTATTTCTCTATTTTTTGTTTCTTTGTATCATATTCTAAAAGATTTGATTTCTATAACAATGTAATAAATTTAGTTGATCTAAAGTTATGTGTAAGGATGACCCCCTGAGAAGCTCTTTGTAATTTGTTCGAAAATATATTTCATTTTTAATTCTAATATTTGCATTTAATCCCTAAATTTGGTTATTATGAATTTTTCTGCTTAATACTTAAATAATTAGTCTTGATTAGATAGTACATATACTTTAAATAAAACGTTTAGATAAAGTATACATTATTCATTATGTATGACTTTTGATATGAAAACTACGAAAATTCTATAAATGTCTCATGCATTTCATGGACTCTCAGTTGAGTTAAAATATTAAAAATACTCCATGAAACAAAAAGTGGTTTCAAATCAGATAGAAGAAGTACAGCAGCTGGTCGTCTACCTACAAACTTTCAAGTGACTATTTAGGAGCAACATTTGCAAAAAGATTTGAATATTTTTATGTAGAAGCGAATTGTAATTACTACCTTGTAATAATGTAATACAAAAGGTGATATTAAAAGGCAAATACATTATCTCGATAAAATCATAGGATAAGTCATACCATACCTTTCGACCCTTTCAGTGGGAAACCGGATTTAAACCATAAAACTGAATGACCGGACCGCAGTAACAGCCACACTGGCAGGAACTGAGGTTGAGTCCTAATGGCCCCCATTGACCACAGTGCAACCCTTCCCGTAGGAAGTACATCCTGTCATTGATGGAAGGAGCCTACCCCCAACTATTAGCGTACCTTACAAGGGTGGTGAGATCCAACCACCATACCGGAAGCAAATTCATTCTAATTTCGAGGTGTCTCCCCTCACCCGAGTTAAAAAATTACAGATTAAACAATTGGAGAACTTAAATGGTTAAAAGACAAAATTAAGTATTAATTAAATCCAATTACCATGTAGGAATGCATTCTATTTTTTATAAATTATACATAGAAATGTAAGTGTGTATTGAAGTCTCATTCTTAAAATGATGTAAGCTTCAAAAGGTTGGAATCGGTGCCATTTTCTTTCTGTTAAATGCGTGAAAATGTTATCATACCTGATAAATATTGCCTTGTAAACTTAACTAAAGATTAAAAAAAATATTAGATAAAAAATTAAAAATATTTAATTTTTTTAAATGCGGAAATGAATTTTATTAAAGTTTAAAGTTACGTTAAATTTAATGAAGTTAATGTTTCGAGTATTAAAATTATGTAAAACTATTTTTGCCGTAATATTCTCAGAATATTTAGCCGAAGAAAGCCATCCAAAACCTCCTTAACTTTTAAGGACCAATACTTGAATTAACTTTTGAACATCTAAATTTTGATAGTGATCTATCTAATTGTCTTGAAAAGCACATGCGATAATTATCTCAGCAAGATTGAGTACATGGAATGTATTTGAATCATCAAAGAAGATATCATTATATTTCTATTGGGAAATCAATACTTTCTTTTGATTTCCACGAAACATCTTCAACATTAATGAGAGATTTAACAATAGTCTATTGAAATTGACCTTCTCAAGAAATTTGGGAGAAAATATTTTGCTTCCAAATCCTGAAATAATATCATAAATAACAATTTTTATGCACTTATTTACAATTATTAGCTCGTATTTTAGAAAATGTATTTAAAAAAAATCTAAAATTCACCTTTGAATAAAAACTTCTCATGAAATTCGTTATATTTTCAAGAAAATATGGTCGATACAGTTGTGATAAAAATAACATTTTATCTGTTATGTGACTAATAAATAATATTTTTTAAAATAATATTTGTTGTTAATTTGGCGTTAATTCACTTCACTTTTTTAACCATTTCTCCATCATAATTAATTACTAAGACATAAAATTAATTTTCATTAAATATTTCAAATATTGGCCGAAGAAACCTCATCTATCATGAGTCAAGTAAATCGCCCTCCACTAATCACAAAGTGAAATAATGCAATATTTGCATAAAATTTGTAATAAATATTGCTTTTTATTCTCTTTGTGATTTGTGGATAGAGAGTCATTTGAAGCATAACATGTAAGGTTTGTTTCACCTGTATTGTTTTAAATATTTAATGAAATATGTAATAGACGATGCGAAGAAGGCACTGAATGTTTTCATAAAACAATAAAATTAAATTGAATTTCATTATAGGAATAAAAATAATTTTGCAGGCTAAATATTAAATTAAAATTTAATTAGTTTACTTTTGAATAAAATGGAGATAAATGAGAAATATTATAAAAAATGTAAATGTTTTGAATTTTAAGATAGTATAAAACCAAGCGGTTGGATTTGATTTTCATTATATTTTTGAGCATTTGATATTTCAACACTTTTATAAAAAAACCCTACTTTATACTAAAATTTACTCAATATGAAAGAATAAGTAGTAGAATTTTAAAATAAATTGCAGAAGAAAAATGCAAGATGAAATGAGTGTAATACATGTGATATATTTTTTAAAAAATAATTTATATTTTAACTAACCATTTGGGCCTTGAAAAGTTAGTAACAATCCTACTTTTCTTTGAACTGCGCTTGCGCCAAATTAAATCAAGATCGAATAACGATTGCAGAATTTTATAAAAGATAAACAAATAAATATTCCTCTTCATATAAAAAAATCAATGGCTTATTTTTGTTTTCAGAAATTTCTTCATACTTCATATCGACTATATGAGCAGCCTTTGAAAAGCAGCTTAAGAAAAAAAATTCTTACTTATAAATTATTCTTAATAAAACGAATTATTAATCATTCAAGTGCTCTATTATCTCACCATGACACTCCTCCCCAGATGTCCAAAGTATTAAGAATCTTCCATTCTCTCCTTTCATGTTTTTTATATCTAATATTTTTTAAGCAAATCGATCATTCAGAGAGGCATTGCAAAAAGCCCTGTTTCAAGACCGTGGTGAGGTAAGCATAATTTATTATGTATACAACGAAATTGTTCTCTTAGATTATATAAACAGAAAAATATGTATTTTTTCGTAGTGGCTTAGTAAACAGATCCTGTATTCAACAAAGCTTCCAAGCGCAAAACAGCAGTAAATTTATTATATAGTCGCATGGCAAGAAACCTTATTAGAAAAAAATAAAACTGGTGCATTTTTTATCCTTGTCGAAACCGCATATGTTATAGCCATGAATAATATAGATATTTATATCCCTGAATGCATTATTTAATAAAATTAATTCACTGTTGCACAAAGGAAATGTTTTTTTTTCTAAAAGCGATTGGGGAAATGCCAGTGCTCAAAGCTTAGTTCTCGAGATATTTGGAGTTTTGAAAATTCAACCTGTCACCATACCAGTTTATAAAATAATATATATTGTCGCCAAGAATAATATATATACTTATATATCTAACTGTATTATTTAATAAAATTAATTCGCTGTTGCATAAAAGCATACAATGTGCTATTTTTCATTTGGCTTGCCAATTTAGCTATAAAAGCGTTTTGGAAATATCATTTCTCAAAGATGAGTTCTCGAGATATTTGGAGCTTGCTGGTATAAAAGCCGAAGATCTCCCAGTAACGGTGTTCAGAGTTGTGCAGGGATTGTATCTGTATTTCGTTCACTTAGTTGAATTAATAAATTGGTTTAGCTTCACTTCCTGTGTGTCCTTAAAATAACCTATAATACCTATGAGACAATATTAAAATCGTGTTTTAAAGCAACACTATGGCACTTTTGGGCTGGACCTCGTAAATGACGAAAATGACACCTGAGCTAGAAATCCCCTCTCCTAACTTTCACACCACACTAGCGGGAGGGAGTATTGCTCCTACGGATTTAATGAGCACCAGACCAACTTACACGACTGTTCTTCGATTAAATCGGGTGTCGAATCTGAAAAACTTCTGGTCCCTAAGTCGAAACATTACGATGTGGTCATTGCGACCTCACTCGCGTTCATTAAAGAAGTTCTTCACAAAGCACGAATTTTCCGAAATCAATTAAATTGCGCCATAATAACTGTGCTGTGAAGTATGCTATGCTGCAGGTAGAGATATCGCTATTTTTGGATTATTTAATGGAAACTGTGTTAAATTTAACATTTTGTGAAAATTATTATAATCTTCAAAATATGTTATGTGAAACCAACCCTATCAGAATATTGTTACTAAACTCGTTTAAATATTCTAGGGCTCAAAAAAGTGCAATAATCTCGATAACGAAAATAATGCTTCATTAGTAAAAATATTATAAAACAAAAATAAAACACGACAAAGAGACCAAACGAAAAACAGTAGAGACATGCAATGTACAGGGTATCCATAATTAAACTATCCTAATTTAAAGTTGTCTACAGGTAAAACTATTTTTCAGAAAGTTATGAAATTTTGAATAGGACATACTGAAGGGATGGGAATTTGGTTGGGCGAATAAATAAATAGTTCGAAATTTCGCCACCAGGGACAGATTTTCAAATAAATTACAAATTTAGCATATTTTTGACAAATTTAATTACAATAAAACAGGTTCAACATGACGGCCTTCATTTTCCATTACTTTTGCCGTTGTGTAAAGGACGTTCTCCATAATCAATTTACAGCTGAACGTGTCATCAGCTGTCACTTTCGTGATCTGTGGCCTCCCCGGTCTCCAAACCTAAATCTATGTGACTTTTAGCTTTGGGGACATTTAAAACATCTGGTAAGTCATGATAATCCCAAACATTCCCCTGATTTAAAAAGCAGCATCTCACAGCATAGTTCTTACTCTTTCCCAGAACGCACTACGGTCAACTGAGGAACGTGCTATCTTATGATTCCAGATGGTTGCGGAAAATAATGGCCGTCATGTTGAGCCTGTTTTGTTGTAATTAAGTTTGTCAAAAATATGCCAAATGTGTAATTCATTTAAAAACCATCCCTGGGGGCGGATGTTTGAACTATTTTTTTATTTTCTCAAACAAATTCCCATCCCTTCCTTATGTCCTATGCAAAATTTCGCCTGTAGACAACTTTAAAGTAGGGTCGTTTAATTAGGGGCACCCATTATATAGCAGTTGTGCACACTAAGAACACAGCAATATAAAATCATTCGAAGCAAACAAATATAGAGCTTCTGTGCGATCAGTATTCCAATGATTGAACTGACAGTGGCAGCACCTCTTTTTATTGAGATTTCCTGATAAAAAACAGAATTTTCTTGAAAGATCCTCTTGAAGAATTTGTAGTTGTTCTTATGTTTTCCACACCCTACTTCTTTTCTCATCAAAATCGTCAACTCGTCCCCAGAGTCAAGAATTATGGATCTGGTATCCATGAATTATTCTTATTAGTTTCTCTTCTTTACCATGAGATTAATAAGTAGATAAACAATATTGTAGGTTCATAACAATACTATATTTCATGTAGATTATTATTGTTCGTATAGAAGAAGTATACATAGAATATCATATTGCAAGTATTCAGTATTTTGTCAATAAGATAGACATGTAAAATGAAATGACAGATTCTCAGAAAAGCCAGGGGAAAGAGGAATATGATAGCAGTGGCTTGAAAATAGTTTCTGAAGAGGAATATGTATCCTCTAGAAAGACAAGAAAAGGAATGCACAGGAATGAAAGAATCCTGAGGCTACACGACGGAATGCGAGAAATATAAAAAAAGAATGCAGTAAACCGCAAACAAGGCAATTTTGAGTCCAGCATACTTAAATTCCTCTCTCTATTTCTTTTCGGAAGAGTTTTATAATAGTTTCTTTGAATTGACCAAAGTATTCTTTTTTATGGACTGCAGACGATTTGAAGTTGATAAAGAGGAAAGAATTATGAATGAACTCAAACATTCATTTAAATTTTACTTTCCATTGAAATATAGAATGAAATTAGATATATGTTTAAGCTACACGAAATCCGAATTTCCATTTATCACACGATTTCTGTAACAGTCTGAATCTAAAAACCGTAATTAATTTATTTTTGATACGTCTGAAAGAACATGAAATTTTAGTTCTTGCTCAGTTATTTTATCAGTATCAACTAAAAAATTTCAACATGTATATTTAAAAAAACAAATGCAAATATTAAATATTTTTCATACTTTTAAAAATGAATATCTTAAGTCTTGCTTATAAGTAATATTAATGTAAATTAAAAATTATTGTAAAAGATTTCTTATATCTTGTAGGACATTTACAAAGTATGAACTTCAATTTATCATTAGGAATATCCTCCCTTTGGGGCACCTCGAAATGAGGATGCGATGCTTCCAGCATTGTGGTTGGATCTCGGGTACCTGGAGGGTACACTAATTGATGGGGGTTGGCTCCTCCCATTGATTGCGGGATGTATTTCATAACGGGAGGGTTGTATTGTGGCAGGGGATGGTCATTAAGACTCAACCACAATTCTCTCCAGTGTTGCTGTTGCGGTGATCTGGTGATTCTGCCCTAGTGGTTTAAATCTGCGTGCCTTCGGGCGGATTGAAGAGTCAAAGTATGACCTATCATTAGGGATTCATATACTTGTTTGTTTAACTCATCTACTCTTTAGTCAAAGTCAAAAAATGTTATATATTTTTAAGCTATTTTGTTCTGGAAATTTCAGATAGATATTAGAATGGGGTATTATTATTTAATGGATTTTACTTTGGATAAATTTAAATAATGATTCAATAACCTACAGGAAGAAATATTTCATACACTTACAGATAGCATATTTTTAAAGCGTAATTCTTTGTGTTTTATTGCGCAGAAACTAGCTTCGATATAAAGAGCAGGATTCAGATACTTTTTTGATAGCCTGTATAACATTTTATTATCACAAAGGCAAGAAAAATATGGGGACGTTTAAAGGAATCTAAAATGAAACCCCATATAGTTAGAATTCATATTTTAACATTGAAAGGTATTTGACTTTTTTACAAAATCCTTGGGATTTAAAATACCGAGAATACCAAAAGGTTCTAAAATTAGAAATTAATGTTCAAGCTAATTTCATTCATGTTAAACATTTTCAACTTCCAATTGATAATCTATTATACTGAACCCTTGTCCTAAGAACTCAAGACGAATTCAGAAAGAAGCGTCAATTGGAAACCAACACCGAAATCAAGGAGCACATTTCTGTTAAATGACGCCCAACTGTTTCTTTACGCAAGACTAACCATCCCCATACTGTGCGTCACAAACTCGTGGATACCTTCGATGGAAACTTTCGGGACTTGACTATTGATCTGTATGCTGAAGTAATTGGGACATAAGAGAATGAAAACTAAATAGTAGTTTAAGATTTTTGGTAGCTAAAATTTATTAATTTCCGGATACAATTTGTGAAACATCGTATCTTGAGTTAGAAATGATACTTTAACTGTTCAACGGCATTAAAACTATGAAATTAGGCTCTTTTTAATTTCAGTTCAGTGTATTAGCTTAAGGGGACAGTGGATTCTCTTAGGCCACTTTGGGAAATGTCCAGTCAAGGTTATGAAATTTTTTTACGTGTATATATTAAAACATAGATATTAAACTCAGGTTAGAAGAAGGGAACCGGTGTTGCAAATTTATCGTGACTGCGGTGGATTTACTGCCTCTGGATAATTGCTACACTCAGAAGATTAAAACTTTTGTAAGCAAAACCGATAAGAAGACGTTATTTAATTATACGAGAAATTCGAGGGGAGAATAGTCCTGTTTCTTTTTTTATGCATATGCTTACGCATTTCTTCAATTGAAAAATAAAGTTCACTGCTATACATTTTCCCTTAAAGTTTTGCTGAATTTTCTTATTTATTTTATCATGTTAATAAGAGAATCTGATTTGGAAAGCCGGATTTATACGAAAAATTGCACGTTTTTTATGAAAATTTGGATGAAATGTTCATACCATATTTAAAATTTTTCCGACTTTTTTCATAAAATTGACAGAATTTATTTCCACGTTCATTTTTGGAAATTAATATTAATATTTAGATTTGCATGATTTGCTTCATTAATTATATCTTTTTCTCATTTTTAAAAATATTATCTTCACTTTTAGATTCCGATGAATTCTTCCAGCAAAAAGTTTTGTCAATTCAAATACTAAAATATCTTTAAATCTAAATTTAGTATCATAATTTCACAATACGTTCTGTTAAATTTAAACAACAAAATAAAAAGTATGGTTATTTTAAATTTTATACTTAGTTAACTGCTTTATACTGTAAAAAAAAAGGAAAATTTTATTTTATTTTTAAGTTGATCTCCAATACTCAGAGAATGGAGATATATATAAAGCTTAATTAGCTCAAGCAATTCTCAATATGCATTTTCAGGAACTTTGTATTACAAAATTTTAAACAAATAATTTGATAAACCAAAAGGCTTTTGGTTTATATTCCATTAAAAATATTTTCAAAACACCATTTGCAATTATTTAATATAATTCTTTATAAATACTTTCATCAATTCTTTCTTTAAAAGACAATTTTTGTTGTTTTCAAAAGTATTTTTTAAATATTATTATCAAAAAAACTTTTGAACTTTATTTGATATATTTTTGTATAATCAATGATATTTTAAAAATCTATTTTTTATAAAAATTATATAAGTATTTTATAGGAATAAAAAATCATTCTGAACATATTTATATATCTTAAAGTTTTAAAGTTATATATATTTTAAAGATTAAAGCTATATATCTTAAAGAAAATATCTAGGTACATGTATCTCCAAGCTTATGCAGAATTACTTAATATCTTTTCAAACTCTAATTCAATTTGAAAATGTTCCGACGAAAAGAATATTAATTTACTTAATACCATTCAACTCTTCTCCCTTCTCAGCTGCAACTAAAGACACAACAAATGACAATTTGATTAAGAGAAGAAATTAAAATCTTATTAATACTTAAACTTTTTTTCTCTGACGAAAATGAGTTCCTTTGTGGATCAAAGTGTCAGGAAAAGTTAAAATAATAAAACGGTATTTAATTATAAACCACTGCCAGGGAGTCGCGCTTTCCCTAACAGAGGTAATTAATCTCACTCGCAATGCAATCTGGGAAGGTACAAAAGGGAAAAAAATGACTGATCCGATTTCTTTTCAAAGATAGGGACTGAAATAGAAAGTCTTTTGGAAGTCTCGCTAAAGAAAGTGACTTTAATGAGTGCGATTTCACAAAAAGGACCTGGAATACTGTTCGTTAGAGTTATTTTTAATCCTTCTATTTCCTTTTAAGACGCATAATTATTCTCTGTCGTATTTTTTTCTATTGAGTGTAAACGTGAGGCAAATTAACTTCTAAAATAGTAGAAAAACGGACGGACGTCACATGCAGGGAGCTCCCCTTGACGTTCTCTGCAGCAATCAAATGTTCGAATCTCTAATGAAATTCAAATGTTTCTTTCAAATTGTCTCTTGAGTAGTTTAAAGAATTCAAAGTAAATCCCGGATTTTATTTTGTTCTTCTTTGAAATGACTTTCTTTTGGAAATTTAGTTTTTCAATATGATTAGTTTGCCACATATTGTTCCTCTCATGCTTCGCAATGCCTATGACAATTAACAAATCGAAGTTTGCCAAGTTCATTAGTGTATCCTTTTCGTAATTTACAACAATGATGCTTTTACATTGTACAGTTTCTGCGATTGATTGATGATACTTTGATAAAAAAATTAAATGTTAATTTAATGAGCATTGGGAGATGTATTGGGTGTTCATAGTGAGATCAACAAATTCGGTAACTTATAATGTCCCTATATATCACAAAAAAAACATGGAACACAGCAAAAGCGTACACAAAAACTGTAGACAGACAATCGCTAATTAGAAAAAAAAGTGTTGTTCAGAATGCACAGTAAGAGCGCTCGCTCTTTGATCAGCAGCTCAGATGAAGCAACAAGAAACTGGTATACGTGTAGGCTGATATGCTATAATTCTCTCTCACTTACATAGATATTCTGATGAAGCATCGAATTTTCCGGAAGAATATTGGTGCTTTATCAGAATAATGAAGCATCGAATCTTTTCCATTGAGTCCTGAAGAAAATAACGCCAAAATGCATGATTTTTCGAATCGATCGCCGATATTTTAAAAATAGTTGACCAGGCATCCATCCAGCAAAAATTATCTGTATATCTCTCTTTCTTACAGTTCTACTAACTGCTTAAGGAAACGATATTACAGATTTATCGGGAAATTTAATAAAATATGATATAAAAAAGAAAGTGAAATAAAAATATATCTTAAAATATTAATTAACACATATATGTCTTAAAATAATAAAGTTACTGTGAAATCAAAAGCAGACGATTTCAAAATTTTGTAAAAGAAAGAATCTGATTTACTTTGTCACTATTTTCTTTTATTTTTTTAAATTTCTGCTTCATGTCTTGTTGTCAAGTCACTTATTGGTTTCAAGTAGTCTATTTAGAGTTACTAACAATACTAAAACATATATCTAATATATTCTTTATCCTTCGAATGATCAAAAGCAAGAACTATCAATCAAATAATGAGTAAGAAAGAATAAATGTTTGTATTATAATCATTTACAAAACATAATTTTTTATTAGAAATATTGAAGTAAAATAAATTAATTTCAGAGTAATGTTGTAATATCAAAAAATAGTGAAAAGATATTGAAATAAAATATATTTCAAAATATTAATTAATACAACAATAATCTCTATAATCTCAAAATATTAAAGCTATTTTGAAATTAAACGCAGACGATTTTGAAATTCGTTAAAAGAAAGAATCATATTTAATTTACCACTATTTTCTTTTGAAATTTCTATCTTGTGTCAAATGACAGGTTTACATTCTGCCTTTTATAAGACGGCAAGTAAACCGCGCATGTGCAGAAATGGCCTGATTTACGTTTACCACAGTTTTATTTTAAAAAAATTCAGGCTTCCCATGCTTGGTTATAAATTGTCGTTTTGGCATCCTTGAGAATTTCTTTTGCACTATGTTTTGTATTAGAATTATAGATATTTACACAAGAAACATGTTAAAATAAAAAAGGTAAAATATTTTAATTTGGAGAATTATAGAAAATAATTTTCTTTTAAAAAAAGTCCACAACCTGAAAAAAGAGCAAAAAAAAGTCAGAATTAAACCATGATAAGTTATGATTTTTTCCCGCCAAAAATCGCGCCAAATTATGTAAACGCATGGGCAGTAAGAGAAAATGCAACACAGCTGTCTGTAGTTGCCCCGGCGGGACAATTACTTGCTATCGGCCGAACTTTATTTTCAGGGTTTCTACGCTTGTGCTGTCTACTTGAAGCCTTGAAAGTGGCCGAGTGTGAACCAGGTATTAGTTCGAGGCTTTTTTTTGTTAGTTTCTTTACAGTACATAAGAGAATTAAAAGAAAGATTTGAAACATTCCTTACCATACGAATGACCAAAAACAAGAACTACTAATGAAATAACGCTGAAGAAGAAAAAAAAAATGTTTTGAATGTTTGCCTTATAATTACTTACATAAGGTTATTTGTATATTAAAATTATTAAAATGAAAGTAATTAAATTCTGAGTAATGTCAGGTATATCAAACAATTTCAAATAAACTTAAGGGCTATTGAAGTTTTATTTTAATGTTTGTATTTTTTTGTAAACTATTTTCTGTAGCATTATTCTATTCAAACCAGACAATCTGTAATGCAAATAGCTTTGCCGACTACTATCCTATAAAAAATCTGAAAAACATTTGATGAAGACCTTTTTAAAAAATACTATACGCAGGAGAATGAAGCAAGACGACGCATTTAGAGAATACATTTCGCCCGAATGTAAAATTTGCCAAAACCCACAACAGAAGAGAGTCGTTAACTGCCAAAAAACTGTTTATTCAGACAGTTTAACCTCTGTGCAATTATAAAAAATTTCATGAATAAAATGCCGAGCAGAGTCCTGCTCGAAAATAGTTTTTGAATTACTTTCAATGAAAGGGCTAAATTGTAAACTATACGCAGAAGAATGAAGTTAGTTCTTTGAAAAGAAGAATACATGGGAATACAATAGAAGGGAAATATTTAATTGGAGAGGGAGATGGTTACAGTGATGGTAATCCTTTCATAAAATTTTTGTTAAAAAAACGTATTCGGTTTCTGTTTATTTCAAAACCCCAAAACGGGATTTATATTCTTGCTACCCTAATTTGTCATTTAGCTTTTGTTATGCCTTTCACGCCATCAAGTGCATTTTTCTAATGTCTTGGGGATTTTATGTGCCTTTTTCGTAGCTTTACTATGGAGGCAATTGACGATGTTAACACATATTATTTCTGTTTTTTCCTAAATGTGCACTTTTCTAAATGTAAATAATAGCGTGGATTTGTTTCAAAATAAGAATCAAAGCAAACTAAAATGATTATATAATGTAACTTTTGCTTAAAATTATATTTTAATGTATTGTTTTCTTACAGAACTGGTTATTTGAACTCTTTATCAAAGGTTTAATATTTATAAATTCTATATATAAAACAAAGAAAAAAATATCTGTCTCTCTGCCTAGTTTTTTTTTCTGTTTTTAGAATTAGTCTTCTGCAAATATCTTGTTCAAATTTTCAATTGATAATAAAATAATTTTTATTCATCCACTCAAGTTCTAATACATTTTTTAAACATAGTAGATGACACCCGATGTTAATTCAGTTTTTTCAAATATTAATTCATAGATTAAATGAAATACATTTTTAATATTGTAAATAGAGTTTCAGCAGTTTGTAATGGAAATTGGAATCAACAGGCAGTTGCTGAATCGGTAAAACACGGGGATTTTAGTATTTTTCACGTGAAGGTGAAGAATACAAGAACAGTTCTTGCGAAAATCAATCATTTTTTAAATGTTATTTATACTAATTGTAATTATTTTATAAAAAGTCACTAAAATAAAATTTTTCTTTGTTGCCCTAAGTAGGAATTGACTTAATTTTTTTTTCATATCAGAACATGATGTTGTTGTGGGAGTGAGATTTGTTGCATGAACAATGCGAAAATATAAAACTTTTATTATCTGCACGAGCATCTCAAAAAACCAGCTTTTAATAACGTGATGGACTCCATTTACAAAAGCTCAGATTTTTAAAAAATGTTTATGACTACTGCAAATAAAACCTAGAAAAATGTCGTTTTGACACGTGATTATATGAAATTAAATAAATAGGAAATGGGATATTTTTTTTAAACAATCAATGCGAGGCAATGTTTTTTGGATCGTTTGCCATACTAAAGTGACTCAAATGAATAAAAATTTCATTTGACTTGAATGAGCACGTGGTGCTCGGCCGTTCAAGAAATTATGTTCTGACATGACACATTGAAATAAGATTAGCAGATTTGATTTTAATCTGTTATAGTTTTGGAATATTTTGTGTCAGATATTTTATATTATTTGTTTTTTGCATTTCTGTGTTTACTGTTTTTAAAAATTGAGTAAAATATTTTTTATTCAAAAAATATTACAAACAATACACGAAGTAAGCTAAATAATAAAAAATGAACAACATAGTATTTCGCAAAAAATATTGAATAATTTGAAAGAGATTTAAACAATATACTCTTTTAAACCTAAGTTGATCAATCTTATTTTTTAAAACTAATTTATCTTGATTATACAGTAGCGGTGATTGCAAACAAAAATAAATTTAATATAATGATAAATATATTTTAAGCGTACTAAGTTAATGAACAATAAAAAGCATTGTTGAATAATTAACATTTATTAAATTCATTAAAATCAGGGAAAATAATTTCTGATTGAATATCTTATTTTTTAAATTTTTAAATTGTTCTAAAAAGATATGATTTAATGTGCCTTTCGAAGTTGTTGAGGGGAAATTTCAAATTTTTTTCAAGTTTCAATTAAAAATATAATTAAAACTTCAAAATATATGATCTTAATGTTTTTCAAGAAGTAATTTTGTGCCAAATGTGGTAATTAAAAAATCTAGCCCAAAAGATCCGTTCTGCACAGTATTTTGAAATTTTTTTCTAGCACATATCCTGAGTTTTACAGATATTATTCCAGCCTTTTTAGGTTGAGAAACATTTGTCATTTCGAAATAAATTAAAGCAATCGTAAATAATAAAATTAAAAAAAATCCCACTAATATTAACATGTGAGAACATAATGTTGTTTTGATTTGACGTTTTTGAAGCCTTAAAATGCGTAGGCAATAAATTGGTAATTTATCGCTTTTGAGGCATCAATCTTTCGCTTTTAGGGTTACTAGAAAATAATGTAGAAAGTTGTTACATTTTGCGATTTATTGGCAACTAAAGTTACAACTTGATTTCCAAATTATTTATTCTCTGAATTCTAACAATTGTCTTAATTGATTTAAGTCATTAACCAATTTAAACAGGTTTGAAACAATCACTAGACTATCCAATTACTCATTCGTCGATATTTAAAAAAACAGTGGGGTTTATTTGATCTTAAAATTGGTCGAATTCCAAAACTTTGTTCGACAGCTAGAAAAATGGAAAATGAAAGTTAAAAAAATTATATATATATATATATATA
>JAOUZG010029736.1:2378645-2416205 GCA_026289955.1 Argiope argentata | reverse complement strand
TTTGAAATTTATGATCGCAAATTTCTTTTTTTCCCCATTTTTCTGTTATTTATTTTTGTTTACTTACTTTAGAGCTATTATCCATTCGATTATACAAGAAAAAGACATTATAAGCTCTAAATAGTGTTTCATTAATTTTTATGAAAAATATTAAAAATGCGGTTAATTTTTAAATAATTAAATATAAAATTAAAACATTTTTTTTAAAAAAATTACATTTTTAGTGAACGCCAATTCTAGAAAGTAATTATGTGGCAACTTGCTCAAGTAATTCTAGAATCAGTAACCTGTTCTAAACAACATTTTGAATGAATTTTTTTAAATCGTATATGATGAAACTTACAGACAGTATACCAGTATATAGCAGTTTTCTTATTAAAAGAAATTAGTTTTCTAAAAGAGTACAGGAATTCAAAATACTTTTATGTACGATTTATTTTAAATAAAAGAATAATTGTGAAATAATTTTGATAATATTTAAATAATTTTGTTATAACATTTTTCTGTTTCCTGAAAGAAGTTGAAAAATTATTTAAATTTTATTCTCGATACTCAAAAAAAATATTTTTAACCTTATATCAGAAGAATTTTTAAAATCATGCGTTTTAAGTTCTTTTTTAATAATTTTTCTTTTAATTCAGAAACATATTTCACCATTTTGTTTTCTATTTTTATTGCTAAATCAGAAGTCTAAGTTTAAAATTGTTTATTCCAGCTTCTATTTTAATTATATTTCTCTTAGCATAAAAAAGTATTTCGCCATTTTGTCTTTTGTTATTACTGCAAACTATTAAATATCTAGCGAAGTTAAAATTTTGCAGTTAATGAACAGAAAATTTGAGATCAAAATATGTAAAAAATTATTTTTAATGTATGTATTTAAATAAGGAAAAAATACATTTCCATGCTTTAAAAATATAAACTAGAAAATGACATACCGATAAGTCTCAGACATTTTAATAAAAGAAAGTAAAGTAATTTGTTGAAGGAAAATGTTTTGTGTGAAACGCTAACAATAGAAACCCTGAAGCAATTTCAGCTGTCCGTATATCAAATCTTGGAATTTAATTGCGAGTTACGTTGCCATGACAACTGACACCATCGGAATGTGCTGTAAAAATTATTTGTGTTTTATGAAATGGGCTAATTAAATATTTCACTGAATACCGACGGCATCTTTTGCATTAAAATAAAACGAAAAGAAAATGTTAGAGACATTATTACAGGAATAAAAATATATAAAGCTTAGATTAAGAAAATTCTTTTGAAATTTGAAATTTCATATTAAAAGTTGTCATCATTGTACAGCTAAAAATGAAAATTTGAAAGAAGAATGCTATTTTAAAGTTTTAATAAGAAAATAGTTTAGCTGGTTTTCTTTTATCTAACATTTTCTTTTTATTTATTGTTTAAATTGCTAAGAAAAAGTAATGTTATTCTTCTTTTATCACAAATTTAAACAAGAACATCTAACGAATTTTAAATTTAAATATTTTAAGTAATTACAAATTTTAATTTAATCTATTTACTTGAATCGATTTCTCAAAAAGTATATACTTTCTCCAAACATCAAATTTTAATATTAAGTCAATATTTTTTGTCTATTTGTTTATAAAAAATAGAAGTTTTTAAATGAAATACTTGATTATAGGTTCATTTTAAATTCTGCGCATTTGTATTTGGCATCACTCTTTTCATATTTTTTATTCCTTAATGTTATACTTTTAGAATTTTTAACTTTTATTATGTTTTATAATTCTTATAGAGTTTGTAAATTAAATAAATTTTAATATGCAATATAATGATTTTCTGCTTTTCATCTATACCATAAAACATGATATAAGTGATAATTTGTTAATCAGTTTACTTAGGTTTTAGATGAATGATTAATCTTATTATTATTATTAGGTTTCCAAATTGTAAATAGTAAATTAAAATTGACGTATTAAGATTTTGAAACGACATGTTTTATGATGTAAGCTTATTAAACTTTTTATTGATTTTAGTATATCAATACTTAGTTTAAATAACACAATTATCATGAAATTAATTATTCACAGCAGAAAGAAAAAAATATCAAGCCAATTGTAGCGAATTAGACGTTGGTAGTTGTTCTGGGAGGTTCTGATTCCTTTAGGTTTCTGAGAGAGGTCACTATCGCTTTTTATTCTATAATGTTTTAATTCGATTTGCAAACTAATAATTTAGATTAACTAATATTTAAATTTAAAAATTTGTTCATTTTCTTTCGGAAAATGAGTGAGTATCAGCATTTATTCTATTTCATCCTTTCCTTCTTTTATCTGATATTTCATCGTGAAGATGAATATCATTTTCATTAATATATCAATAATATTTCAATAAAATTGAACTTCCCGTGTGAGCATTGTTGAAAAAATAGTTATCGTATGACATTTGCAGATAAAAATAGTTAAAACAATCAAAATTGTCAAATAACGAAAGCAAAGAAAAGTTTGAAAAAAAAATTCCTTTTACTACTAACTTCTATAACTAAGACCAATCACCCAAAGATACTGCTATTAGTTTTTGCGTGTGAAATATGTTTTTTGCAGGGTAAATTTAAGCATTAGATTGTCCTACTTATTCCATAAACACAAAATTACAGTTAAAAGTCTTCAAATTTCCATTCTTATTCTTCCCCACCTGACAACATATAAAAGATAAAACACCATTCCAGGAATGCCTGTAGAAAGCAAGGTTCCACTTCATTAAAATAGTTTTGTATATAGAATTTTATGAATATATGTTGTCAATAAACGTATTCTACCTAATTAAAATTAAATTTCTTCTAAATGTATAAAATATAATCGAACAAAAATCAATTTAAAATAAAATAAAATGATAAACAATAATAATTGATCCTTTGTTTTAATAAAAGTTTAGAATAAGGCCTATTGCATTTATCCGTAATAGACGACGCATCCTTTTCGAAGAGCAATATCTAATTTAAAAAATGAATATTCAACAAATTAACTATGTAGCTATCGAGGTAACAAAATCTGAAACCAGAATCCATAAGCAATCATTCAAAGAAATCCTTGGTGGTAGGGGAGAAAGAAAATGCCGCTAAAATGATGAGGATTTTGGATGGGATTGGAAACAGGAACAGTTGCTAATGCTTCATGTTGAGTTTGGTGGAATTGGATTCCTTTAATCTATAAATTCTGGATTTAGGTTTCAAATTAGTCAATCAAATAAGAGTGTTCAGAATTTTTTCTTGAGTTTTTGGATAACTTCTAACGACATGCATTTATCTTACATGATTTATTTTCTGTCTTTCTTCAAGTTTTTATTGTTCCTTTTAAACTTTTTTTAACCAAAACAGTTGAGAGTGCAAATACAAAACATCGAACTATTTAGTCGGAGAATTACCTACCAAACGTAGAATACGATTTTTTTCGGATATCAAATCCGCTTCTGAATGAATAGAAATGTCTTATTTCGTCCTCTTCGGTTGTTTCCAAGTTGAGTTCAATCGGATAATTTCGTACTTCGGATTTTGCCGTTCAAATCGGCTAGACAAGTTTTTACCATCCCTCACCACTAATGACTTCTTTGACAGTGACTGATTAGAAATTCAGCACGCAGACAATATGGAACTTATTTTCACTGTAAAGAAAGTGCCGAACATTTGTTTGCTTACTATCAGTTTGAAGATCCTTTATTAGTCAACTCGCGAAGCTTCGGAGACATGTTTTTCCGGAAATAAAATCCTCTTGCGAATAAGATAACAAGTGGATGAAATAAGGAGCGTCTTATTTCATCCATTTCAGTTGTTTTCAAGATAAGTTCAAACGGATATTTCCTACTTTGACTTTTGCCGTTTGAAACGGCCAGGCATCTTTTTACCATCTATCACCACTTATGACTGATTTGACAGTGATGGATTGGAACATCAGCAGGGTGTCCGCATGGAACTAATTTGCGTTGTAAAGCAAGTGTAGAACAGGTGCTTGCGAACTATTTGTTGGAAGATCGTATATTAGTAAACTCGTCAGACTTCGGAGACATGTTTTTCCGTAAATTAAATGAGCTTCCAAATGAAATACGACACATCTTATTTCAACCATTTCGGTTGTTTTCAAGAAGAGTTCAACATGATATTTCCTACTTTGGCTTTTGCCATTCAAATCGGCTAGAGATCTTTTTACCATCCCTCCCCACTAATGTCTTCTTTAACAGGGACTGATTAGAAATTCAGAAAGTTGTCCGAATGGAACTAATTTGCACTGTATATATAGAAAGTACAGAACATGGATCTATTTGGGCTGAAGATGATATAGTAATTAATAAAGAAAAGACATCTTTAAAAACAGTTTCCTAATTTAAAAATATTTTAAGATTCAATTTTACATTAATCAGATAAAATATTTTACATTAATATCTGGAATTTCTTTGAATATGTGCATTTAAATAGATTTTGCTGACACATTCTAATTCAAGCAACTACTCGAATTTTTTTAACTATCCAGATTTAAAACTCAAAGTATACTTTTTTCTAGAAATGAAAATGAATTTGAAATGAGATTCCTTACCAAACCTTCAAGAGAAATAAATACTCAAGTTAGGAAAATGTCTTCGGTATTTCTTTTCTCATTCCAATGCTAAGAAATTCAAGTACTTCCATGCGACTGTATAGAATGCAAATTCTTCTCCTTGACAACTTGATATTAAAGTAATTAGCTCCGAGATAGGGAACGCGTTCAAATTCAACCAATATAGACTCAATAGCGTATTCTGTATTTTAATTTCCAGAATTAATTTCCAACTTTCCTTTGAACTGGCTGGATTTAGTACTGGGAAATCAGCAACAAGTTTTATTTAAAGCCCAATCCTTTTCGGTATCTGTAACGTTGCAATCGGAATGAAATGCAAATGCGACAGTTAAACAAGTTTAATTAAGTCTGGTATCCGAGTTATTATTATTATCGCAGAGGTGATATGGAAGCCCATTGATTTCTCAACTGAATTTTACAGTTTCCAAGTTGAGTTCTCGGAAAGATTACATGAAATTTTAACCAATAAGCTATATACAGTAACATTTTGCTTTAGTTAGCTTGTAATTAAAGTGATTTTAAATTTAATTTAGGAATTTTAATTTTTATTAAAAAGGATATATTTTCTAATTAATTGTGTTACAAATATTACGAAAAGCAAGTTTTATCATGATAAGTAAAATTTTATATATAAATACATGCTCAGCCTGTAATTAATAATATAATATCCTTAGATTTTCAAATTTTGTTTTAATAAAATTCCTTTTTTTTCGTAATTGCAATGTGAGACCGATTTAAAGATATCTATGCATAACACTTATTAAAAAGTGGTCATATTATTACGAGAATTTTCCGATACATGAACAGTAGCAAGCACAACAATCTAAGAAGCTTAATGATTAATACATTTTTATTTTACTATTGAAAGCCCGAAACACATAGAGAAGGATACTACAGAAATGGATACATAAGATACTACCCAAAGATACTACTTACAAAAATAAAAAAACAAAGAAACAGTGAATCGTCATTAAACAACAACAGAATAGAGCTTGAAAGCTTTCTCTGGAAACAGTATTAATAGGAGAGAATTCACTCCCTTTGTGAATGCTTAGAATTTTTAAAAGGTTTCGATAGGATATGGAATTTTCTAGAAAAATCTCCAGATCTGGATTCCTAATAGAGATATCACCATAATTGTTTATTTTAAAGAACTTTTATTTTTGAAGCTAAATGAACCCTGGACCACAAACTTGCACTTCATCAGGAATTTCTTAAGAAATTTAAATTTCTCTTTTCTTTAATGAAACTAATACCATAGGAAAATAAAACTACAAATTTGTATTAATATCATCAGTAAGGAATTCTTGAAGTTTTTTCAATCATTTCTGTATACCCAAGTTATTAAATTGTTAGGAATTTAATGAAAATAATACTTGAATAATAATGCCAATCAAAATGATTAAGTACTATCATTTATTGTGTTTGATGTAAAGCATTATTACTGAAAAGTGATGAAAAAGAAACTGTTGTCTTAAAAATTGTACTCTGTGCTGCCCGTATATTAAAAACGTATATCTTAAACGATGTATCTAATACAATGCATTCTCTTTATTACAAGATCAAAAGATAGTAAATAAACAAGTAATTTTTTTTAAAAAAATTGAAGTCAATTTTTATTTTGTTCAACAAAGATTTTTTTTATTTTAGTTACTTTTTATTAAATAATTACAATTAATATAAAAAAATTATCAAATAATTATTGATTTTCACGAGAATGGAATGTCATTTTTCACCTTTGAGCTAAAAATACTGAAATCCTTGCTTTTTGACGATTGGGCTACTGTCTGTTGATTTCAATTTCCATTACATACTAAACCCTATTTAAAGTTTTAAAAATCAATTAAATTTAGTTAGTTAATATTTTTTACAAAACTGTATAAACGTTTTAATTAAGATTTGAATAAGATAAATAAATATAGGGAGAGTATGAAATAATAGTAGGGATTGAAAAAATATATATGTATAACTTATATGGATATACAACTCATTCGGAGATTTAGTAAATCCTTTCGAAATATTTGAAATACAACTTATGCTCACAATTTTATTTTTAAAGTTGAGAGTATGAAAGTAGCGTTCTTTATACCACAAGAAAAAAAAGAATACATATGTTTTTAATTTTTTTCTAGACCAATTGAACTTGAGATCATAAGCAGAATACAATTCTAGTGATAAATCACATCCAAAATATCATTTACTTAAGTCACAGAGTTTTTCAATTATAATGCTTGCGAATGTACAGACCTACAGCCGGTAGATTCTTTGATGGATTTGATTCCAAATTTGATATGGGTATACCTTTCAATAGATTATAATTAAGCTCCTAAGTATTTTCATCTAGATCTTTAAGTTTAACAATAGTAGTGCTTACTTAAATTGAAATAAAAAATTTGCCTTAATTTGGGACAAATTTCGACTGATATTTACAAATTTATATTTAATCCATATAAATTTTTTTTATCTGTCTTGCTCGAAGCACTTTGGTGTTATATCATTTACAGATAGATATAAGCCAAAAATGTGTTTATTGGAATCAATACCTGAAGCTTCATTATTAACTGCCAGAAATTATCGTAGATGGTGTTTTGTTGACTTTTACTTGAATCAAATGTAGAAACTCATGTGCTTTTCGACTTAATTAATGTTGGATATTTCTAAGTTATTAGTTATTTTTTTCAGGCCCACACCATGATCTTACTAATTTACATACGATCTATGGATGTTTGTTAAATCTTTGTTGGCAACACTGAGTTTAAGGGAAAACGTATTAAAGACCTAAATAACAGTTGTTTTTTTTATCTGAAAATAGAGGTTCACTTCACGAGAAGCGGGGGCGTTGACAATATATGCAATAACAGGGTTCTTTTTTTTCGTTAAAAAATTTACTTGATTTTTTACTCCAAGAAGTGAGTTACGTTTTATGTGGCAGAATAATAAATTCCTGTTTTTAAGAAACCCTGGCTCTTCATTTTCAGGCGTGGTAGACAACAATTAAAGCAAATTCTTTGAAAAAAGAAAAGAACAAAATCAAATGTAATTTAGATGATGGTATCGTAATGCACTATGTTTATGGATGCTCGTAATTTATCAGTCATTGTAAAAATATTCTTCAAAAAGTTTCTATCAAATCCTGTTCACTGGAACTGGTGGTTTATGCTTATATAAGCATAAAAAAGAATTTAACTTATACAGTTCGGTTAATTTATGTTAACGCTCCCATTTTAAAGCAATACCAAGGCTATTTTTTGGATGAGCCTCGTAATTTTGAGCCGCGGCCAGATAAAGAGAATGTCAGATGAAGTCGAACTACATGCTTCTCCAAATTTCCTCACCATTCGGATGACGTTTGGTCCCAACAGATTTAATGTCCACCAGATCAGCTTACGTGGCTGTATTTCAGAAGAATCGGTTCAAGAATCTGAAATGCTTCGGCTCCAAAACCGGAACTGAAACCTTACCACTAAGCCATCGCGGTCCCCAGACTTATAAATAGAGACCTATTTGACAATTGCTTATATGACACAACTTTGTTTGCGTAGATACGTTTAGAATATTGAATGTTTTTGATTATTCAAAGAATGTATTTTCTTTGGAAGTCTTTACATTCAGTTTAAGCTATAAAAATGTTATAAAATCAGAGTAGATGTGTGGACTAGTGCAAGCAATCTTGTGAAGCACTATGGTATTTGCTCAAGGCTGGGAATCTTCTTTGGAAGAGGCAGTTCCACCACATCCACTCACTGACACTGCTAGAGATCTATTGCTCGATAAAATTCTTGTAGAACCTCGGCTTTATATTGATAGATAGATGACATAAGTATGGTAATGGATACAACCTTATACTATTTGTTATCTGGTCACTGCAAAACTATAGTTGGCCAACAGCAATAGCCTTCTTATAACTTTACAATGTGGCATCATGGAATAAAATTGATCAATAATTTGTGGATGACATACTGTATCCATATTATCTGGGTCCGAATTGGAAATAGATGATTGAATTATGGAGGTCAAAGGATTAATTTGATTAGTATCACAAGCTGAGTCTAGCTAGTTTAGGGCTAAATGGATGAGTTATTCCAGAGGGTCAAATGTGTGTCACAATATTGAACAGGATGACGATACATAAATCTAAGCCTGCTCTATAGATAGTAAATTTCAGACTCTAGTATTTATCGTAGGATTTATTCTGCACTGGTCTTTAAATATAGTTTTGTGAAATCAGCTTTCGATTTTAATTATTCTATAGATTTCACAATATAAATAATAATCACCGTGGTTATATAATTTAAATATCTATGTCCATAATCTTTTTCTTAATAACCCGGCAGAATTCAACTAAACTTTGTTTCCAACAAAAAAAATCAGTCTAATATTTAATGAATAAAAATGAATTATATAATTTAATTAATGAGAAAGGAGCCAAACATTTATCTATTTTTCAACGAAGAGATTATCCAGAAAAAATATTTTTTTATATAATCTTAAAATCATGATTTTTCTTCCTTAATGAAATAAATTTAATTTCTGTCAATTTTTTCTTCTCCTATTTCTAGACAAGGTAACATTAAAACTGTCAAAAACTATTTAATACTCTAAAAATTATGATTTTTACTTTATTTCCAATATAGTTCTATTGCTTTTAAATTTCTTTTTTATTTTAATATCCATTTCGTTGGTTTTAAAATAGAGTTTTAGCGATGTCTAAAAGACCCATCTTTCAATTTGAAACGATTATTAGAAAAAAAAATCGATTTCACTAGCAATTTAAACATTTTTATTGATAAAGATAACTAGAAGAAATGTTATTAGTACACATTGCCAAAATTAGTTACGAAAACATTATAAGCAGACGAATAATAACTTGAAAAACTATTTGGTATATTTTCATGTAATTTATGAATGACAAATTAACTGTTTAATAAATTGTTTCAAACTGTTATTTAAAATTTATCAACATTTTGATTAATAACATAACAAATATTTATAAATTATAGAAAAAAAAATCTCAGTTGTCTGTGGTTTTTATAAATTGTTTGCTGAATAGGTATTCTAATTTTAATTAAAAAAATTTCTTGGGGTAAAAGGATTTTGTTTATTGTAATGTTTTGTATAAATTATCGTTTTCGTTAAAATTATTTTTCAATGGAAGAATTTTAATATTGAACATTGCCAAATATATGAAAATTAAAGTGTATACATAAATTTTCTAAAAACTTTTTGAAATATGATCTTATAGAATCATGTGAATAGCAGGATCTCAGAATATTACATTATAAATAAATAAATAAATAAATAATCAGAAATTATTTCAAATCCATTAATTATTTTAAATTTAATTTTATACCTTAGGTATGAAAGGATACATCTTGTAGCCATGCCTTATTGGTTTTAATAGAATCGCCAATAAAGCTGCCATTGGGCATAGCGTTTATAAGTTTAACGATATAAGTTAATAAAATAATTTTAACGGTAAAGACAATAAGACAATTCTAACGATAAGATATTTTTAACGATAAAAAGTAATAATACTTTTCATATTTCTGTTCCGCAAAGAAAGTAATTGATTTATTCAAAGTAAAATTTGGGACGTCTTATTCTTCTCTTGCATTTCACCGTTAGACGAACAAAAACTTTTTATTTCGGAAAGGAATTATTTTAATATTATCGTAAGAAATAAACATTGATTGTCACCCGAAATAACTAATACGTTTTGATTGATTAAAGTATTAAAATAGAACACACGGATTCTTTTATTTGAATTCTGGAAATAAGCTGTCACAAGCAAATAAAAATACCAATGTTTACTTAAAATAATAATTAAAAACAATTCGAAAATATTTGCTGGTTCAAACAAGATGACAATAAATAAGAAATAATTAATGTCCAACAAAACTTTGTGACAAGTATTTCATTTCAGAATCATAAAGAAAAGAATAAAATTCAGAAAAACAACGAATCTCTTTTGTTTATGTATAGCAATTTTGCATATTTATGAAATTTTGAATGAGAAAAACATAAAAACCTAAGTTGTCAGGCATTAATATACCAAGAAATATCAATGACTTTATTAAAAAAATAATCGAGCTTTGCCTTATCGTTCGTCTTTATTTCCAGAATGACTCCAGAAAAGAAAAATGATAATTGCTCGGAAATTATTTCCACTATTTAGTATAATGAAAATGGCGGGGAACACATAATTACCTTTAATTAAGTTCGAGTTACTGATTAATTAACAGTAATCATAGAATAAACGTAGAGTGAAATAAGTAGCATGTCACTTTTTTTAACAATATTTTAAAACGTATTGCGGAAATTCAAAGAATGTGCGTCATTTTCTGCTCATTGTGGCAATTTATTTTCAAATGAGATTTTTGAATACCGTTCTTAATTTTAACGCTAAGCGTTTCTTGTGTTTAGATTACGCGTTAATTTAAAGAATGAGCCTTTTTAAAAAAAGGGGAAACCTTATCTCGCCAAATGGCGTCAATTAAACTAGTTTGGAAGGCTGTATCATTTGAATTCTTTTGGAATATCCAGGAAAATGTTATTTATTTTAAATTATAGAAAGTCAATAATGTTGTTTAATTATAAGATTTCTGGACCATTTCGCTATATTTAGAGAAACACGGGTTTTTTATTGCCATTAAAGTCATGAAATATCGTCACATTCTTATCAATCCGAAGAATGTGTAAAATTGCAGAAATCGTTTAGCCTCTTTGATTTAATTATTTTTCTCGAGCATATATCACATAAAAGTTTCTCATGAAACATTCTTTTGATGTACAAATGAACTAAAGATAACGGCACCAATGGCTTCATATATAATGGAGTAATTTATCATTAAGAATAACAGAGGCAACGCATTATATGAGATGCATTTTTTGAATGAATTTAATTAACGGTTCCGATATAATTACTTTTCAGGCACATAAAAGAATGCCATCATGTCGAAGTTTTTTATCTTTCCGTATAAAAAATAATAGCACGAGTTGATTTGTAGTCTCACATTGAGATCTGGCGATTTATATAATGTAAAAATTTTGTAAATAGTGAATTAACAATGAGAATTTTAATGATTTCTATTAAAACCCCAGAATAATATTAAATATTTTAAGTGTTTTATTTATATTAAGTACGTAAAAGGTAATTATAAAATAATAATTAATTTTTGAAATGAAACCACTTTAAAATTTTTTCTTAACATCTTAAAATGCTCCAAAACAGTGGCTGGAAAACTTTTAAATATTGCGATTAAATGTTTAGATATCGAATCTCTTGGAAAGCACATGGCTATTATTGCATATAGTTTTTTTTATAATGATAAACAACAAAGTTTTATGGACCCAAACGAGAACTTTTGTGATAAAATCATTTATTATTATATTGCATAAACATTTATGGCTAAATATGATAATTACCTATTTAACTGATAAAGCATCAATTTGTAATTAATGTCTCTGTAAATTGATATTTAGAGTTCTTAATAAAAAGGAATTTCTGATTAAGTGGAGGAAGGGGGTGAAGTATTGCACGGAGACATAACTTTTAATAAATTTGTAGAGTGAATCAATATGTGCATCATGTGCGAAAAAACAGATACTTTTTTGTATGTAATTTCCACATTGAATGGATACATATTTATTTCTTCATTTTGTTTTCTTTCGACACCAATCGCTTCTTTATGTATTGCGCTTTTTTATTTCTATTACGTTACTTGAGGAAGGTTTCAAACCCAATCTTAATAACTTTTCACCACTGAATATTTTACTGGCATTCTTTGAACGATCTACAAAAATCAGCTGCACTGTATAATAGATCTGTTTGGAATAAAATAAAATCTGACAAATCCATATTAAGTATTCTTATCTATCTCTTAATACCTTTCAAATTTTTTATGGTAAAATTTATATTAAAAATGAAAGCTGTGAAGCCTTATTCAAGGCAATGAAAACAGGATAGTCCAAATTAAATTAGTAAAGTTCATATCGATGACAGTCTCTTCTGCTGAATTATTGATTTGAAACATGAACCTTTTAAATGTGCACTACAAGAAAACGACTACCGATTTTCAATTAGACAATAAACGTTTGAAACCTTTTGAACATAACTCTCTATGCTATGAAGATTTACGTTTTCAGACATATCATTCCTTTGGAAGAGCAATTTTTATCTCTATGGAAAAAAATAATATGTAGGCAATTAATGAGATACATATACCTAATATATGTACTGAAAAAAGAAAGCAGTCAAAAGCAGTGACACAATCTCGATAAGCAAACCCTCTCTTATACCTATACAGTTAGAAACTATCCGTTCTTATGATAGCAACTGTTAAGCATCCTATATTGAAGGACATACAGCCAACAGCTGCTTTGTGTCAAACCTTGAAGGACATGAATGTAGCAATCATAAGAGACTCATGTTCAATATGTATTTTGCAGTATTCAAAATTAAAGTTATAGATTGATGGAGACATATATCAAAAGTCAGTATTTTGAATCTGCAACAAATATATCAAAAGTCAATCTTTTGGAGATGAAATAATTTCAGAAATTCACTCTTTTTGATCTACAATAGTTTAACAAAAGTCAATCATTTGGAACAGCAATAGTAAATCTATATTCAATCTTTTGGAGCTGCAATAGTTTATGAAAAATCAATCTTTTGAAGATGTAGTAGTTTATGAAAAGTCAATATTTAGGAGATGATATAGTTATGAAAAGTCAACCTTTTGCAGCTGCAATAGCTTATCAAACTATTTTGGAGCTACAACTCTTATCCCTCTTGAAAACAGGATTCTAGGCCATGTATAACTTAGAACATAAATCACAGATTTATATATATCTATGGATAACAAATGTATAGCAATAACAAGCAGTCCCAAAATACAAAATATCTTATTGTGCATGTGAGGTTACAAAGAATATTTCAAGCTTATGTTTTTGAAGTTTAATAGTGATTGTATGCAAAGAAATAGAAACCTTGATTAAGAGCAACGGACAAATACAAAACCAGCTTGAAAGGTTTTAATGGTGAGCGAGCAAAGTGAAAAACAGATCTGAACTCTAGCTTTCCGAACCTGCTTATCTTTGAGCAAACTGCTGACCTTGAGCATTTTTTCTACCTTATATCGAAATCCATTATTGCAAGCACAGAGGTTTCTATTCTATTAAGCGAAACTCTCTGCTGTTCAGTCATAGTACTTCAATTATTCTAACAAGAGTTGTGTAAAATATCTAAATTCAAAGTGTATTTGAACTACTTATTCTAGACTACGAGCTGTGTACTTGATAGATGAAATCTTGCTTTCAAAACATCACAATCGCAATTGCAAAAGAAAGCAGGAGAAAAGCAGCCAGCGAGAGTAGATAGTGCAAAGTAGGCAAAGAATCTACAATTGGTACTAGAAGCCAGCTGCAAAGAGGATGTATGAAAAGAGGGGATTCATGCAAAAGGGTTCCTTTTCACTTACTCTCTTTACAGATTGGGGAAGGTAAGGTCCACTCTCCGTAGTGACATTCGGTAACATTGGGTCCGGCCAGTTGGTAGCCATCCCTACACAAGAAGAGGGCCTTCATTCCATGGTCTGTCTTAGGCGCTATGACCAGGCCGTTCTTAGGCTTTTCAGGCAACTGGCGACACCTCGCTGTACGATCGGAAAGAACACAACAAAAGAAAAAGCATGTCAATACAAGGATACAGACAAGAGTGTCTGTAAAAAACTGAAAGTGAGAAAGAAAACAAGCATCCAGATTTACTGGCTTGGCGTAGAAGGAAAATGTAGAACATGCATTGAAGATAGTCACTAAATAATGGCCTGCTAAGAGTCATTTCAATCGAGTAAGAAACTTGATTGAAATCAATAGAGTTTTCAACTATCAAATTATGCAGCTCTTGATTTTATATGAAGTGTGGTAAATGGAATTCAAAAATGACAGAAAATGCACAATTTATACACATTCACAGCTGATTTATATGACCGAATTCATAAAATACTGAATTAGAATATATCTAAACATATTCCAACATCATTTATTTAAGTTAATTTAAATAATTCATTGAATTCAAATCTTAAAAATGTAATATTACGCGAGTATCTTTTGGGCTGTTTTATTATAGGGCCTTATTTATTATTTATCATAGGATCCTATTTACTATTCATCGTAGGATTCTATTTATTATTTATAATAGGGCCATATTTTTTATTTATCATAGGAACTTATTTATTATTTATTATAGGACCCTATTACTATTCATCATAGGATTCTATTTATTATTTATCATAAGACCATATTTTTTATTTATCATAGAGACGTATTTATTATTTATCATAGGGCATATTTTTTGCCTATTTTATCGATTTCTTTGAAATTTTCCGTACTGATTTAAAAGAAACAAGAGAAATAAGCATATACATTATAAATCTTCAGGTTTATAAAAGTTACTTCTTAAGTTTTAATATTTCATCGTATTACTTACTATATGTAAAAATGTACTTATATCGAATTTAAAAAAAAATCAGAATATCATAATTTTGCATATTAACTTACACCACAAAGAATTGGTATTAATACATTTATACGATACTATTTAGGTATCATCTATATTCATTTATAATATTCCTAACTTATATGAGGGAATTTAATTTTTTTTTCATCTATCATTTTTGAACATATTTTAACACCATAAAAATAATCAATTTATTTCATGTAAGAAATCATAAATATCAAACAATGATCCATTATCACTTAGTATATTATTAGTATCTTATCATTAATACTTTAACAACATTAGTATGTTATCTAAGTTATTTTCATAAGTTATAAAGAATTTTGGAAAATTTTCCCACTATAATAACATGAGAATTACGCAGCTTTCGAAGTGTGATATTAAAATTAATTGAGTATGTATATCCTTTTTATAAAATCTTTGGTGTTGTATACATACAGAAATCAAATGTATCTTTGCATCAAAAGTATATTGAAATAGTTTGATTGAGATATCTCGCATATAATATGATTTTTCAGCACATATTAAGATAATTAAAAGAGGCTTAAATTTTTATAACGGGACACAATTTCTTTCCAATTTTAAGTTGTAAATAAATAGCGATTTTAATCCGAATTTTGATGAAGTCAATGTTTTTTAGAGCATGCGCAAAAGCACAGTGATTTAAAACACCCGATTACACGTTGCACGTCTGTGAATCAAATTATATATCTGATTTGGTGCTCACTTCTTTGTTATCTCTTAGCAGCAATTGATAAAGGATCGATTAATTAAATAGTAGTCATGAATAACAGACCAGTAATGTAATAGCCAAAGTATTAATAGTTAAAAAAATAATAATAAAGAATCAATAATATAGATTCAACAACCATAAATCGAATCTGATGTCCATTTCTTTACTGTCTCTTAACCGTAACGTATTTGTCATTGAATTAAATAGCAGTCATGAATCACAAGCCATTAACGTAACAGCCAAAATATTAATCATTAAAATTTTAATTATAAAGAATCAGTAATATAGATTAAACAACTATGAATCGAATCTGATGTCCATTTCCTTACTGTCTCTTAACAGTAACGTATTGGTCATTGAATTAAATAGTAGTCATGAATTACAGGCCAGTTACGTAACAGTCAAAATATTAATCATTAAAATTTTAATTTTAAAGAATCAGTAATACAGATTCAACAACTATGAATCGAATTCGATATCTACTTCTTTGTTATCTCTTAACAGTACTTGATAAAGGATCGATTAATTAAATAGCAGTCATGAATCACAGGCCAAAGTATTAATAATTAAAAAATAATTATAAAGAATAAGTAATATAGATTCAACAACTATGAATTGAATCTGATGTCCATTTCTTTACTATCTCTTAACCGTAACGTATTGGTCATTGAATTAAATAGCAGTCAGGAATCACAGGCCATTAACTTAACAGCCAAAATATTAATCATTAAAATTTTAATTATAAGAAATCAGTAATATGGATTCAACAACTATGAATAGAATTTGACGTCCACTTCTTTACTATCTCTTAACAGTAGCATATAAAAGGTCATCTAATTAAATAGCAGTCGTGAATCACAGGGTAGTTATTTAACAGCTAACGTAATAATCATTAAAAATATTAATTATAAAGAGTGAGTAAAAAAGATTCAACAACTATAAATCGAATTTAATGTCCATTTTTTACTCTCTCTTATATGAAGGTTCATCTAATTAGATAATAATCTTGATTCATAGGCCAGTTATATAACATCTAACGTATTAATCATTAAAAAATATTAATTACAAAGAATGAGTAAAAAAGATTCAACAACTATGAATCGAACTTGATGTCCATTTCTTTACTCTCTCTTAACATACTCTTTTTTTACTCTTCTTTACTCTTATATGAAGTTTCATATAATTAGATAATAATCGTGAATCATAGGCCAGTTATATAACGTATAACGTAATAATCATTAAAAAAATATTAATTACAAAGAATCAGTAAAAAAGATTCAACAACTCCGTGTAGCCCGAAAGTACTTTATCAAACAGAGGTAAAAGTTTGGAAATTGAAATTAATGTCTTCCTTTTTTTCCGGAAAAAGGACTTCTAATAAAAATCAAAACGTGAACTTTACCGAAGGAACATCCATTAAAACACAATGGAACAGCAGGACCAGAGAGCAATAATAAGGAGCGGGGGGTTGATCACCAAACATTACCCCATTCTACGTTTCCGGACACAATGCAAGCAAAATACTAATAAAAGACCCCGGCTTTTGACATGAATGTGGATTTTCTAAAGTGATCATTACGGGGTCTACACTTTGAAGTGACTTTCTCCTCTCTTTAATTAGTTTTAATTACAATAATTAGGCGAATGATGGTCCGCATTTCAACCGCTTCTGTCGTTGTAAAATGGGGATAATGATGCGGAATAAAAAAAAATGTATAAAACCGCATTAAATAAAAGGCGGACTGTTTTAGAAAAACTATCCCAGTTCAGCTTTTGCTGCTTTTAATTTAAAAATGGCTTTCTTGCAGATTATTCGAGCTTTTTGTTCGTAAAAAGGGGTGTAGTAACAAACTCGGATTTGGTGAAACACTAATTGAACAAGCTTAAGTAATTAAAAAAGTTTTATTTTGAATCCCAAACACGAAAAACAAACGAATGAACTTTTTTCGCTTTTATTAAATTCGTTGTTTTTTCTCTTGAAAGAATCCTGAGGGAGTTTCTTTCCACGTTATAAATTAAACATAAACTGGATAATTGCTATGGTAACGACTTTTTCAAGCAGTTTCTCAGCGCGACTTATAATATTAAATCCCTACTGAATCGAAATATGTGTTTAATAGTTGACATCCATTATATAAGATATTTATTTAGTAGTTTTTAATACTATTTAATAAGTAATAAATTTAATAATTTTTAATAATAATTACTTTTTATGCTATATTAAAATTATTGATTACTGAATTGGCAAATAAGAGAATTTTGTTAATTTTATGAAAAATTCGCAGTTTCTATAGTGTTTTTGCGTTGAGGATAAAGGTTTTTTAGGGAATTGGGGGACTTTACTTTGCCATTTTAAAAAGGCATGAAACAGGAAATTCTATATCACTAGGAAAATAAAAATAAGCAAAAAAAATTATATCAGTTGTTTCAAAAAATATCATGGAGGTATTTATTGCATTTAATTATTAAAATTAGTAATAATTGATTTTAATTAATTAGAATATCAAACATTAGAGTTGGAATTCTAGAGTTAATTTAGTTTTTATAATGATATATAATTTTCTAAGAAAAAGGACTAACATTTTCTACGATTCGAAATATTTGCCGTATATTTGGAAAATTTATGTCCGAACTGTAAACAGATTAGCAAAATTTGTAATTGAGAGTTGGGACAAAACACACGTTATTTTCAGAAATTTTACCAACCATTTTTGAATAAATCTGCTGCACAGGGAAATATTAAGCAAATAGTAAAAAATATTTTAGAGAGTTTTTTTGTTAAGTTATTCTTCTCTGATCCAATTCCAGGATATCAGGTTTTTTTAGTTGAATCATTCTATTTCCTTTTAATTTGAAACTTTTCTGCCCAGTGGTGGATTAGTCACTTTGTGGCCCCCTGCAAAACTTTCTTTTTTTCACTAATTTTAGTGAAAAACTAATAGTCAATTTAGCTCATATTTCAAAGCATTTTTACCTTAGTAACAAGTTAATTTTAAAGCAGTTATTTATTTTCTTGATTTTGGGAAAAAATGCATACTTTTATAACTTATTTATAATGATTCATTGCTGGTATCCTGGCCTAGGGCAGCGCGTCTTCATCGTGAATTGGTCTTTCAGGGTTCGGCTTCTGTTTCGCGAATGGTCATTCTTTATCCCGTATTATATTGTAATGTGTGTGACAATATAACGTGGAGAAAAGAATAACCATTATCCCGTGTGTGACCTCCCCCCCATAAAAAGAGGGGTTTGCAAGCGAATGTTGTGTATCATCTTCATATGACCTAGAAATCAGATGTCTACCCTCCGGTTCTAGGGAGTCTTTACCTTCAGAAGCCACTGCCCAAAACCTTCCCTTAAAATCACTGCCTTCGTCAGCGAGTTTTTTTTTAATGAAATGTCATAAGTAACAACGTAACGATTCATAATAAATAATTCTTATGCGGTAAATAAGTTTGTGCATATTATCATTGAAAAAGAAATTTAGTATGGAAAAATTAACATGATAAGATAAACTTAGCGTATTGTATTTAATCTGGATTTTTACATGTTGCCGTAACAGGTTGTTCCCCTTCAACAAATTTTTCTTGAATTTTAAAATAAAATTGATATGAATATTGTTATGTCTGTCTTAATCAATTGAATCAAAAGATGAAGTGAGGCAGGGAAATGTTACAAAGACATGTCTAAAAAGGTAAGAATTGCTTTCATCTAATGTACCTTAATTCATAAAAATTATATTCCCTAAATAAATATACAAAAGTATTTATGATCCGTTTCGTCTAGCATTTCAAATTTGTTTGAAATCTTAAGCAATCAGGAATGTTATGTGTAACATAATAAACCTTGCAAAATTCTCAAGAAACTGCGTATTATTATTTTAAGAACATAAGCGGAAGACTTGATAAATCATCATTCTTTACGGTAGCCAAAGAGATATTTTCTTCGTCAAGATAAGGAATGCATTTTTTTATAGAATGTTTAACAATTATTTTCGCATTAAATTATTTCTCAACTTCGAAAAGTAATTATCCACTTATCTGAAAGTCGCGCAAATTTTTCAGAAAATAATTAAGCGATAACTATTTCTTGTGAAGAACCCACTAATTTAAACTAACTTCATCGATTATTCTTTTTTTTAGAATAAGGATCATATTGCACGTTTTTAAAATTAATAAAATTTTAACGAATTTGAAGAATTGTGAATACATAAGGAAGCTGAATAATAAAATGTTCCCATGTAATAGTTCCTATAATTTAATATTGCATATTCTGTTTGTTTTCTAAAAATTCAAAATTCTATTTTAATAATTTATTTTTACAAAAATTAATTAAATATTTAATGAAATGCCTGATTTTTTTCTAATATTTTTCGCCAACTCTCAAAATTTATTTATTGAACGTAATTCCTTAAAAACTAATTTTTCGAATCATTTCACGACATTTTTACATTGTTAATTATTTACACTATGATTCATGTTATTATTATTTTTACAGCCTTTTATTTATTTATTTAATTCTGATAATGGCGAAAAATTAAATACGATATTGAAACTACATTTTTTTTTCATTTCATCTTTATGTTGAAAATAATTTCGTTTTATTATCCTGCCATAGAAGATAGATTTGTAACTAATTGTCGATATAAATAACTTAAATCAGTGTAGCAATTAATTTTTTTGGCTTTAATAAATGATTATACATTTATCTGTTGATATATTAGGCTAAATAAAAAGAAGAATGAAACACTTATTTTTTTAAAACTCTTTCTTTCCAGTTTTGCGATTATTCTGAAATAATAAAGCAAAATTGTTAGTACAAACTATCAGTGAGTTTGTTTCGTCAAATCTATCAATAAAAGTAAACTTATATTGATAACTTTCTTGAAGTAAAGATATTCTCCGTTTGTATATAATGATTATTTAATGCATATTGATAATAAGGATTATTTTAGGCAAACTATTTTATAATAAATGATTATTGGATGCGATTAGGTTACTTATGTATCATAATAGTATTATTGACATATTGACGAAAATAGCTTCTATTCCCATGAAGTGCTATAAGAATTCTCGAAATACGTATTCCAATATTTCACTGGGTTCAATCAATTACCTTATTTATCATTCGCATATTTCAGAAAATGTGATATTTTTTAATATTTTTCTATTTGAAAGATATATAAACCTTTTTAAGTAGAGAAAGACCTTTAGAAAGAGTTAGTTTGGTTTATTTTCCTAATAAAAATTCTAAACAATTATATATAAAACTAGATTACTCTTAAATGCATTTTATGTACCTTTATTGTAAATATCATACATATTTTTTGGCCTAGTAAAATATTTGATAAAACAGATAACAATATAGAGACTTTTAACTTTATCTGTAATTTTTTTTATTGAGCAAAATTTAAGTGTCATTTTACTATTTTATCTTGAAGATAATTGATATGGTGGTTTAAAGATAGTTGTATCTCAGTTTTCTCAAAAAAATTCCAATATTCACTTTCTTACTCGAAACTGAATGTAAGTTATACTACCTTTAAGAAATAAACCGTACCAATTTTTATCCATTTTTTTCTCATTAAATACATCCTCTCTTTTACAAGACAAGCATAATTCTGGGAAATAATTTATAATTCCCACACAGACATTAATTTCCTTAACCTTTTTAGAATAAATGTGACCTTCGATTCTACCATATTCAAGAAGAAAAAAGTTTTAAATAAATTAGAATTAAAAATAATTGTTTATCCACTCTGTAAAAAACGAAATCCTAGAAGCAGTTTAGATAGTTTAATCAATTTACAAAGTTAATACATTGCATTCAAATATGCTTTAATCGTTTTATGTCATTTAACAGCTTTATGGAAACACAATCGCGCATATTTCTTTTAAATTTTACTTAGATATTATACTGTGATGTCATGTCTTTTAGTCTAAATTGGATGGAATTACTATTTCTTACAAAATTAATTCAACAACGAGAATTTGCAATGTGTATAATCAAAATAACTAGGTTTTACTATAATACATTTTCAACACAAAGAAAAGGATTAATAAGAGGATGATTTAACAAAATAACTTCTTTATAAGAGCAATAACTATATCAGGTTTGTTTGGCCTATTTAGATTGTTGGATTGTAATCGGTATATTTGGGTTAAATACTTCAACATTGACTCATACAGATTTATAAATGGACAGAAATGACTTCTGATATTTAATATCTGCACTGGAAGTTTTAGTGCAGACATTTTCAGTGACATTCTGTATTTATTGAATCCTAAATAGATGCTGATATTCATTTTACGATCTAATGAAGTTTGTCTTTTGGTGACCTGTATTGTAAACCTTATCCAATAACTTAAATAAATCTTATCCAAGAACATGTATTGTAAACATTATCCATCAACTGAATTGTATTAACCCTTTATCTATTGGCGATACTTATACCATTTAAATCTGGATTATATTTTCGTAATATAACTATTTTTGCAGATGGTATTCTAATGGCAAAAGGTAACCTAAATAGCAAGAAGTTAATATAAGCTAAAAGTAGAAATGAAAAATATTTAATTAAGAATTAAATTGATTAAGATGTTTCTATTAATTAAAATTTTTCTCTTTGTTTTTTGGGATTATTCTGTAAAGAAACTTAACTACTGGTACAAAAACGAAGTTGGAAAATTGACGGCAGCATAATTCAGGGGATAAAGGGTTAAACTTTATCCAATACAAGTTTGATATGGTTTTAAGCCTTACGACCTTCATATCTGTTGTCACTTAATATGAAACTTCAATGCAAAACCACTTGAAATGAGACTTACCCGGCACGCAGGTCGGCACGTGGGTCCATGTTCCGTTGTTGCAGCTGATGGGAGTTGCGTTAAAGATGACGTCATATCGAGGCTCGCAGGTGATGTTGATCTCCACCCCGTGTGGGACTCGGGCTCCTGGACTATAATCGGTGAAGTTGCCCTGCTCGATCTCCGGTACGATGCACGGAGCTGAAAAAGTAAGGAATTCTTAATATTATGATCTCTATGAAGGTAGCAATAGCAGAATAACATGGACAGTAGAGGAGAGGATTATATTTGGATATGTGAGAAAAATACGATATCGAAACTATATTCAAGCGATACCTATTATATTAAAACACAGAATCAAAACACAATATATATTATATCAAAAAAAAGTGTCTATTCGAAGGGGAAAACACATTATCTATTCGTAGGGAAAAACACAGTGTCTATTCGTAGGGGGAAAATGCTTTATTTTAACTCTGCACATGCGCAATAGCAAGATGTTCAAATTTTTAATAACAATTTATGACAGAAGAAGGTACAGTAAAAAATAGTGCACCTTTTATTAAAAAATTACAGAAATAAATTATTAAACATTTGTTGTGTAAGCAAAAAATATTTTTGCAACACTGAAAATTGAATATAAATAATAAATGAAATATAGTCACTATGAAATAAATATTAGATAAGAATTTTAATTGATTTAAATTTTGCTTAAGGAAATAAGAAAGTAGTATCCTTACATGTATGTATTTTAACATTTGAATCTCCAAGTAAAACGTTATTTTTTATTGATTTAATGTAAAAAAAATATTCAAGACCTTAATTTTTAAACTAAAGAAAATATATGTTGTGACTAATGGCACTTGCCTTGGACAAGCCCCCGCTGATTTGATCAGCAGATGATTTAAGCCTAAGAAATGCGTCTCTTCGTTTTACAAGTAGCGCCCTCTAGGGCCAAGAATACGACTTAGCTACATACACGCCACAACCCTTTTTAGGGGGCGGACTTCGTTCATACAGATTCATTCATTCATTCATCTCAGATCGTAATTTAGACCTGGAACAGAGAACGATCACCTCTGACCCAGTACCCCCAGTGACATTACTCTCGACATGGAGGACTTTGCGACCACGAACAGATTTTTAACGAGCGCCAATCGCCACAAACTCGGGGATCTTTTGGCCCGTGAGCTTCGAATCCATAACCTAAGGAGTACGAGTCCAACGCTCTAACAGCCAGGCCATACCGGCCCAAGAAAAAATTTATATCTTACGTTACGCAACAATGCTTTTTAAAATCATTTAAAAGAAAATTTAAATGATATTAAAAAGCATTGCTGCGCAACGTAAGATAACAGCAGCTATAGTTTACAAACTACCATAGCAGGTACAATAATACTAATTTCATAATATTCTAAAAGATGTAATTCCCGTTTTCAAAGAATATTTCATACATGTTTAATATACAAATATATAAAATTGAACACGGAATTTAAAATCTCAAAATATGTATTATATTAATTGATAATATCCAATTGATATCATTGATTTTAGGGTCTAATGACTGGATGGTTTGTGAAAGCTTGTATCAAAAGGTTTGATTCCCAAATGGAAGTTTTTTCCCTAACGCCTAGAGCATACATTCATTCATCTGGACTAATTACCCATTGGTGAAATTTGTGGTGTTTTAACTCCATTTATCAGTATTATTACTAGGAAGCACACATTCATTGATCTGGAGAAAATACCCATTGGTGAGATTTGTGGTGCTTTTAACTCCATTTATCAGTATTATTACTAGGAAGCACACATTCATTGATCTGGAGAAAATACCCATTGGTGAGATTTGTGGTGCTTTTAATAACTCCATCGATCAGTATTATTACTAGGAAGCACATGTTCATTGATCTGGAGAAAATACCCATTGGTGAGATTTGTGATGCTTTTAATAACTCCATTGGTCAGTATTATTAATGAGGAGCGTGCCTTCATTGATTTGCACTAATAACCCATTGATGAGATGTGTGGTGCTTTTTAACTCCATTGATCAGTATTATTAGTAAGGAGTATACATTCATTGATATGGACAAGATATCCATTGATGAGATTTGTGATGCTTTCAATAGCTCCATTGGTCAATATTATTAATGAGGATCTTGCATTCATTGGTCTTCAATAATTATCCATTGGTGAGATTTGTAGTGCTTTTAAATCCATTGGTCAGTATTATTAGTAGGAAGTATACATTTATTGATCTGGCCTAATCACCCATTGATAAGATTTGTGGCGCTTTTAACTACATTTATCATTATTATTACTAGGAAGCACACATTCATTGATCTGGACATAATACCCAATGATGAGATTTGTGGGGGGCTTTAATAACTCCATTGATGAGGTTTGTGGGACTTTTAATAACTCAAATAACCATATTATTAGTAGGGAGCATACATTCATTGATCTTGGATAATTAGCCATTCATGAGATTTGTGGCGCTTTAAACCGCATTGGTCAGTATTATTAGTAGGAATTATACATTTATTGATATATAATTACCCATTGACGAGATTTCTGACTCTTTTAATTCATTTATTAGTATTATTAGAATTGCTCTGGGAAAGAAGACCAAAAATTTAAACTTTTCTATAGCTGCCAAGTTTATGCATTCATCTCTACTAGAAATAAAGCTGAATGTTAGTGTGCGAACGTGCTTTGTCACTCAAGAGGTCAAACACTTGACCTACAACTAACTATCGAATGTGGCTTGGTGAATGGGAAGGCAAAGCTAGTTGCTAACTAAACTGAATTTATAATTGAATTTGTAGTTTATTGGTGATAATAATATTAAGCTTATATCATTTCTGAAATAATTATATTAAATTGATGCCGTTTTTCAAGATAACAGTATTCCGCAATTGACAAAAATATTATTGCAGACAAATAAATTCTACATCATTTAAATTTTTTAGCCTTTTTAAAAAAAATTATATCTATTTAATAGCCACGCACATTTCTTTCCGAATTTTAGCATTGTTTTTTTTTCGCATAATTACAAATTTAACATAACATTATAATATTGAATCTATAGCTCTTAAAAAGTTTTTAATATCACTAAAAGATTAGACAGTAAACCAAAGAGAGACTTTATTCAATCTCTTTCTCACAATTCATCTGCAACTACTGATTTCCTCACTGTTGTTCTCGTGTTCCTCTTTACAGCTGAAGGAGGGGTGCAGTAGCTTTTGACGGTATGGACCCCTGAGCTCAGGAAGGCAAAAGTTGTACTTATAGCTCACACACGTCACAAAGCCTTTATACGGGTTGGACTTCATCTGTGCATTTCATTTATTCATCCACAGATTGTAATTTAGATCTGGAACAGAGTAAGATCACCTCTGACCCAGTACGCACAGTAGTGTTACTCTCTACATGAAGGATTTGAAAATCACGACAGATTCAACGCGTGCGAGCCACCAGAATTACAATCTCAGGAACAAGGAAGAGAAGCTTGTGGTAGAAACTAGAACTCGAGTTCTTATCACGAAAATTATGTTATCTTTCAGCAAAAAAGGACGCCACATTTATTGCCAAGTCGCCAAGTTTGTCATCAAGACAGTATGTCATTGGCTCATCAATCCTTCAACAGACATTACTGCACTTGTAAAACTATCTTCCTTACCAGGTGACTTTTTAGGAAAGAAGCAATATTACAAGTTCGCAATAATATCTGTAAAGATCGGTGTCCTCCAGGCATTGTCGACATTGTCAATGTTGAGCTGATCATATTTGAATAGAATAGAAACCGGTGTAGAATACAACAGATTTAAGATGTTCATTCAGCACAAAAGTACATTCAGATGTACAGGTTCAGATGTACATTCATAAAAAAAGGCCTTAAAAGCGAATTCGGTAAAAATTAGGCAAAACGACACTTTCTGTTTTTAGAATTCGCGAAATTACACGAATCATATTTATATGCAATTTAGTTATATGAACATATCATAAATTCATCCCTGTATTTATGCATTTGTTTCACGTTTGCATAAAGGAATGTTAGCATTTAGTGCCATTTCTTTATTTCTCATTTCATTTTTTTGCCCAGTCTGTTGATTTATTTCGCATAACAGAAATTTCTAATTAAAAATAACCCTTTCGATTTACTAAATTGCTTAATATATTTTGATTGAGAATTCATCCTTTTAAAAATTTGTTTTTTGAAAAAGAAATATTATTATTTTTCATTAAATAGTAAATACTCTTGAAATAAGTAAAAAAATTAAGTCAAACTAATTTGTCATTATTTCTTTGGTATTCGGGATAAAGGCATATAACGGTTATTTCCAAGAAAACAAATTACAATGAAAATGAACATACTAGGGATTAAAAGGAATTTCAAAATTATTCTTTTGTCTTCCTGGAATGGGTAATTTTGGTACTTTGTGATAACTCATATCTATTGTCAATTCCTTTATAATAGTTTCTTAAATATTATATTCAGAGTTAAAATTATTTTAAAATTCCAGGAATCTTAAGTACTATTAAGCTTGATGTTTCAACGTAGCATTGCTCATTATTTAATTTTTGTTACTTAAACTATCAAAAATTGAAGAGAAAATGTAAATGAATTTAGACATTTCTAAATAGTATATACAATAAAATAAAATAAAATTTTAATGAAAACTTAATAAATTCCAACAAACATCTTAATTCAAGAAGTACTAAAAACTATAAAACCTTGTTATACATCTTTTATTTGTTTCGAGAAAACAACAATCATTCTAATTTTAGTAACACTAATTTGAAAAGAGAAAAGCATTTAAGATCAAAAATATTTTATTAAAATTACCATTACACAGGAAGGTAAGCTTTAATAATTTACCGAGAAATGCTTTTAAGATTTTATTTCATTTTCTAATAACTAGAACGAAGCTATTTTAAACGTCATTAATAAATTATTATTTCAATTAAATGTTGCGAAATGGAAAGTTTGCACAAAATACTACTTAATCCTAAAGAAAGGAAAGCACGCACGTGGTATTGATAATAATCGAAACCAAGAGATTTCATGAAACTGTAAACATTTTTAACTACATGTTTTATGTAACAGTATTCCGTAAAAGAAAGAATTTTAAAAAAATTGTTTCAATAATTCTATTGAAATTATTGTTTGAAAGTTATATTCATTTCAAATAATGTAGCTAAGCAAACAATGTCTAGACTTTAAGCTTTTATTTAAATAAAGCTTATGGCATTAAGTTACTAGTAAATAAATTACAATTCAGTCTAGATTTATTGTTTGATTCAATCATAACTTCAGACAAAAACTAAACTACCCGGAAAATTGAAAGAAATATTATCTTTCTTTAATCATCATTCAAAATAGTTGAGCATTTTTTGTGTTTTTAAGTTTAATAAGAATATCTTAATTAATATAAAAGTTCTCAATACAACGTGAAAAAAATTGTTAATATAATTTACATGAACGTAAAGATTAAAATTCATGTTTGCTTTCATAAAAAGCAAAATATGACACCAAATAACTTTTGAAAAATAAATAAACAAATGTATTTCATTAATATCGTATATTCATAAAACATAAAGAGTATTTGTATTACCAGCTAAGCTTTATAAAAAGCTTCATTTTAGAGAATTCGATATAGCCAAGTACTGAAAAATTGGCTGATGTGATATTAGGCGAATCCATTTATATAAATTAAGAGATGGTAATAAATATTTCAATCAAAACAAGATCTAGATGAATATGGCTATTGTCCAACAAATGACTGAGGTCACACGTTGAAAGAAATTTAGGTACAAATGCGTCGATGTGAACACCATAATATTTACTATAATCTATTATTGATCTGTGATTTACTCTCAGTATCATACTTTTCTAACTTTCAGCAGTTTCACTCGCTTTCTGAGATGTTTTTTAAACCATTAACCAGAAGTTATCCGCATAGTGTTCAATACTTTATCAGCGGTTTCTTGATTATTATATGTCCCCCCCCCAAGGGGAGGGACACATGGAACTGAGGATGAGAAGCTTCCGGCATGGTGGTTTGATCTCGCCACCTTGGAGGATACACAAATGGGGGAGGTTCTACTCTTCCCATTGATGACGGAATGTACTTCCTACGGGGAAGGTTGTACCGTGGCCGGTGATGTCACTTAGAACTCAACTATAGTTCCAGAAAGTGTTTTTGTTTCAGCGTTTCAGTCACTCGTTTTATGGGTTTTTTCCCCTTGTGCCTTCGAGCGGCTCGAAGAGTCTTGTATCACTTATCATACGTCCGTACTTATATTTATTTTATAAGAGCGCATATTCGCATAAACGTTGAATATATTTTTTTAAAAAAGCAATAAAACAAGGATTATTTATTAGAATATGAAACAGAATGCTATTTAATATATGCTAATCAATAAGAAAAATAAAGTTTGTAATAGCTCAATATAAATGTAAATGTTTTTAATGTCGTATCTATTTAATAAATTATATATTTTAAATAAACGATATATTTAATTTAGTGAAAATTAATTATTTAATGTAAATAAATTGAGTATTATCCGTTACTATATGGATATTTACATAGTTGATATTTTTGAGATAGAAACAGATAGCTGGTCATAGTAAGAAATTTTTGAAATTAACACAATAGCAACATATTGAAACATGATCTCTTGCTGTTACGCAAGAAATTATACATTTACTAGTCAAAACATAACGGACAATCCATTGTTGCTAGAAAATAGCAATTCTTAGAGAAATGAATCTATTTGTAAAAGTAATATCTATTTACCATCTAATCTGTGTTTAACTTTTATTATTTGATTTTGCTGTTTAGACCACGTATGATCAATCCAACTCTCTGCCAAGACAGTTTTCCAATCGATTGAGGGAATTTTTGAATTTTTCTTCTTTTGAGTTTGATATTATCACCATATCAGACATCAAAGCGCAACGAACATCATTATTATGTCTCAAATCAGACATCAGCTATTGCATCAAACGGATGAAGCAAAGATTTTGCTATTTAATGTTGAAATAAAAGGATGCAACTTTCCAGATTCCACAACAATAATTTTAAATTAATATTCTTTTGAAATCATAGAAGAGTGATTTCTCATAGGCTTTCTCGATCATAGTATGACTTACCACTTTTTTTGCCAACTGTTTGAAAATTTGTAGAGGAGGAGGTGGTCAGTATTTGGCCTCTTCGGGGCCAATAATCTCGAAGAGAATATCAGTATGACAGATTAGGTCAATGTAAGGATGGACATTGCAACAATCCACAGTTGGCCACAGCAAATACGTGGTGGCGGGGTGGTCGGTTGTACACAAGAAGAAGTAAGTAGTACTTAACACAAAATATAATGGTTCGATCTTAGACAAATTGCAGTTTATGTTATAAACAAAGAATTTAGGATTCGGTATGAGCTAACATCAACATATATGTTGGATAGTAGTATGGAGGATATTGGGACCAATGTTGATGTTTATGGGTAACGGGGATTGACGTAGGTTCTATAACTCTGAAAGAATACCAGTCTATAATCATTACATTTCTATCTTTTCTGTTTTGACTGCTAAAGTCTTAAGTCCTTGGAGATGGAAAAGAGATCATGTGTAAAAAGTGACGTATTGAACAACTTCCGAATTCTTTTTTGTTGCAATATAATGAACAAATGGCTTCAACATGGTGAAACAAACGAGTTATATGTATTGAGTGACTAGGATATGGGATTGACTAATCTAGTTTAATGTTTTTATAGAAAAACCTAAGACAATCACGATACCGCTCACGTCACAGGAATCACATTATGCATCCATTATGGGATAAATAAACAAGGTTATTAAGGGAATTCTCAACCACTACTCGAATACAAGGGTCTCGAATTCAAGTTGTTTGTATGTAAAAGAAAACCAAATAGGAGGTTTACTCTCTGAAATCCCACATTATTCATATCAGGAGACTGTAAACATAACATAAAATGCTTCACTAAATCATTATACTCATTTGACTGTATTTGAATGTAGCCAATTGTGTGCATTGGGGTATTTTTTATTTAGAAGCCTAGCTTAGTTATATTGACGTCCCACTTTAAAAGTGACAGTAGGGCTATTTTGGGACCGATCACGTAGTTTTGAACAGCGTATAGATAACGAGGACGACATCTGAACTGGAACCTCTCTCTCCCCACCAAACACCCCCATGTTTCATTTGGTTGGATTTAACGTTACCCAACCCTGCTTAGATTATAGTTCTTCGGTGAATTTGGGTCCCGAACCTGAAGCTCTCTAGTTCTAAAGCCTAGAAACCACCACACACTGATTTGGAGAGTAGGAATTTTTAGAGATGGATACGCATCTTAATGATTATCTACCACAGAGTGAAATTCCCCTATCGGCTCACCCTTTTATTCAATGTTATCTATTCTACTTTCGTCCACAACAGACAGTGTTTGCAGGTGTGCCTAGGCATTTACAACCTTATCACAATGAAACTGTGACGACTTCAGATAAGTGACAGATAAGAATAGTGAACTAAGCTACCACGGGAAAATAACCCATTGTACCTGGTAGTTCCTGATAGCGGAGAAATTTGTAAAAAATGTAAAAAATGAAGAATCTGGTATTCAAAGCTAAGTACAGAAGTTTAAGTAAATCCAGATACGTCTCAGCGACTTGTGAGGTCTCCACTAAACCGAACATGTGCTTTTAACAAACATCGAGGGAAAGAACCAGATGTGTCCCTATCAAATAGATAAGAGATGCCCGCCTTTCAAACCGGCACAATGGGGAACCGCGGCAGATGGCATTTCTTTTGTCTGGAGAAGAATGCCGCGGAGAAGGCGACCACGCATCTCTTTGCTAATCACTGCTTTCCCCTCTCTTGTGATTGGAAAGATAACTTAGGGCAAGATGATCCAATGGAAGTTGTGAACTATTCTGATTGGTCGTTTGCAACCGAAGACCGGCCTATGTGACCCAAATAAAAGAGGGACGAATGAGATGAGAGGAGGAGAAGCCGAATGACGAAGCGAGAGCTAGGGATTGGAGCTAGAATTCACCTTGAAATTCTGTGTCAAATTCTCAGGAGAGAATTTTGTGTAACGTAGACAGCCGCGCCCTGTAGCGGAACCCACATGAAGTTCATCGGAACTTTGGGACCACCTTGCGTCCTGCCTGAAGTGTGAAAGCTCATCCGAGCTTTTGGAGACCTCCAATTAGTTGAACAGCTTGTCTTCTGAGTTGCTCTTCCAGCCAGTTTATCACCTTAAGTTCCGGAAATCCCAGCAGGTTAAGTGACAAGTACAGCATCCCGAACCTCGGGCTGAATCTTGTGGGAGTTTCAAGAACTCTTTACGTATCCGAAAACAGCACCTTTTCCTAATGAAACTCTGAACTGAATTACCAATGTGTTTTTAAAATACTTAATCAAGAAGGTGTACCTGTGTGAAATATATGTGTATTGTAGCTGGAAATAAATAGATTTTTATTTCTCCAAGACCTGAGTTTGTTTTCGGTCCAACTCACCTGTAGCCCCGGCTGAAACGTTACAAAACATTTTTAAGGGTTTTTTTTCAGCCAAAAACTTTTCAATGAAATGAGTTTCAATGATCAGGCATATTTTGAACTTTGATAAGTCGATTTTTAAAGGATTCTGCGGAAAGAATTTGCTCATACAACTCTCACATTAGAAAATGTTCGATTGGTACCAAGCCTATAGACAATACAAGGTGGAATACTGCTGCGAAAGCTTGGAGTTGTTGTAATGGTCATTAGAAGTGCAACACACTTCGAAATAGGTGTTATTATATTTTGTACTATGCTTGTAAGATTTTAATAGAACTATAATATCAAGGACCTTTATCATTGTCACCGTATGATTCATTTGCAGATAACACTTACTCTCTAATTGACTGAACCATCTATCTAATAAGATGACATTTTTCTCTGAGTTAAGAGATATAAAGAAGGGGTCGTGTAATTAAATGATTTTTGTGGGGATCAATAAATGATCAGAGAGAATAAGTCATTCCAGACTCTCCGACCTGCCACGAAAGCTCATGGATTTAAATAAAATTGAATGATCGTACCGCCACCACCGCATCAGTAATGGGTACTAAATTTGAGTAATAAAGGCCATCACTGACTACGGTACAATCCTTCCCGTAGGAATTACGATTCGTAATCAACGGGAGAAGCCTACCCCAACTCTTAGTGTATTTTCTAGGGTGGAGAGATCCAACCACCATACCGAAGCATCTGATCCTCAATTACAAGGTCCCCCCCTTCTGGAGTGAGTAATGACACTAAACATATTAAGAAAATTTGTGAACAAAACAAAAAGAATTTTATAAAATAAGATGGATCTAATTTTCATTACAGATTAAATAACTAATAATATTTTTAAAAAGAACATTTTAGTTAAGTGAAGAGATTTAATGAAAATAAAAAAAGCCAATACTTCCACCAAACCAATTGGTCACCAAAGGAGGTTAATACTTCAAATAAGATAAAAAGTAACCAGTCTTTTTAATCAATTTTCCTAAATCGTCCTAATTACTCTACAGATAATTTTCGTTACAAAATACATTTTATCATTAGCCCTTAAAAAATTAATGCAGGAATTCCGATAACACAAACAAGAACAAAAACATTAATTTGTCCTTTATTCTTTGCTGGAAGAGGTGAAATTTTCTTTTTTCTTATCTGATAGCTGCGAATACGGTTACAGGGCTATCTATTCACAGATTTATTTGTAGAGGCGCCTGTTTACTCACCGATACTTTCGTGTAAGCGAAATTTAATCAATGAGTAAATCTGAGTCAAGGGATTGAGCTCATTAATTTAGCACGCGCTGATTAATGAGTCGTTCCATTGATTAAACGCATGTTAAGTAGGCCAATTGCCGAAAGACTCTTTAAAACTTCAATATTTAGAGAATTGATTGTTCGTGAAATTCTGGAAACAACCCAGAAATAAAATTCGTGTCGAAGTAACATCCAGACGATTAATTTCAAGAAGCAGGTTATTCGAAAATAAACACTGAAAATATAAAGATATTAAAAATAGAAATTTAATGAAGATGCAGTTAATTTAAAGGGGAATAATCAGACGGAGGCTGTATTGTTATAGTGATGGGCAATATTTATAAAGGAATTTAATTAAGAAAGTTTTGTAATTGAAAAGAAAAAAAATATAATTATAAAATATTTTTACTTTAAAAAATGTTATTAGATTTTAAAGCAATGTTATTTAAAGGAATTTATATTCAAGATTTCAAATTAATATTTAATTCCGAAGAATTTATTATTTTAAATGGATAAATAATGCTAATGATAGTACTTTATACTGGGAACCTTTGAATGATTTTTAGTTGTGGTAAATTATATGAATAATTAATATGAAAGCATTATTTACTTATTAAATCAAATAAAATTAAAAGTTTTAGAAATGGAAAGTTATTGTGTGGGATTTGTTTCATCTATAGAAAATAAAAAGAGTTTATTTGAAATGAATTAATGCATGAAAGCAGAATAATTTTGTAAAATTATCAGATGCAATACTGAAAAATTGGTGTTCAAGTTTACTAACAAGGCCTTGGAAAAAAATTCTTCAGTAGTATTTTGACAAAATGAAGGAAAGCCTTATTCTATACCTACTACAAAACAAATTTGTTATTCTTTTCGGAAACTGATGTTATGTCTTTAAAGTTTTATCATCATTTTTTACCTTATCTTATTCCTGTTTAATTTACTAATCTTAATTTTAAATATTAATTGCATTCTTCTTCTAAAGTAAGATGTTTGCCCCATTTATTCCACCAATCCGACTTAGATAACTGTTTTTGCTTCACTACTGGAAAACAAAAAAATATCTAACCTTGTTCTTTAAGCCAAATTTAAAATTTTAATAAGTTATTTTTATAAATAGAAGTCAACAAATCTCCCTTACAACTATATAATATAATTTCCTATTTAATTTAAAAGCTTAATTATTATTGTTTCATTGAAACATCTAATTGATTACGTCTAAATATAAATAGTTCAATTCTAACTGTAAAACGTAACGATTTCTCTAAGACTGGATTCCATAAATTACATCTAGATATTTACAAACAACAGTATACAAGTCTATTAGAAAACAACGGTATAAGCCTATCTCAAGGCTCAATTTTTAACAGAGTCAAAGTTATAATAAAGAATCAATCTTAGAAATATTACGATTAAATATATAAAATCTACAACATAATATAAAATATGTTAGAGGTAGAAATTTTAACAATTAAAAAAATTATATAACTTATAAATTTAATGATATATATTGTAATTCAACCTCAAGAAATTAAGTTAATTTAGGAAACCTAGAACTTATATTAGATTATTTTAATATTTAAATGTTAAGACGAATCAAAAATTGTCATTCAAACAATCGCACAAAATTAGCTGTACTAGAATTCACTAACTGCCTCTTTAACTAAATTATTTTCCTCACAATTTTTCATAGGTTAAATAACTAGCATTTCTTCAATGATTTTCATTGATAAATTTCTCACTGGCCCTGGTAATTTCAATTACTATCTTAAGAAATTTGGTGGATTGGGCACTAATATGTGCTCTTGCAGCGTGGGTGGAGTTCAAAATATTGAACAATTGTTTTTTAACTGCTCAAAACTTACTGAAGGGAGTTGGAATTTTATTGTGGATCCCAATGCCTGCAATATTCAGTTTCCACCCCCGCTTCATGTTTGGGTCGACCACAAAATGGCTTTTTTCTCATTCTGTAAATTTATTGCCTTTGCTGCTTCAGTTTTTAATTAGTCTTGTTTTATTAACATGTCATATCATGATGTTGTTTTGGGGATGAGGTTTTTGACATCATCAAAACTCTGCTGGCGAAAAATTGAAATTTTATCATCTGCACGAGCATCTAAAAAAATCAGCTTTTAATAACGTGATGCCATCCTATTTCCAAAAGTTTTGAATGAAAAAAAGTTAAATACTACCGCAAATAAAACCTAGAAAAATGCCATTTTGAGCACGTGATTATATGAAATGAAATAAATAGGAAGTGTAATGTTTTTTAAACAAAAATTGCGAGACAAAGATTTTTGGATCGTTTGCAATACTAAATAACTCATTCAATGAAACATTTAAAATGAATAAAAACATAATTTAACTTGTACGAGCACGTGGTGCTTGGCAGTTCCAGAAATTATGTTTTGACAAGATATATTGAAATATGCATAGCAGATTTCGTTTTAATTTTTTAAATAATTTTTTGTCTTTATTTTTTTTGTTGTTTTTATCTATATATGCAGTTGTTCCTTACTTCTATAAACCTTGTGTTGTACTTTGTGGTGTACAAGGATTGCCTTATTATTAATAAAAACAATCACACAAAAAATTAAGATATATGACAAATCATAAATGTGCAACTCAAACATTCAATTCAACAAATCATGCAAAATTAACTATTTATTTGAGCCAAAAATTGTGTAAACTATTCTTCCTAACCTCCTTATTTAATTCCAAGAAAGAGAAAGCAGAAACTTTAAATGCACAATAACTTAAAAGATTTGGTGCTTGAAAGTTAAATAAGAGTACGAACATTTTGTACTTTAAACCAAACTTTATCTTACTGCACAAAAGTACTGTCAGTGTTTTAATCTACGTCTCAAGCAGTAGCCATCGACGATTATCGTCACGTATTTCATTTTCTCTGAGGAGCCTTGTATAATTCTTTTGTTCTCTGCCCGTCAGCAGAATAGCACTTAGCACTGTCAGGACTCCTGCCATCTGGCAGTCTCAAGGGGTGCTCAGAAGTGCTTTGTCAAAAGTGAACCTTTTCAAATATTTAGTTATTATCTATAAAAATATCCTTGAATCGTCGTTTGTGTCATATTATTTCCTTGAACAGAAGTATTTTCTGAAATATGATTTTATCTTCTTTTGTATTGATGAATTTCTTTCATGGACGCATTTCCTTCAGTGATAAAGACATGCGATAATAAGAATATTTAATTTTAAGCATAGTTTAAATTAACTGAATGCATTCGGAAATGTAATCATTACTTTTAAAAGTTTCGTAAAATATATGTCTTAATTATTTTTTCGGAAGATTTATTGATTAATAATTACCTCAAGTGATCAGATAACTTTCCATAAATATTAATGCACTTAATAGATAAATCATGTAGATGTACTTCATTTTCATGATTCAATTAAACTTATCGGTTTTAAATTTGTATTATTTTAATTGTCTTACTTAAATTTTATTTATTGTATACATGAATCTTTCTACTGTGCATAATCCCATATCACCTAGCTCTTTTTAAAAATAAAAATCTGATTCATTGATCTTAATTTTACCATATTGTGACTTAACATTTTTATTTATCTTACAAAGTAAGCTGATATAAAACTGAGGCTTTTTTCAACTTCCAAAAATAGAGGAAAATTACGCGATTAAACGTTGACGAAAGAATAAAAACAATAGGAGTTTTAGGGTGCAATGTAACTAATTTTTGGAAAGTAGGAAAAAATATCATTTAAAAATTACAAAAATTGAGCAAATTCCACCAATATTAAATTGGTATGATTAAAAACCTAATGTTTTTAATTTTGAAATGACGCAAATTTAAATTTTGCACAGTAATATTATCGAAAGTTGTAGCAGATAAATATCAAAATAGCAGTATATTTATATAGCAGAAAATATGTAGCAAATACATAGCAGAAAAATACCAATATGAAATTAATTAATTTTAATTAATAAATTAATATTTGAAAATATTGTATTAACATCAAGTATCATCGACTACGTTTAAAAATGTATTTGAACTTGATTGGACGAATAAAAAATATTTTATTAACAATTGTAATTTTAAACGATATATATATATATATATATATATATATATA
>JAOUZG010029736.1:2331556-2358645 GCA_026289955.1 Argiope argentata | reverse complement strand
TGTGTGCGATTTGCATTTGGATGCTTTTATCAAATAGTACACTATTATTTAACTGATTGATATTTTATAAAAGATTTTACTAACAGGGAGATTTTTTGAAGACGTAGAATATACATATGTAATGATATTTTTAATTAAATTAAACCCTAATTAATTTCTAAAGTTTTATCTTAGTTTAGCCCATAGTAACTTCATTCTAAAAATGTTCTATTATTTCCTGATCCCATTCCACTCGATATAGTTAATTAATTCAATCGAAGATTTATAAAATTTATTAATCGGCTAAAAGATGACAGTTTCCTTTATTTCCCGATGAAATCTTGTCCATTGAAGCACATTCTTTTAAAATATCCTTATGATTCCCTTACACGTCATTTACATGCGATAAAAATTCCTATTAAAATCTCACAGTATATATTCACTGGGATAAAAGATTCTAAGCTTTTTCTAATTTCGTTTTGTATCGTTCTGTGTTGTCTATTCGCTTCTGCTTGAACATAATATGTACCTTCCATGATGGAATAAAATGAATTTAAAAATTAAAGTGTCATCTATGTCTTCGAAACCATCTTCTGCTTTCAACAAAAATTATGTGGTTTTATGTGATATGTGTGTGTGTGTGTGTGTGTGTGATGCTGGTAATAAATAAATGTTCCAAATTTCCTCGGCTATTAAAACAAACCAAAACAAATATTGTGTTCAATATAAATAAAAATAGAAAATAGAAATAATAGCTTAATCATAACGTTCATTATAAGCACCTCCAAAAAATGCATCCAAGACAATACGGTAACTGATCCAATACTCTCTCTGCACTTTATGTGGTACTTCCTTCTTATATTTTATGTCCTTAAAATTTAAGGAATAACTCATATTGAAGATTTGTAATTGAGTTGAATTTAAAGTTTCAACGATTATCTTTGGTTTCCAACTTCTTATTCTTTATTGAAATTATTTTTGATTTTTATTTTTCATGGGGTTCTGATAGTTTCATTGTTAAAACATAATTTATAAACTTTTGAACTTTTAGATTTATACAAAAAGGTCAAATAAGACGCGGCATATAAGGCTTTTTAAAGACACAAATGTTTCTAAGATATATTGAGAATAAATTCTCCCGAATGTTTTCGAAAGATACTCGGAAGAATAGATGGTATCTCTCTCAGCATACCTCTGTGACCGCGATTCCAGAATACTTTCAAGAAAATAGAAAGAGTCAAGGGATTTATGAAACGCGCTTACGTCTGCATTCCGGCAGTTGTCCGCTCCACTGTCCGTTGGACTGGCAGTACCTGTAGGGCCTCCCGATGATCTCGAACCCTTCCGAACAGTTATAGGTGACCCGACTCGTGAAGGTGAAGGTGTCTCCTTCCCTCACGCCGTGCTCGATGTCTCCGGGGGGACCACAGCTGCGGGCTGAAAGAGAGAGAACATCTACATGCCAAGAATGCACATTTCTTCAAAACAATAGAAAAATCAACACCAATTCTTCAGGCATTTCCAAAATTCCTGAATTCTATTTCCAAAGAGCAGTTCCTTTGTTTCCTAAAAAATAAGCATCAAACGTACAGGTTTCTAGAAAATTTCATGTACCGTAAAAAGTTAAGTAATTTTTATTTACGTTTTGCTTATAAAAAATAATTTTATTATCTTGAAAGAAAAATAGTTTAATACTTTATAAAAAAATTAATGGCTAGTTATAAATTAATAATTAAATAAAAAAAAATTATGAGGCAGGAATGAAGAAGTAGAGACTTTTGACTGAACTAAGTATATGAGTAAATAAAAAGTGGAATAAAAAGATTATAAATATAAAAATAACACATACAGCTTACAATTCGAGAATAAACACAGTTTGAATATTAATTATATTATCTAATACATTTTTATACTTGGCATAAGGCGTTCATCTTCATAACTTCTTGAATTATTGTATTTGCTTCTGAACTCATGCATTTATTCGATCTTTCAATGTCTACTAATAGATATATTGGTATATTTCAAACAGAGCAACAATTTTCGCACCTGTATATTTACTGCAAATCATTTAAAATATAGATACATTGTTTTTGCCAATTGTACTCTAGGCACTTAATTTAATTAGCTTTTTAACGTCCACGAATATTTAATTCGAATCATCTGAAATATTTAATATTCTCGCTAGTAGTCTTTTGTTCCAGAACGAGATTTTTGAAAAATATTTAGAATTTCATAGATATATTCTTTTTTTGGTGGCCTCTTCTTTGTTTAATTGGAAGATGAGGAGGAAGGGCAGTCACTGATAACTTTGTGGCCAATTGTCTCGTTGAGAATGTCAGCTTGACAAATCGGTCAATGATGGCAATGCTACAAATAGCAGTCGGTCACAATAAATCCTGTCGATACTTCAACTCTTAGTGGTGGCAGTGTGGTCTTCTGTACACAAGAAAAAGACGCGGTATTTTATATCATTGCATATTGTTTCATATTGAAGCAACAAACGATTCCATTTAAAACTTTACTAATGAACTTCACAAGAAACATTTACAATATAGAAGTTTTAACAAAAGAGGGTTCCTTTATTTCCTCTTTCCATATTTTTATAACTAAAGATAAGATTTTTGGTGCATTCACTTTGATTTTTGACTCAATAAATGGTCCTGACATCCTTCAATTATTTCTTATGAGGACGATGTACAATGACCAAGCATGGTAGGTGGTATATTACTTTAAACGCGGAAAACTAAATTTAATTTAACGAAGTGCAGTTGCACTTATAGGTGTACTCTCTTCACACAGTTTTTTTGAGTTATACTTTCAACTGGTAGGTGCTTTGCTTTCATATTTTAATATTTTTTGATTTTATGCAAAAATGGTTTTTTTATTGCTTGGTCTTAGATATTAAAAAAATTGGAAATAATTTAATGTCTTTAATTTTGTGATACCAATTTTATCTCCAAAATCTCAACTTCCTGGGATTTTTCGGTCAAGAGGGGTCAATTTCTTTGGACGAAAGTCAGACCCTTTATAGAAAAAAAATCCCTAGTTTCAATTACTGTCTGAGGGTGACGACCCTTGAGGAAGTTTTCAAGAAAGATTCATCATACCTTTATTTTTGGTTCTTTTCGCATTAAATTTAATATTTATTTCTAATTCGCATATTGTGTTGCCTGTTTTTTTTATTCTTCTCATATTTTTTCCAAATAAATTTTATACTTAAATATTAATTTATCATTGATTTTTTTAGACGAAATATGTATCATTTTATTCTCTTACTAGAACAATTGGCATGCCTATGATAAAAAAATTGTATCGAATTCCTAAATGAGAATAATTTTATAAATCTTTTGTAAAGAGATGGATGGTATTTACCTTAGTGTATAATTTAATCTACTATTAATTACATATCCAAATTTCTTTATTAGCAATGGGTTGTAATGAACTTAATTAATATTCTAGCGAAAATTATTTTCGTGCATAGCTTTATCCCAATACGTTCCGTAACGAGGTCGGAAACAATAAACCTTCATTTCAAATTCAACTGCAGACGAAATGCTTAAATGTTTCTTTTGCAATGTTGATTCTCACTTTTTATCTTCTAAGCTGTATATTATTATTATTATTATTATTAGCTTCAATTATTATCATTATTTGTACCGATATCTGTGTGGAAGCTCTAGAAATTTCTTTTACTATTTATAACAAGATATGTAATTGAGTTCTGTCAATTATTATCATTAACTATACCGTTATCTATGGGAAGCCCCCAGATACCGGTTCCCACAGGCGAGGATGGTCCTACAATGGGTCAATTGGCAGATTTACAACCATATCCGTAAAGGAAAGGTCGTCCGAATGGGACTTTATGTTGTCGAGGCATTCCGTCTTTGAAGTTTTTCGAACACAGTTAGGTGGGGACATAGTACTCATTTTTGGTTATCCTTCTTGCATCAGGATAAGTAAACTTTTTTTTTCAATTATTGTGTATGTTTTAACTTTGTACTTTGTTATATTGGATTCATTTAAATGTTGTTGCAACTTTGAATATTACTATAGCATTAATAATAATAAAATAATAATTATTAATAATAAATGTCTTAAGAATTTAAACAAAATTAAAGTGAAATGTCATTTTTTCCGTTTGTATTGCTTATCAGGGTCCGACTCAGCCTAATTGGGGCCTCAGGCCAACACTTCTTTGGGAGGCCCCTCTATCTTTTTTGTTTTTGAAAAGCAAATTTAAAGAAAAGTTCATTAAAGACGGAGATATAAAAACATAAAATAAACTTTCTATCTGATTTGAAGGGGAGGGGGCTCTCATGTGGATGCCCGGAGCAACTTTCCTGTAGTTCTACAGTCTTAGTCGGGTTCTGTGTCATGAAGAGCGACATTGTGCTTTTACATTGATGAATTACCATCTACATATAGATTGGCCTCCTCCATTGCCATCCTTCGCACCTGCTTATCTGTCACCAACAGTCCAATTACCTGCTCCACCAGATAAGCAGTGCAACCACAGATCCACCCGTCTCGGTGTCGCGAGCAATTACGACGCGACATTCCTCCGAAAGCCACCCAATTCCCCAGTCTGAGAAGTCGGATTATCCAAGCGCCTCAAATTCGATTAGAGCTCATCGCGGATTTCCATCGTCCCCGAGCCTGTTGAATGCCTTTAAATTAACCGCAATAGACCGGCGGCCGGCATAATGAAATCATCGCAAGAATCGATGTCCGATTCTAAGAGGAAGACATTCGTTAGTCATCGGAATATCGATGTTCGCGCAGTTATTTGCTTTAAATCTCTCGCTCCCCTTCCTTCCGAAATGGGAATGAGGTAACGATGTTTCACATTCGATACTTCTGCAGAATATTCAGCATTGAGAAATCTCATTGTTGTGAGAGGGACGGCGGCAGAAATCAGAGTTCGATATTTCCGATGAAAGTGTTTGGGTAAACTGGCTTGCGAAAGTGAATCGTAGTCTTCACTTAATTAAAGTGAATTAAATAATCCAGAATTAAATGCGGGATGTTTGAAATGAGTTATTATTCAGTTATATATTCGAGAAGCTGGACTGAGGGAGGTCCGAAGCATATATACATGTAATTTCTGAGACTTTGAAATTTCATATAATACTATTTTGCTCTTTCGAAATTATGCCAAAGATATTTTTATAAAACAATGGATATAAAAATAAATTTTTGGAGTTTCTCACAACTATTAAAGCAGAATATAAAACAGACAAAGGATTAAAAAACAAGTACTTTTAATGAATAAATAAATAGGTCTGGCTCTTGCAGAATATGTAACTAGAGTTAAATTTACTTACGATGGGACGTTTATGTAATTAAATTAACTAAATGAAACTAAATGATTTTATTTATAAAATAGGTGAACCTTCTTTTTATAGAGTTCAAACATCCAATAACAGTTTATCAGGAAATGCAACATTTTTTGCAGGTTACAAAACGTATTTAAACAATAATGTTACTCTGGGATAGAACTTTTCTTGATTTAAATATGCAATAGTATTAGTTTATATAACTTTGGGAAAATGATGCTCTTAGGGTTATAATATATCACATCTTTTTAATATAATTTACAAATTCTTAAAATTAAATGGAAGAAAAAAGCTATAATTTCTCGCTAATAATTTTTTAAAATTTTATTTAAAAGTAAAAAATATATATATAGCTTCTGATTTTAAGAATATATTGAAAATATTTAAATGTTTTTTAATTATTTGCTGTGCATTTAGAAAAGAAGAAATTATAAAAGTCAGTTACAAGTTGTGGAATATTTTTTTTTTTACATTGAGAGGACAATAACATTTTTAACTGAAAAAACTCAATAAATCTAGAATCAGATTTATATAAAAATATGTACTTAGGATATTTTCTAACGAAGTATTTTCAATCCATTAAAAAGAAATTACACTTATTCTATCACATTCCTATTGGCGTTCTCAATATCTCCATAAATGGTCATACACTTAACATATCAAGGAAGCCATTTATGGGCAGATGTTTCAAGTTACCTTACGAAGATTTTTCCATTCCTCTGATGATAGAAATTTAAGCTTTGCGGTGTTATTTCAAATTCATAAAGATAGAACAAAATTGCGCTTTATCAAGGTTAGAAGAAGATGGGTGGATACATATGGCGTTGATTTTTAAAAGATGGTGATGAAAAGGCTAAGGATCCTTCTCCCTAAGATGAGTCCTTCGCAGTTTCTCTATGAATAATATCAGGGAATCATGCAATAAAATAGTCTGTCAGGTAGGTCACATGGTATTATTCGTCCAACTTCGTTTACTATTACCACAGCTGCGATGTTTCATGATTCTGATCGAATTATCACTAGAGTTCCAGGTCCACTTTTCTTTGAGGTCGATTGTCATGTGTCTTTAAATCTTTTAAGCATTTTCAGCTATGCTGTAGGGAAGGGAATCCTCTTGGTAAGTTTTCCGCAGCATCATATAATTTTCAAAGGAAATTTTCTTATTACAAAACTGAATTTTCAATGTGTTTGTTGTACGCATCAATTTTTGACAAAGGTGAAAGTGAGAAACTGGTATGAAACCGGATTGTTGAGACCACAGCAGTGATGACATAACCCTAAAACAACTACCATCACTTATTACGCAACAAATTTAATTTTTTTTCGTTTTATTTCAATTTTCTTTAAAAATTAAGAGCAATTTACATCGAACAGCCTTCATAAAAAGCGAGCATTGCATCATTAACTATCTTATAAAACATTTACTGAAAATCAAATCTCCAAAAATTTCTAAAAATTCATTACTAAATCAATTACAATTTGCTATTTCTATACAAATCTATAACCGGATTCTTAACTTTTTCTATAGGTTTTGACTATAATTAATATACATTTAATATTCTGCATAAATTTGGGTTTGTACAACTAAATAAAAAAATACTGCATGTTAATACAAAACCTATAGCTTTCAAATAATATAATAAGAGAAATTTTATTAACTTTTAGTTTCTTCAGTTCAGTCAAAAATTTCGGTCATGAAATGTGAAATGTACGGTTTCATCTTTCGAAACTAAGTGAGTTATTTATCTTATTTAATTACTCTGTCCTTTAAAATATTTACACATTACATTAACCCTCTCAGTTCTGCATTTTTAAAAGGTCAATAAAAGAAAATGGGTGGAAATTAGTGATAAAGGTCACCAAGAGAACATCCACATTGATATTTCATCTCATTTTCAGCACGTGTATAGGAACCAAGAAGTCGTGGCAAATGCCACCATCAGGTTTGAAAAGAATAGAAAATGAAATACTTAAAATAACATAGCGGCAAAAGACCTTGGAAGGTCGAAAGGGATAACACATAAAAAATTGGAATAATATTTCATATTCTTTAGGGTTACACATAATAAAGGGAAATCAAATATATTTTTTAAATTATTTCGAGTGTTCTTAGAAATGTTCTCCCCCTTCCAAACATTTAGGAATGAACTACTTTAATGAACGAAATAAGGAAGTTTTAACAAAAAGGGAAATAATGAAAATTCGGAAGAAAATCTTATTTTGCTTAAAGGGTCTTTTCGAACGCTTTATTACTAAATGTATTAAAAATGAGTTTTTTAATAAAATATTTGGAAATAAAATATAAAGAGAACTTTAAACAATATCGGTCTTTATACTTTTTTGAGTTATGAAAGAATGAAATTAAGAAACTGAGACCTACGCAGGCATCTGAGGTCCGGCCCAAACCACTGCGCCGTCCCGTTGTACTGCAGGCACTTTGCCCTGGGAAAGCCCTTGGGGTTGTACCCGGGGAAGCAGGTGTACTGGACCATGGAGTCGGTGGGGAAGTCGTCCTTGTCCAGGGGCGCGCTGTGGCGGGCGTACGGCACTTGCGGAGGGGGAGTGCACATGGCTGAAAAAAAGAACATGAACTTTAGCAAAATCGATGTGGTAATATAAATTTAATGCGGAAACAATAAGTAAGATAAACAATATACAAACTTATTACAACGAACGTATATTTCTTGAAAATAATTTATCAAAAGAAGTAAATTTTTACTCTAAATTCTAGGCGCAGCATATTTATTGTAATCATTTATAAATTATTGCATTTCCAATATTATAAAGCGAATGATATAGAAGTTACAAAGTATAAACGTGATCTGATTGAATTGATTCGCAATAATTGCCACGATAATTCTCAATATTCAATTTATAAAAACCACTAGGCATGAAAACGGGTATTAAATCAGTCGTATAAGATTCAGATAATATAAGATTCAGATAATACTATAAGATTCAATCGTATAAGATTTAGATAATACTATAAGATTCAATCGTATAAGATTCAGATAATACTATAAGATTCGATCGTATAAGATTCAGATAATACTTTAAGTTTGGGCAGCGGTACCACGGTGATTAGGTCTAAAATGCTATCAAATTACTGGCAAATCTACAGATTTTAATGAAACTTGAATGAAATCCATTAATAGGAAGTGTGTTTGTTTGTTCTGGTACGTTATAGTGCAAGTGAACTCGATAATTACAAAAGACTAACGACTAGGTACATATAATTTGGCACATGCATTTAGTGCCTTATCAAGATTCTTATCAAATTTTGAACTAGATTCGTCAAATAATTATCATCTATCGGTCTATAGATTCGCATACATGTAAACACAGTAATTCATAAACGCAAGGAGTTAATTGTAAATATGCAGTGTTATCTTGCAATTATAACTGTAGCCTTGTGTCAAATCTTGGTGCCAATCAGCGGACAAAAAACTTTCAATTATTCTCGTGATGAATATAGTATAAATGCAGTATTTATGCGAAAAGATCTATATTTCATAAGGACTGGAGAGGCCTGGTGATAAAGTCCCGGTTCGTGAACGGTAGGGTTTTAAGTTCCTGACACCGAAGAACCATTGTGTAAAGGGATCTGTCGCATCTTAAATCCCTCTTGAACAAAAATCCTCCCACTGGTGCCGTATGATTGGGAGAGCGGGGTTCCAGTTCAGGTGTCGTCTTTGTCATCTAACCATGGTTCAAAATTACGAGTTCCATCCCAAAATAGCCCTAGTGTTGCTTTACTAAGGGGCGTTAATATAACTAAACCACTGAGAACTTAGGTTAAGTTTGTAGTGCCCTTTGTTGCATCTATTTAAAGAGATAATAAGAATTCATTTTGTTGGATTTGGAAGAGAAAAAAGAATTTCCATTTATATTTCACTTGTGCTAATTCAATAATGGTTCTGGAAATGGTAAAATCTCAACGTATTACGAACGATACATTGCAAATGATTTAAAAGTTTGAAATTTCATATTGGCCGATGTCATGCCTCTAGCCTCCATATAACTGTTCCAGCCTCAAGTATGAAAGAGGCTGAAGTGAAGAGAGGAAACAGTTGGGCGCGGGAGTGTTGATAGCTGACACCGTTAAGAATGTGCTTTTGTAACAGCTCAGGTTAAAACGTCGAAAAATGAGTTTAAATTTTAATTGGAATTCAGTTGCATATATATATATAAATAGTCGTCGGTTGTTTAATCTATAAAATATAATAAATCTGCGTCGTTAAAATAAAGTGTCATCATTTGTTTAAAGGCATTCTACAGAAGAAATTTTCAAAACTTCTACTATGAATGAAATTATTTGCTCCATCGTAAAATCGACTGTAGCACTACCTTGAGGCACCAACGAAGTTAGCGTTCCTATCTCGAAAACGGCACAAGCCTTATGTTGCAATGTAAGATCGGTTATGACGCTACCTGGTGACAAACAACTAAGTGAGCGCTTCTATCTGAAAAACATTAGAAGACATGAGCGTTAAAGTAATAGTTATAGCTCTACCTGGAAACTAATAATAGAATAAACGTTCCTGTCTCAAAAAAGGTGCAGAATGTCAGTTAAAAATTTGTACAAAAACTGGTACAGCTTAACACAAAAAGATATCTTGAGCACAATAAAGTTAAAAGCAAAACGCATGAAATAGGCCTTTATTTGGGCATAATTTTCTATTAGAAGATTATTTTATTCTTGGTATCCGGATTCTTTTACGTCATAGGGTCGATGTTTGATATTCAAAAGATGATCTATTCTAATTTTGTAGTGAACCTTTAATTCAGAGTTTCGGAAAGTGGGATCAAATAAATGTGCATTTTTTACATTTTGCTCAGAACATTGTTGTGTTCAATGTGCTTTTTTTGTATTAAATTGAAAATACTTTGACTAAAGATTATACTTTGAAAATTTTGATTGCCGTTTTTCCATGTCACTTATTATCTACGAGGGTAAGGACATTAGTGCCAATATTTGTAATCAGGCGGCACTATAACCTATGTTACAGTGTAGTACAATGTCATTAAACTACATCGAGTTACCACTTTTGGGACAATAGTTGTAACCATTCACAAACTAACTGAAGAAAAATGTACTTTTATGTACTCTATATATGAATACGCTGTAGAATAGTAATTACAACCTTAATATTTTGCTTATTCAATTTAAAACCATGCAATATGTAAATTGTCACACAAAAACACTGGAAATTCTCTAATTAACATTTTCTATAGCTTTTATATTAATTCTATTTTAATAGAATCTGTTACTTTTAAACAGAGAAAAAGCAAGGCGTAACTGTAATGAAATAAACACGACTTATAGAAAAATCAAATATATATAATAATAAGGAAGTATTTGAACTATAAAAATACTATTGTTAAATTTTTTTTGTTGAGACATCAAACAATTTTGCATCAGGAAAATACAAAATAAACTGTTAATTTAAAATTCCAGAAGTAATAATTTTTTAATCAAAATTGTCCAGAAATTAAAGATTTCTCAAAATTAAAATAAATGCTGCTTTTGATTTTTTGTTGCTTCCCAAATTTTTTATTCGATAGTTCAAACCCGCAAATAGCTTAATAATCTCATAATTTTCATTTAATTTTTAGTTTTTTTCTAAAGAAATTTCAAGATTTGTAATTGAATTAAAGAAAAAAAATATCCTTACGATTTTTAAAAATGTGTTATTTTGAATAATATATCTTCAAAATAATTAATGAATGAGTTTTAGATAGCTAACTGAAATACTTTTGTGGATGAAATATTGGAGTAATATTATATTAGGGAAGATGCAATTGTTTCTATGGAAAGAAATTGTATTTGGGATTGTCCTAAATCAACTAAACACTTTTACAGAAGAAATGCTTGTTGAAATGCATAATTGACAATTGTGATACTTTGAAAAACGCAACTATTTCTTTGTAAAGAAATTACGCTTGGGATTTTCTTAAATGGAATCAGTGAAGTTGCTTCTTCTTTGAAATATGAAAAACATTTATGTACTCACATCCTATTTTGAGCTTGCATTCCGGCTGTTTTCCACTCCAAGTGGCATCCCCTTGGCATATCCTTTCCCGGGCCCCGGAAAGCCAGTATCCCTCCCTGCAAGTGTATGTAGCCTTGTCCCCGAACATCTCCCCTGTCACCTTGACGGCACCGTTCTCTGGAGTAGGCAGCTCATCGCAGTGCAGATCTGCAATAAAAGGTAAATTCTATAGCATCGATAAATCGATTTTAATAATAATCTGATGCTGCAATATTTACATAATCAAAATCGCATGAAATATAATAATATGCTGTAATTTTCACCTAATCATAACCCATTACATTATTACTCACATAATCATAATCCATTTCCATACTACGCTCATAATCATAATCCTATGCAGTAATGAGTACATAATCATAATCCTATGCAATAATGAGTACCTAATCATAATCATATGCAGTAATATGTACCTAATCATAATCCTATGCAGTAATAGACACCTAATCATAATCCTATGAAGTAATATACTCCTAATCATAATCATATACAGTAATGAGCACATAATCATAATCCTATGCAGTAATAAGTCCATAATCATAATCCTATGCAGTAATATGCACCTAATAATAATCCTATTCAGCGATATGTAGTAGTCATACATTTATTCTTCATTAAATATGAATGGCTTACAATATCATCCTTAATGCCGCCTACAATTATCCTTTGCAATTATTTTGTGTTATTTTAACGCTTATGTCAGAAACCAAAGTTTAAAAAAAATTAATGTTCTTCTATATTTATATCTTCCGACATTGAAAATTTAAAATAAACATTATAAACTGTTGATTATATGTAAGCTAATATACTGAGTTGGTTGAAAAAATTCCAGCTGTTTGGTTAATATTTTAAAAGCTTTTTTTTTCTTAAAATTTTTAAATATGCTAACAAAATTGACGAATAAAATGCATAAAATACAAAAATACCATCAAATTAAGGCCAAATACACAGATTTTAATCAAATTTGAATGAAATCTCTTAATAGGAAATCTGTCTTTTCTAGACTTCCTATTAATGGAAGTGTGTCTGCCTTTCTGTTCTAGTTTGTTATATTGTATGTGAACTTGATAATTATAAAAGCCTAACGGCTAGGTACATGTAATTTGGTTCGTAATTTTAGTACTTTATATTTAGATTCTCATCAAATTTTGAATTATATTTGTCTATAGTTTGGCATGCATGTAAACGCAATAACGCAACGATTAAATTGAAGTCATACCGTGTTATCTTCTGCATTTATAACAGTAGTTTTGTATCAAATCTTAGTGCCATCAGCAGACAAGAAATCTTCCAATTACTCCCGTGATAAATTTAGTAAAAATGCAGGATTTATGCCAAAGATCTATTTCTCACAATCGCCATGGTGACTTGGTGATAAGATCTCAGTGTGTGAGCAGTAGGTCTTCAGATTCGAGACCCAATTCAATGGAATAACCGCCATGGTAGGGGGTCTGTTCCATGTTAAATCAGCCTGTGGGCATACGTCTTCTTGCTGGTGTGGAGAGGGAAGTGCCAGCTCAGGTGTCATCCTCGTCATCTGACCACGGTTCAAAATTACGTGGTCCGTCCCAAAATAGCCCTAGTATGGCTTTACAAGGGGACGTTAATATAACTAAACCAAGCTATAATCCGTAATTATTGTTCACCAATGCCATGCAACGAATCTTATCAAAGCTATATAGATTTATGCGGGAAAGTTAGAGGAGGTAGTTCTTAGTTAAGCGAGAAAGTATCAGAGAGACCACTACCGCTGTTCGATTTTTGTATGAGACCGCAAATGTATCAAATATTCCATTTTTCTCCTATGGGAATCTTCGATTTTGGCTTCCAGCCGCTTGCCAACGGGGAGGCTCCTCGAAAAAGAGCCGGTCCGCGACTAACGACGGTTCCCTGTCCGTTCCGGTGCAGATCGCCCTCTAATTGATATGAATGGCAGCGTTTCGCGGCGATCATTAATAAAGGAGGAACACGAGGCGCATCTGTTGGACAAAGGATGACACAAATTGCTCCGAATCAATACTCCGAGTGTCTTGTTTCTGTCCTTATCAAATGTCACCGGTGCCAGCGCGTGTTGTGGGTTAAACTCGATACAATTACGAGCCGATGCATTGTCTTGTCATAACGCTCCTCTGCTTGTGTAGCGCAGCGGAAGTCTGGCCTAATGGAATGCGTTAATTTTTTGTTTTAATAATCGAATTTCTGGGAAATGCATCATGTCCATATTATGGTTATTTTAAGCTAAGAATTTAATCAATAGGGAATCTAGTTTTAAGCATTGCTTTCTCAGATTTGAAAGCAGACTAAAATGAATATTAGGCATTTCTAAGTTAATATATTCAGTCACCTGAGGAATTTTAATTTGTAATTAAAACCTATAATATTGTTTTGACACAGCTGTGAAAAGAACATCTCTAATGCTTGGATCTCACAACTTTAATCATTGCCTTATTGCAAATTGCATTTTTTTAAATAAATTATCTGAAACACAATAATTTTGTAAGCTGAAGTTCATTAAATCAATGAATTGCAGGAAGAAGGTCAGTGCTTAGTTTAATTTTTACATCGCTACGTTAGTTGCATCAAATTGCAAGTTATTACAGTTAGCAATATTAGCTTTCTATTACAGACAAGAACTGAATCAATAACAGTCAAATGTTAATGCAGTAAATATCCACGGAGCATTTTTTTAAATCTGGAAATCCCGGATCTATTATTACAGATACTTTAGGTTAGCAATCTTGATGAATTAAATAAAAAAATATCAATGACCATACTAATTTGTTACATTAAAAAAAAAAGGAAATTCTCAGAAGTTAATTATCCATACTATAAGCGAAAGTGTATTTTAATCTCCTGTATACGTAGTGTGGAGAATAAATAATCATCGATCGTTAAAAAAAATCAAAATTGATATTTTTATGATTCTTCACTTTTCAAATATTCATGAGTCCGAAAATTGGTGAATCACACAATTGAAATGTGATTTGACTTTAGATATCTGTCAAATTTTGGACGAAATCTATTTAGAAAATTTTTGTCTATCTGGTCGCTCGAGTGCAAGTTAAAACTCGATAACTGCACACAGCAAAAAGGTATGTAAATAACATTTGGTGCACATGTTTAGAACTTATAATATATATATTGAATTTTTAATCAAATCTTCAGATTGACTGACAGTTTGTTGCAATGTGTTTTCAAATGCACGTAAATGGAATATTTTAATTAATTTACATTGCATATGTTATCTTATGATTATAACTGTAGTTTCGTATCAAATTTACAGCAAAATATTGAGCAATTACAAGATACATATTAGCGAGAAATACAGTAAAAATGCTAGATCCATGTTAGGGATTCATACCTTAAAACTGTTTTACGCCAATGCTTTGAAAGAAATTTTCGACCTTACTCAAGGCCCAACATTTTACGAGAGGAAGGGAAATAAAACCTTTACATGAGGTATGCGAGAAAATTTTGATAAGAACACTATGGCTGTTTTAAAATATTGAAAAATTGAGTAAAAATTGAAAGATGTGAAGCATAAGATACTTTTTAATATTGCATTGTATTGTTAGTGAAGAGAAAAAGAAATGTTTATGCATATGTGAATTTGAAACGAATATTTTAAGCTTTTCTGAAATTATTCCTTTTTTTTATAAATCCAATGATGGTTTTAAAGATACTTCTAAGTTAGAATACTATCTATAAAATGATACATCATGACAGCTCCATTCAATATTCTTAAAGGCAAGTTGTTTTAGTATTGAAGGTATTTAAAAAGCAAGAGCAAAATTTATAAGGTATTTTAATATTTCATCCAGAGATACATAACACATTATTTAAAAAATTACACAGTTTTAATATAAATAAACAAACGAACAAATTCAAGTAAAAAATAAATATTTAAATATACTTTACAACTATATTTAGTATTATTTTAATGATTATATTTGTACTCATGTGCTCTGTGATAATATTAATGCTCTTATTGGGATTATTATAAGTTATTAAGGAAAAATGTCAAAAACTAAAACTGACGTTTAGTTTTTGACAATTATCCTTTTGAATAAAACCTAAAACAATTGCATACTACGATGTTTCTGAATAGAAATTCGAATATCTTTCAAACATTTTAGAAGTTTGCTAGATTCAAATAATAATCAATATGAAAAATATAAAATTCTCGGAAACAGAAGATTTATTTTTTTAATTAGAATTATTACTTTTATATATTGATATGCATCTTTTTAAAATCCTTCAATTTAAGATATTTTTGATTACAAACATTCGGAGTTTTAAAAAAGTTTCTATCAATTAGGACCATTTTTACGAATTATTGTATAAATTATACTATAAATTACTACATTTTATTTTATGTATACATAGTATAAAATGAAGTCTCTTGAAAACGTCTGTGTGTTCGAACCACAAAAATTCGAGAAAGAATTAATGGTTGGTGGAAATATTTATACCATTTTGTAGAACATATTTTGGGGAAGGTTTTTGTTCATTAAAGTATATCAAAATGAACAAAGGTGTTTTATGAATGAGATATTAACTTTGCACTTATTAGAGCATGCGTGAAAACCTCAAACTGCGCATGTGCGAATAGAAAGAGCTGTGGTATGCATATGCTGTATTGTTTACGTCTGATTGTAAACAGCGATTCAAAAATGATTCTGCCTCCCCCCCCCCCCCCAATATTTCATCTTCCGTCCAAGGTCGAAAAGGAAATTCGATCTTGGACGGAAGATGAAAGAAACGTCAGATTAGTGATTATCAGAAAAGTAATGTCCATACCTAAGGTAAGAGAGTCTTTTGATGAACAAAATGACCGTCTTTCTTTAAATCGCATTGCAACTGATTTGCAGAGACAGAGTGAATCTCTTGAGGAGCGAAATGATCGTTGGGGATTTGTCTACAGACTTAACATATTTTTACCTTTATAACTGTCCAAATATTTCTGAATTTGTGCTATAAAAAACTTTTGATAATTTCTAAATACATTTTTTGTTTGTCTGATGTTGCATAACATGCCCATGTCATATCAGGCGGAGGTTAGATTTAAGTTTAGAGCTAATTTGACTTCTTGGATGCTATGCCACTGACAACGCCGTGCAGTTACTGATAGCGTTATAATAGTTTTATTAAGTTATATATTTCCTAAACTAATAGCTAAGTAGAGTTTTTTTTAATTTTTAAATGCTGTGTTCGATTGATAAATAAATAAAAATTTTAATTTGTTTCCCATTATCTGGAATTAAAATCATTGTAATTTAAAGAATGAGATTGCATACTGTGTAGTTTAGGAAAACCACAATAAATCGTAAAACCCTCATACCAAATTTAAACAAGAAAAGATACATTAGACTTTAATTTATTAAGTAAATTTATTAAGTAATTTGCAATAAAAATGTAAGTCAGTTTAGAATTTGTGAAAAAAATTGTTGAAAAATGTAAAGTATAGCATGAAAAAAGAAAATAAAAGGAAAGAAATAAAAAAAAATCTTATTTATTACATAAAGAGTGTAAAAAAAAGAGTGTAACCTCCTAAAAACAAACATAAAAACAAAATTCAAAATATTTTATGAATAAAATAGGTTAAAAAATATGAAATAAAAATACTTGATATTTTTGCACAAAAATCAAATATTCATCCTAGTCATCATCTACTATATTCTTTCAAAAATATTTTGAGTAAAAATAAGAAAAGAGAAATATTTTTGCAATAATTCTATTATACATATTTTTAAACATTCATCCATCAAATACACTCATAACATAATTAAAAATAAAATTTTGATTTGTTGTTATTTCCTTTTATAAATATTAAGTTAATATTTTCAAGCTGATTACTTTTCTATATACTTCATACGCGAATACTATTGTAAATAGAATTACTTTGGTTCAAATACATGGCACTTCGGGGCTAAGGGGATGGTTTCGATGTTTCAAAAAAGGCTTTGGGAATGTTTTTTATGAGCTCATATTAACCTTGTAATATTTTTTCTAACTTCAGACGATTTCTAAAAAAGGTAGCATATGCCGCCTGCAATATCCTAAAAATAGTATTCCATATTTGATTTTTGATGTTATGAATAAACTAATAAATTTTTATTCAAACAATTCCTTTTAAGAAGAAAATGTTTCACGGCAAATATATCTCCAGAGAATTTTTTATATCGAGTTTATGAGCGTAATATGTAAAAGAGAGTAGAGTTAATATTAATAATAATTTAAACAATAAATTTATAAGTATTGTTTAGAATATAAAATATTCGTTGTCTCTCTTTACAAAACTGACAATACATTTTTCTCATAAGAAGAGTTTAAAACCTTTTAATTCCGCGAAAATTCAGTAAAACTATACCTTTAAAAATATGCCAAATATATCAAGGAATGATAAAAATTTGGATAAATAATGGCTAATTGCTATGGAAAAATATCAAATTCTTTCTTGAGTAGTAAAGTGAGAAGTTCGACACATTACAACACATTTCAATAAAAAAATGAGCACTGTTTAACAAAAAAGATATAGAATTAATAACTTACAAATGAAATGTACCCTTGACATAAGTACTCGTATATAAGCACTACAATGGTAAAAAAATTCCTTTAACAGCATGAATATTTTAAAGCGAAATCAAAACAGATCAAAACCCTTAGAGGATCATCGTGAAATTAATCAATATCAATAAAAAAATGGTGTTTGGAAGCAGGAAATATGAGAAAATCAAGAGGAAGATTCAAGTGTATATTTGTTTCAAACCGATAATATTAAAAAAAATATAAAGGAGGATCCAAGTCCAAGTGTATGTTTGATAGAACAGATAATATGCAAATATCCAGAGGAAGATTCAAGTGTATGTTTGACAAACATATAATTCTGAAAACTTTATTTGTTATAATTGCTTACCCGAAAATTTTGTAAGATATTTAAGAAAGGTTTATTATGCATTTATAATCCTCAAACAGATAATTAAATTTCCAGAAATATTCATATTTCCAACTACAATCTTTATATCACAGCTTTAAAAAACAAAATGATCAATCCAAACCTATTACAGCAAATTATAAACTTGTCATGTCAGAATCAGTTTTTTTATAATTTAGTGATATTGTAGTTGTGATAAATGATATTAAGAATATTACTTTATTATAAAATATTTATATTTTTGAAGAAAAAGTCTAGATGGTAAAAATATTTCTTAAGGTGTCAGATTGTTAAAGAATATATTAACAAATCCGAAAACAACAAACATCAATATAGGAAATTTGATAGTCTTTTTAACCCTCTGCAATTGAATGGTGCATCTCCTTCACCATTCAAGACATTGCGTCATTTTGGCGTTTTATCTATTTATTTATTTTTAATTTTGATTTTTCAAAAATACCTAAAGAGTTGAAGAAATTATAGATAATTTTTTGTTAAAATTCCCGCCGGAGGGCATCTTGTAATGCGGATCTGGTTGGATTTAGCCACCTTGGAAGATACACTAATAGGCGGGTGTAGGTTCCTCCCATAGATGGCGGAACTTGCGTCCTACGGGAAGGGTTGTATCACAGCGGTGAGGACAGCATAGTTCTTACTAGTTTAACTGTTGTGATGTTCCACAATTTATTTTTATGGTTTAAATCCGTGTGCATGATAGGCTGGTCGGACAGTCTGGTAAGACTTTTGGTAAAATTCAACTTTTAAAAACTGTGATAAAAAATGTTTTCATAGCAGTAAGCAAGTCGTTGTGTTGGGAGAGTAATTTTGCATCGAATTACTTTCCAGAGGGCAAAGGTTTAAAAGGTGTGACACTCTGATCCCCATATTTGATTATCAGTTCTGTAAACAGATTTCATAAAGCTATAGGCTTTTTGTGATATAGAATGGTTCATAAGTCTTCAGTTAGCACATTTACTGTATATAACAATCACTAACTCGGGTAATTGGGATCCTAAGCTATATTATGAGCAACTTACACATAAATATGGCACTATTGTATACTGTGATGCAACGACTTTAAGTAACAGCTCATCTCGGCTTTATTTTTATGTAAAATATCTGTAAAACTAAATAAATTCTCTGTAACCAATGGGTGTCCCAACACTTTCTCCACTCTTTATCAGGTGGCATCCTCGTCATCTCACCATGGTTTAAAATTTCAGGGTCCATCATAAAATAGCCCTAATGATGCTTTACAAAAAGAGATTAATATAGCTAAACTTAACTCTTCATTCTCTCAAACAAAGGTGCTATCCCCGGAAAAGCTTCCATGAAATTCGCATAAAATAGTTACGAAAACTATTGTAATAAATCTAGCATTTCTTTATAAATCTATGAAGTTATCCGTTGGCGAAGATTTTGGTGATTAACCCCGCAGAGTTTTAGGTTCGTAACCCGATTAAACCGAATAACCGCCATGTGAGGAGGTCTGTTGCAAGTTAAATCCGTCAGGGTCAAACATCTTCCCTCTGTTGTGGTGTGGTGTGTTGAGGGGGATGCCAAATCAGGTGCTCTTCTCGTTATCTGACCACGTTTCAAATTTTGAGGTCCATCCCAAAATAGCGCTAGTTTTGCTTTACAACGAATCGTTAATAAAAGGAGAGAGAGAGAGAAAGAAACCACCTAGATCTTATTTTTTATTCATCGTGTTAACTTATATTCAAATAACCAGACAGACAGACTTTTAACAGAAGGATATTGCTCAAAATTTGATAGAAAGATACAAATATAAAGCTAAAACCTTATACTAAATTGCAACCTTCTAACCCTGAAGCGTTTTAGTTATCTTCGTCACAAACAGATAGAAAAATATTCTTTTCGAAAATACCTAACTCCGGTTCATCTAAAATATAAAGATCTCAAAAAATCTCGATTTTGAATTTTTTGACGATTTCAATATTTTATTTATGCTACTTATAAGGGCCGAGGTGGCCTGGTGGGGGATCTCGGCCCGTGAGCAATAATTTTTCAGGTTCGAGACCCGATTCTACCTAAGAACTATGAGGGGGGGGGGTCATTTACGCTTCACATCTGTCGTGGCCAAACGTCCCAAAGCCGGAGTAGTGTGGCCTGGAGAGGAGGTGCAAGCTCAGGTGTTGCCCTCGTCATCTGACTGTGGTTCAAACTTACGAGGTATGTTCCAAAATAGCCTTAGTGTTGCTTTACAACAGAACAATAATATAACTAAACAAAATTATACTACACATACGAGGAAGTAATAAAGAAGAGAAACGAATTGTTCTTTCGGTACAGTCGAGACGTTGCATACGATCAACTGTGAATGAAATGCAGATACTTTTCCATTAGCAGGGCGGAAGCGAAAAAACGCCCAATAATGTAGAATTCTGCCAAATTCCTTAAAACGATTTTAAAGCGGAAAATCGCCAAATCATATAGAATTAATCCAAATTTCTTTGGCGATTTTTCGCTTGGGCGAAAAAGAGATATTTAACATTTTGAAAATGTTATTTTATAATTTTGAAATTCAAAGAGTATGAAAGCCTGATTAATTATGTGAAGCAAACAATACTGCATGTGCCAATTTAAAAAAAAATGGGTGCATTGAATTTTAGAATAATGTATAAAATTTTAACTCAGCCTATTATATAGAGAGTCAATTCATCATCATAACATTTATTTCTCAACATCTTCTCATTATGATCTCTTTCATTACTCACAAAATTTATTTCTTTTTCATTGTTTATGAACTATTAAATCTGAATTCTGCTCAATCAAATTATTGAAAACATCAAAAAGTGACACAGAAAAAGTAACAATGTTTTTAAAACAATTACTCAATTCCCAACGACAAAAGAGTGAGATGGGATGCAAGACAACTTTTTTGAAAATATAACCGATAAATCGGATGATTAATGGTCGTCATTTTTTAAGGAAGCATTTAATTCATGACATCAAAAACAGCGGGAAATCCTAATGACTGAGTTCCGGCACATTGATTGATGATGGTAATAAATAAAATGGTGGTTTCGCCTTTGAACGAAGTTGAAACTTTCACTCATTCCGACAACTTTATAAATGCTATCCACCGCGCTTTGTGAAAAATCTGGATTAATTTTAAAAAGCTAAATTTGACAGCTTCAAACTTCTTCATTTCCTGAAAAATTCCTGATGGTGTTAGATTGGAAATTAATTTGATCTTTGAGATTGTAAATGTAATCAGCCATTTCAATTTTTTCTAAATATTATTTATATTTTTCATGCTAAAAAATTAAATTGGAACGTCCGTGTTAATTGATTTCTGATATAATTGTTATTTTATATAAAAAAATTTAGTAAATTTTTAAATGGCATTAAGAATGCATTAATGGTACTAACTGAAATTCAAATTAAGAAATTTAAGTCAAAAGCATTTAGAAAGTCCTTTTAGGTTTTTCAACACCAGAAACCTGGACATCTGGGCCTCTCCCCAATTAAATTCCAAATTTGAATAGATCATATTGTTACAAATTTGCAATGTTGCTTCTGAGTATGGTAAGTTCAATTGCTATATCAACTGTATAACGAATCGGTATGCAAAATTCAGATAGATGACCGAATCAGCAATCTGTGAACTTGGCGATCATTTGGCAACTTTGACAAAATAGATTATACTGGAATCTTCCAGATTTTTGGTGATAGAGCCAATAGGAACCAAAATATGCCTAAATATTCCAGAACCTTATCTGCTAGACACCGGGAACTAGGCAGTCGTGAATAGAATCGTTGTGAGGTTTAGAGTCGCTTAGAGATTCAACGGCGAATATTTGCATCAGTTCAGAGAAGCGCTGGTGTTGTGTTGAGCACAAGCGTTTAGTGAATTGAGCTGTATCTAGAGTCATGGAATTTATTGTTGAAGCAGCACCGAATCTTGTGATGAGTAGCCACCGAATCTTGTGATGAGTAGTTGAAAGCAGCTAAAGCGAGGAGACAGAGGATAATTGCCGGCTTTTGAAGAGACCTGAGATAGAAGCTACACGAATTCCCCTCCTTCTGATGAATTCAGTCTGTGTGTATACTTCTTATTGTTGTTTCTAATGGCATTTGCCATGGATAAACTCGCTAACGCAATCAGCGATCTTAAGCCAAGGTTGCGTCTCTAGTTTCAAGTGGCGCAAATTAGAGCCAAGAGAACGTCTTAGCTACTCATGCGTCACATTCATTTACACAGGTTCTTTTTACAGGAGGGAGGCCTTCATACATACTACAGAGGAAGAAAATCCATATCCGAACTAGGACTCGAAACCAGTACGCCTAGATCACGGGAAAAGTGCCTTCTTTGTGCCAGGACGTCGGTTTGTATGCCGTAATTTTTATTACTATCGATTATTACATCTATGTTACTTTTCGTTGTATTATGCTGCTTAATATTACATGCATTCGTCATGGTTGCTTATTTTTTGTCTTAGTATTTGATTCTTCTTGTTGAATAAAAGTCACCGTCCGTAATTAAATGATCCCGTCTTCATCGACTAGTGAATCTAAAGACCCCAGAGAGCATAACAATATGAAGACTCAGTGCTTAATGCCCAAGAACATGTACCTATGATCTTTTCAAATGAATACTTCAATCATGTGCATCTTTCCACATTTTGCGAAGATGGTATATGAATATATTTATTTATTGTATTATAAAGGAAATACTAAAAACTAAAGAGACTTTTGCAATTTCACTTTCTGTTTAGTAATACTGCTAGTATCCAAAGATGAATTAGGGTAGTCGAGGCACTTCTATGTGATTCGTCTCTCGTATCATCGCATTTGTCTTTGGTGCGTTGCAAACCATTACATACGGCAGCTTCAGTGTCGATTTTCACTAAAACGGAAATGAAAGCAGAGACTCGCTTTTTGTTTGCAATCTGTGTTAAATCTGAGGAAATTATTCGTCGAATGCAACATCCATCATCAACAAAAGTTAAGAAATTTAAATGCCACCCATCATTTTGTAAGATTCTAAATCCACGAAGCCTTTCTGAAATGAAATTACGTTTGTGGTGTTTTGGAACAGCATAAGAAAACATACAGTAAATTGAAGTGAAGATTAAAAGGAAATCAGCTATGCATACTTCAATGTATCATTTCAAAACATCATTTCTTGAACGGCCAAACAGCACGTGCTCGAGCGAGTTAAATTACACTTTTTATTCATTTTAATTGTTTCATTGAATGAGTCACTTTAGTATTGCAAACGATAATAAAAAACTTTGTCTCGCATTTGTTGTTTAAAAAAATATCCCATTCCCTATTTATTTCATTTCATATAATATCGCGCTCAAAATGTCATATCTCTTGGTTTTATTTGCTTTAGCCATAAACTTTTTTTTAATTAAAGATTTTGTAAGTGCAATGGCAACGCGTTATTAAAAGCTGATTTTCGCAGATACTCGTGCAGATAATAAAATTTTTATTTTTCGCCTATGGATTTTTGCTGACGCCAAAAACCTCATCCCAAAAACAACATCAAGTTCGGCATGATGATAAAACTGACGTATGCTGCTATATTAGTATTGTTCTTTGCTTCAATTGATATAACACCCATATCACTAATAAAGAATAGGATGAAAGAAGGGAAACTGGAAATTTAAAACAATGCAATTCAATATTTATTAAAGTAAAAATAATTTTAATATTCTAAATCGGATACAATGTTAGAAAATTATATTCTTAATATGCAACCCAAAAAAACTACAGTGAAATATAACATTCTAGAAATTATCATACATCTTACTTCGAAATCAAATATTTAACAGGAAATAAGATTTTTTCCTGTAAAAAAGTTGTAATCTTTCTATTCTAAACAGTAATAAGAGGTGAACATCTTCAAACTATCTTTGAACAACAGTTTCAACAATACATGCTCATTCTTACGATGGGTTGTGTACATGTGTAAACAACCCATTAACTGTCCCATGCCCCAGTTAATGACCCATGAGGAACACCTTGCCTCTGAAATTTGTTGATAAAGATGATTTCCATAAATATCAAGGTAAATATTTGGATAAAGTATTTCCTCTTACAAGAATAATGGCATGAATTAGTTCAAAATTTAACATGAAAATCAAAATCATCAGAGATTTGAATTTTTTATACGCATAAAATATTATTAGTGACAAAAATATATTGTGGAAATATTTAACAACAAATATGGTTTGTTATTCAGCAAGGTTTATAAAATATGAGCTGTATAGAGAGATATTATTATTTTTAATCGTTTGTCAACTAGAAAATAAAACTGACAACTTTTATGAAAGAATAAATTAGAAATTGAGTAAAAAAAGTTAAATATCATTTTTCACAGTCAATAAGGTAATATAAAAATTTCGTTAAGAAAAATATCTAAAAAAAAACTAGGTTTTATTATCGTGTAAGTAAGATTAATGACATGAACGAGGATCATAAAATTTAATTATACAGCTTGTACATAAAATTTTTGGTAGTGTAGCTTTATCATAATGATTTATATACTAGGTCTAGTTATTATTAATTCAAGAGACTGAAAGCAGAAATATTAGGAAGTACATCGCGACGAAAAAGAGTACACAATATTTTCTTTGCAACACCATTTAAATATAAATAGAATATTAAATTAGATATTATATAAAAGGTAAATTAATAAAACATGATAAATGATGATATAAATTTTTACTTTAAAAACATGTAAGGGAAGATTATTTCTGTTCAAAATTTCTGGTACGTTAAAATTTCCTTTATATTTATAATATAAATATGATAAGATTCGGATTTTGATAAATCCAGTAGGTGACATAGCTGAATTAATATTTTTAACACTAAAGTTACCACGAGCGGGTCAAATGACCCGTTTCCAATGGCAATTCCAATGGATAGATGAATCGCCGGTAGGTTTAGTGTTAAAAACTTTATTAACATCCAGTGTCATCCACTGGATGTTAATAAAGTGTAATTTAAGAGTAATTGAATATTGTAATTTAAGAGTAGGAATTGAATAACTAAAATTCTCTGAAAATACTTATTGAAATAAAGATGATAAGCTGTGATTTTTTTATTGAAACTCATCAAAGCAACGTTAGTAAGACTGGATGCCGTACAGACCGAAAGAAAACTCCAAGGTTGTCAACCTCCAGGCTGTGACTAACAATTCCAAAATGATAACAACGTAAACGAATCAGCGCACAAAGAACATCGTGTGATGAATTCCAACGACGTGTAAAACAAACAAATATTTACAAGGAACAAGGATAGCCTCGAGCTTTCAATAAAAGTGCTCGCCTTGGCTGCGAATTTATTTGCCGGTTTTGGCGGTATGAAAACCAAAACGGAAAGCAGCCTCTTTGAATTTCATGCACATAAATTTCCTCTTATTTATTCTTGTAATATTCCTTTTCCCTTTGGCAGTGTTTGTCGAGAGCATTTTATTTGAACGTTAGACATTCTTCAAATATTCTAGAGTATATTTTCCCCCTCTTATTTTTAGAGGAAATCTTTACGATTGACTGGTAGAGAGTATGCTGATTGATTTACTTATTTTAGTTTTATATCTTTTTGGAAATTATTTTAATTTTACGTTATAAAACAACATGCAAAAACAAAGTAATAATAAATATACAAAATGAAAATGAAATTTACTATCGCAAATTTCAAAATATCGTTGGTGAACATTCATTATTTTTAAGTCATTATATGCCTTAATTAATTTAAGTCATTAAGCAGTTTAAATCAGTTTGAAAAAGCAATAGTGGTAAAAGCAGGTCAACCTTTTAAAAACGTATCTGCTTCCTAAGAAACTTATTTAATACTTATGCAACACTGGCAAAAGCAGGTAAAAAAATGCATGCGCTTAAAAGATGTTGATAAATATTGCCATTTATGCTCATTATTTACACGATTTCGAACTCCGATTATTCGTTGCCTTCAATTATTCTAAACTTCCAAACGAAAACAACATCATGTTCTCACATGATAAAATATTGAAAACTGCTACCTCAAATTTCGTGTTATTTGAGAGCATTAATATTTTTAAGGCAATGTTTGTAGTAATTAATTTAAGTTCTTTCCAATTTAAGCAGGTTTGGATGAATCATATGACTATGAGAATACGCATGCTTCAATATGTCTAGAAGCGGGTACATAGCGGGCATTAGTAAACAGTTGTAACTTTTTGCTGGTGATAAGTTGCCAAAGGTGAAGGCTATCTTTTCTAATAACCCTGAAAGCGGAAATTAATAAATGCCTCAAAAGGATGCCACAAAATTGATAAATCTTCAATTTTCTGCCCGTTCATTTTGTGGCTGTAACAACGTTGCCTTTAATTTGAACTTTTTAATTAAAAATTAAATTTTTATTTTTAAATGAAAAAGTTTTTTTAATGTAAAATCAAGTTTTTAAAAAAATTAACTTACAAAAAATATTCAATATGAATATATAAGTAAAAAATAAATAAATAACGCCAATAACACAACTCAAAACGAGGACCTGCATGAGGACATGCATTATTCATGTTGTTCTGACCACTACATTGCCCTCCCGACACTTCGAAGCAGAAGACAAATATACATTAATAGTTAGTTATATTATATATTTTTATTGTTATTCTAATGCCTAGTAATAAAATTTTGTATGTGTATGCATGTAAAATTGTGTTATTTCAGAAAAAGCACCTATATAGATAAAATTAAGCAGCAAAATCTCTAAAATTTGATTCAAATCGTTAGAGCAGTTTCCAAGGTACACAATATATATATATATATA
>JAOUZG010029736.1:2304269-2331456 GCA_026289955.1 Argiope argentata | reverse complement strand
ATATATATATATGAGTTGTTCTTTTAAAGTTATAAAATTTTGTTCGTTTCAAGATTCTAAGACAAACACTTTTCGACGATTTTATCTTATTAAACGGGAAGTTGCAGAAGGGTGAGCGTATTTCCGGAATTCTTTGTCATTCTTTTACCTGATTTTCGTCCTATTAGATACATTTTCGTTTAGTTTTTTTCCACGTGTATGTGAATATCGTTCCTTTTCTGATCGTATTATTTTAATTCACCCTTCCTAGTAAACCGATTAATTTTATTATTAAATGTAAACATCCCTCTCCTTTCATCTTTTTTCTCCCCCCCCCATTTTGAAGAATTAAACCAATCCTAACGCATACTCAAAAGTGCAGATATTTTAGAATCTGTTGTCAAACATTAAAGTACTTAATAATTCATAAAATATTATTTCTAAATTTAATTGTTGAAACATTTTTTAAAGTTTCAATTTGAAATTAAATTAATCGAAACTCCGTTGTTTGGATATCAGTCCTTCAATTCCTTTTATAGAAATGATTAGAAATCAAACATCAGCACAATGAATCTTTTTACGGCATTCGTAAGTCCTCCCGAACACCTTATCAATAAAAGTTTCCTGAATAGAAAGATCTGCAAAACTCAAACAAGTGGTGTAAGGTCGTAGGAAAATTTATACCCGCTCATCACTCCAGAAAAGATAAAAGTATTCCATCCCCTCTCCGCCCCATCATCCGCAGGTCACCGGACGAACTTCCCTCAACGTGCCTATCTCAACCCCTCAAGAGGATGCGCCCCGGCCTCACTGTTTCCCTTCCTTCGGAGAATGTCTGATGATAAAACAATGGAATTTGGATCCTGGGGAGAGAGTCAATTGTTGTCCGCCGGCTCCCAGGGTGGTCGGTATTTGCAGCAATTACGGGAAGTAGAGGGGCAGTTGAGCGTAACAGCAAACCCCGCCGCCGCCGCCCCCCCAGCAAACGACGGATTGTTTTGTGGATCGTTTTATCTGTGAACGGAAGGTTTCTCTCGCCTTTAATGGGATTCCTCGAGGACCCAAACTCTTTGTCGGATATTTACAGTTTTCGGAAGATTCTTTTTTTTATCTTTGTGATGTTTATTGCTAGTTTTCGTTGTAAATGAAGGAAAATGATGGGATAAGAGAAACGGAAAATTTTTTTTTTTAAAAAAAAGAGTACATTTTTAACCCTCCAGGCGGCGATATTCAGAATGCAATACTTACCAAAAGCGGCGCGTCTGAATAACAGGTTTGTTCTTAAAAGTGTCAGAGTTTGGACTAAGGGATTGCTTTCCCCTTTTGCGGCTATTACCGCACAGCAGGGAGAGGCAGATTAGCCGATGTCATGTTGTGAGTGACAGCTGTTGCTTATCGCAGTCTTTCGATTTCGAACAGCATTTTTCTTTCAGCCGATCGAAATAACACGGATTGAAAACACAGAAAATATGGTTGTGTTTTAGAGGATTTATTATTATTTCATGAAACACTACATATAATTTAAATTAGAAATAAATTTTTTTGTACTTAATACGATACGAATCTAATTTTTATGAATTGAAAGTGTTCGCCTATTATTTATCTTATTGTAATAAGTTTCTCAAAATTTTTAATCCCCTCGTAATGTGAAATTATATTTCGAAATTACGTGCAAGCGATTTAATTCTTGAAAAAAAATTCTTTCAGAGTATTTCCAATGTATTTTAGTTTTCTAAAATGCGCTTTCAAAATATTATTTCTAAAGGCATGCGTATTACGCTCATCACTAAATTAATCAATCTTTGAATAAAATTATACAAATTGGCATAAATTCTTAAGAATTTTTTTTAAAAAAATACATAAATTCTTACTAATGAAATGCATAAATTCTTACGATTACGAATTTATCTCAATTAAAAGGATGTGTCCTGAATTCTTTTTAAATGTTAAATGACAAACTTAATTAATAAATGAGATCAAATTTATCTAATAAATAAATTACTTTTTCCTATGTCAATCTCAATTTAAAATTATTTAAATCCATCATGACTGAAAAAACTCTTTTTCAAGCAATCATAAAATGTTAAAATTTACATTTCATTCGAAAATAACACAGTAGAAATATATTTGGTACATTAAATGTGAATTCAAAATTTTCTATATCAGTGATACGAATTTTTTTGCCATATCATTTTCCAATTTTTTTTTATTGAATTACAAATAAACCATGTAGCTGAAGCGAAAGTTCTACAATTAGCATGTCACTAAATAAGATACAAAAAATTCAAGATCTTAATTTTCTTAAAGAATGAATTTTCTTGGTGATATATTCAAATGTATAAATAAAATTATACACTGTATAAATAATGTTGTGATAATTTCAACTTTTATTGCGAATGAATGTTAAAATTTTATGTAATTTTAAGTAATAAAAAATCTGATTAAAATTATTGATAATTTTATCCCGAGGTGTTTATTTCTAGTCCCAAATTATATACGGATAAAATATGTTCGCCCTAGGTCAAAAATTTTGATCTGGAGATCGCTAAAACGAATATTCATCTTCACTATCAGTAAAGATGTTCGCTATTTTTATAGAAATGTTGGTAAGAGACCTGCGTGTCTGACACCCTTGTTCAAACAAGTTCTGTTTTTAAAAAATGAAAACGTGAGGCTAAAGTTTATTAAGAATAAAGAATTTCAAATTACTTGAAATGTGGGTATTTCTGAATTTTTCTTACTCCTGTGAACCAACTGGATAAATAAACTAAAATCACCTTTAGTGAACTCAAATTTTGCAAACAAGAGAAGAAGGTAATCTAAATGCCAGTTGCATGCATTAATTTTTTAATGCTAAGATATGAAATAAAATTAGACCAAGGAGTTAAAAAAACTAGAATTTAATACACAAAGTATAATTATTTAACTTTAATTAAATTAACTTAAAAATATTATAACTTTTAACTGATTCATTCATTTACTTTCACGAGCATTAAAATTTGCGTATTAAATTACTCAATATTAAACGTATATAAAAATGTCGCTTAACATTGTGTTTAACATTCACAAAAGTGCGTGTTGTATACATGAGAATGTACAGTGAAATAAGATTAATATTTCGATTAAAAAAATATAACCTATAAAAACTGTGCTTATTTTAACTTTGAAAATATTATTAAAAACTAAAGAAAAATATAAAAACAATATCTCTACAATGCTTAAATTTCTGTTTGTATTCGTCAAGGAATGTGAAATTCCATAAACAAAAAAAAATTGCAAATTAAATAAATTATCAATTTTTATATATAAATTATTACGGTATAAAAATATATGATTTACTATAATGAATGTAAAACTTATTCTAAAAAAACTCACTTTAATTTATGGATTTTATATAACTAAAATATCTCCCCGTTTTTAATTACACTTATCAATGAAAACAAAAAAAAAAAAAACATTCAAAGATGAAACGTCTCGCTCATTAAATAAAATTCAGCATATAATTTCAGTGTCTTATTTTTTTAAAAAAAAATAAGTTGCATAAGCAATCTTAATTCGAAAATCCTTAAATAAAAGTACGTTATAAAAGAGAAAAATGTCACATTTTTATTTTATATTTATTTTTTTAGATTAACAGTTATTTCACCCTAAAAAGTTTTAAAATCTTATGGATGAATTTATTAATTACAATACTCGTATATGTTCCTTCCGGGAATATATTTTCATACGTTCAGTTTTATTCCTTTTATTTAAAACTTAATGCGGATTCGCATTTATTCTCAAAATCTCAAAAGTAAGGTTGAGAATGTAAACGAAATTTTAAACTGCTTAAAAGAACGCGACCAGGAAGACAGCATTCCTATCGTCCACTGATAACGATTGGCTTCTCCTTATCTCACATTTCTTTCTCATTATCTCGCAGCTTGAGTTTGGGGGAAGCGAAAAAGTGGACCCGTAAAAGTACGGGCAGTGACAGTTTTAAGGGGATTTAAATTTCCGTCTATTCACGGGTTTAACGTTTTGAAGGGAGAAGAGATTCCGTCTATTTGCGGGCTTGACGCTTGGAGGGTTAATAAATCTTTTTAAGTCGCAATTGGATTAATTAACTATTATTTAGAATTTTGGAGCAAAATGGTTTATAATATATTTGGGAACACCATATGCATTTGAATTTTGGAGCAGAAAAAAAAATTTTATTCGACGCTTGAGAGCATTGAAAATTACATAACTTAGACGACTATTTTCTTGCGTAATAGATTAATCCTTTTCATGCAGAAAAGGAATTATATAATCCTTATACGCTGCAGCCAACTAAGAGAGTGTAGGTTGGTAAAAATGTTTAGAATAGAATTTCAGAAAATTCAGTATTTTCACAAATTTTTCAGTTATTTCATTCTTTGTAATGCTGTTGTTCCTAATGGCACTATCTATAGACAAGGGCGCTGAAGTTGTCAGCAAATTTTAAGCCGAGGGAACATCTCTTGTTTTAAATACCGCCAGCATGGTCCAAGAGTAAGTCTTAGTTATTCACACATCATATTCACTTGCTCAGCCCCTTTTTAGAGGGGAGGATATATTCACACACCTCAGAGATAGAACAGATGAAGAAGAATCATACCTGAGCAGGGACTCGAACCCAGGACTCCCAGATCAAGAGGAAGACGCTTTACATTTATGTCAGGACGTTGTCTTGAAATGCTAAATTTATTTTTTAATATTGTTTTGTGATTTTGTGTAGTGTGTAGATAGTGTGTTTTAAGTATTTGATATTTATTAATCAATTTGAAACTTTTTAAGAATGTAAATTCCTGCCAATTACACAATTCTACACTTGTATAACTATGAAACAAGTTATACGAGAAAGAAAACTTAGTTCTAATTGGAAGCTAATGCTGCCTGTTTATTAAATATTCTGCTTTATCCTTTTAATACTGTATAAAATAATCTTCGTACAAACATGATGAACCGACATTTATCATTGAATATTGAACATTGATTATGGATAATTGTCAACAATGTTATCCTTATTTTGAAGCTATTATCCAAAATTTTGCCATTTAATGTTTTGTTCTCTCTAATGTCATATAATCTTTCATCAAGTTGTGGCCGATTTCTTATCACTATACCGAATCTCTTGGATCATATTGTAAGCATATCTGTCTATACTTGCAGATATTCTTCAATGCAAATTTAAAAAAAATAAATGAATAACAACATTATTTTAAATGAATCAGAATTTGTCCCTTGAAAATTAATGGCATATTATTTTAAGTATACAACATAATCATTAAATTAAATTATATTCTTAATTAATCTTTAAATAGAGCGGCTATTCTTTATTAAAAGTAAAAAAATGAATACACATATATGATATTTTAAAATCTAAATTAAACCCTAATTTATTTCCAAAGTTATAATTTAACCCATAATAACTTCACTCTAAAATATTCTCTTATTTCCTGATGCCATTCCACTTGTTCTAGTCAATTAATTCAGCAGAAGTTGTGTCAAATTGCTGAATCGGCTGAAAGCCAACAGGTTCCCACTCTCTTAGTAAAGGGATAAAATATTGTCAATCGAAGTACATTCCTTTAAAAGATCGCTGTGATTTCCTTACTTGTGATAGAAATCCCTACAAGAATCTCTTAATAATAGTCACAGGAGTAAAAGTTTCATGTGCCTTTCCTCATTTCGTTTTTTCTCATTCTGTACCCGTTGCTTCCACTTGTAAATAATGCGTTACTCTCAGGATGGAATAAAACAAGCTTAAAAATTCTAATGTCTCTCCTCTGTCTTCGAAGCTAATTTCTGCTCCAAACACACACACACACACACACACACACACACACACACACACACACACACACACACACACAATTTGGAAAATGTAAAAACATTGTATTTTTTTCTTATTTTTTTGTTACTTTTTCAAAAAAAATATTTCTATTTTTTCTTCTTTTTATAAGAAATTGAAACTTTTTAATTAAATTTAAAAACCATTCTTTTAATTCCCAAAAGACATTTTGATTGAAAATTTTAAAATCAGCTTTTTAAATTCTCATTCGGAGAAAAAGGTTTCTGATTCATCCAATAATTGTAAAACCTTTTAATTAATACTGAGCTGATGACAAGGCTATTTTCTTCTAATTAGCAGCAGTAAAATTTTAGCCATGATTGTTGCATACAAATAAATTTGAGGAGTAATTTTGCTCTATGAAATTTGAATATCAGTAAACAAATGAAATGACCTGTAATGCATTCATTTCCCTAAATATATTTTGTGTCAAAGTAGTTATTTTATATTAAGAATATTATAATAACTAATAATATTCTCATTATAAAATTGAATTATGGCTCACGAATTAAAAATTTTGTCTGCAAAATTTGTTTGATTTCCTGAAATACTATTCTTAACAAAAGAGAGACAGATAGAATTACAAAGTTTCTGAAAAGCAATCGCTCTAAACACTTCGATACTAGTAAAATGTTGAACACTTCTCAAAGACACCATTGGAAGGAATACAGTATTTCAAGGAATTACAGGAAACAGGCCAAGAAACTATTGAAAACCCATATTACAAAAAAGAAATGCATTATGCATGAAAAGAAATGAATTATGCATGAAATTCTGTTTTAGGCAATGCTTACATTGAATTTACGATTGTAAAGTTAATATAACTTTTCTTAAACCATTTTTATAAAATTGGTATATAGTTGTATCAGGATACTTCAATGTTAACATTTGTAGTGAAAAAAAGATTAAATAATATTTCAAATAAATTATTTTTCAAAAATTAGATAGTATTTTTTAAAAGGCAAGTGCTTTTCAATATTAAAATATTAGTGATAGTTTTATAAAGAATATTACGCACTCTCAATATTATACTGCTAAAACTCCTTTTTTATGATTACCAATAAATTAATAATGCTTCTCTACTTTTATAGATTTCGTTTTACATTTATTTATTTTGCACTGAGGTTGAAAGAATAATTTTTTGATTCCATCACTAACTATTTATGTAAATTATAAGTGTTCCCAAATTGTGAATCGCAAACAACAAGTTGGCAACTAATAAATTTTAAACTAACCGCTATTAGATTGTGAATGCATTAAATAATTATTAATAACAATAATAAAATGCAGTATTCCATGGTTTAAATAGGGCGTAAACATTCGGTTTCTAAAAAAAGGATTGCAGTGTATATCACCATGCGATAAAAAAATTCGTGTTATTTAGGCGTAAGTGGCCTATTTAAACACATTATGGATATATTTTAATTGATTTTTTTTATTTATACGATTCATAAATTCAGAACGTGTCTTCAATAAGATAATATTCAAAATTTTATAATATTTCAGGTTTAAATTAATCAAAATATTGAAATTTGATACGTGAGCTTGAGCATGAAAATTTGATATATATAGGCAGTAATTCCAATTCACTATCTTTTAGCTAAACGTTTTTTAATTTATTGGATTGGTTATTTCAGAATTTATTATTAATAACAGAGATATTTAATCGTATTACATTCTAGAATTATGTTGATTAAAATGTTGAAACCTGACCCTCAGTGAATTTGGGAGTGCCAATCGAACACTTAGGCAATAATCGTACTCACACTTTCTAATTAGCAATGCATTACATACAATCTTGAAGTTATCTGAAAGTAACAATTCTAATTAATTATGCATTTGGCCATGAAACGTGATCGAAACGAAAACAGTTTTCAATATAAAATATTCATTCAAAACATTACAGCAGCAAAAATTTAGATGAGACAAAATATAGTAAAAAGAAAATGTTGCCACCACGGAAGGACTAAAAAAAAGGAACACACCAAGTTCATCTGATGGCTTAACTTCAAGACGTGATCTTTGCATTTTTGTTTTCGTAAACTTCTCTCCCAGCCTTTAGTGGGGCCCATCTCGAAGAGGGGCAATTGCCCTCACGGGATTGAATTTTTCCGGAATAAAGCACGCGAAGACTCTAAAGAAAACAATCCGAAAGAGTGGCCACGTGACTCCTAGGTTCTTGTAACGGATTGGCCCCTTGTCGATCTTTTGGGAGTACCGGGTTTGAAAAAAGAGTCTCCATAAATCTGCACACCCTACGTGCCGACGGTCAGGCATTTCCGCACGTTCCTCGCAAATGCACGATTTCGTTTTCTTGCTTTGGGTAATTCCATAGAATATCTGATATTATGTTACAGATTGTTGTATATATATTTCAGAGCTTTGCACGTTTTTGTTACACAGTAATCAGAGCGAAGAGGACTACTACTTGTGTTACCCAATTTGAAAATTTCATGGATTATCAACTTGACTAGTAAGCGATAAACTACTCTTCAAATAGTTTGCTATTTCTATATCCAAACTAGTGAGGTTGGTTTCCCAGAAGGCTTCTTGAAAACTCTCCAGTTAAGGTCTCATTACCAATTTTCAGCCAAACATTGTGGTCCGTAGATAAGGTCATGAATAATTAGCATGGTATTGAGAAACGATATATCTCTGGTTACCATTAATCTAACATTTTCACTGCATTCATCTAACGTTTTAACATTTTTACTTAATTGAACAAAAAAATGTACTTTTAGCATCTTTTTAGTCTGGCAAATTTTAACACAAGATCACATTTGCATCCGAAAGATATCATAAGAGATCTCATTGCTAAAAGTCATTGCAAATATGATTTATGGCGTTTATATGAATACAAAAGGACAGACTCACAGACGGTTAACCATTTGAGAAATTGGTTTAAAAGTTTATGAGAATTTAAACATTTGATTTACACCTGTGTACCAAATTTTACCACTTTTGTCTTTGTAGATATCGACTCCAATTCTAATCGAATATGCAAACAGATATATTTTCTCCAAACCTATTTTAATCAAAATATCATCTAAAAATCGTATCATTATTCCATATATCAAATTTCTTCGTTTGTCGAAAAGAATGTTTGAGTTATTTTGTTCCGAGGTTAACAGAGATAATGTCACAAATTTGTTTTCTGGAACATAGTTTGGCGCAGATTCTTTATAAATTCGCAGATTCTTTACAATTTTGTGTTCGAATTTTTTAACGATTACTCTACACTTGAAATACAAGAATACTGTCAATAATCGAACTAACATAAATCAACAATCCAAATTTTTTGATTTATATAGTTTTTATTATAATTTATAATATTTTATTATTAATATTATAATTTATGGATAATTTTTAATAATCAATCAAAAATTTTATTATTTTATTCTATCATGTGAGGACATGATGTTATTTTCGTTAGGAGGTTTTGATGTTCCGAAATTTACAGGTAAAAAATATCTTTACTTACTTTTACCAGTATTGCATGATTATTAAGCATGCCTCTTTGAAAGAAGATACGTTTAAAAAGTTATTACTTTATAAGAATTATTATCTGACAAAAATGTGAAGATGAAGCACTTTCACATATGATTCATAATGGCAATCAGACTATACATAGTAGTGAAAGGGTTAATACATAAATCGATAAAATAAGTCTACATAAATTTACAATTGATAGAGAATTAATGAATATATAATGTACTATATCTCTTTGAATAGACTAATTGAATAATTTTTATTCCTATTTACGTTGTTCTAAAACTAGAATAAAAAAATTAAAAAAACCACAATATATAATCAAAATTTAAAATCAAAACATTTCGCCCAATGTGCGGATTTTCTTAATCCAATCATTCCTGGAATTTGCTCTTTGTTTGCAATAGAATGTTGCGATTGGTTACACTTTCGATTGCTATTCCAACATAGCGTCTTTTCCAGAGCTCTCGGAAAACAAGGATGGAATTTATCACCAGGTGCCCAGAAAGAAAACTGAATATCAATCTGGCAAGGAAGAGAAAAAGCTCGTTTACTAGTAAATTTAAGATTCCTTTTCAGCTGCGAATAAATAAATCGAGTGAAGAATTTGAATGCTATGTTATTCCGAGAGAAACTTTCCTTTTTAAATCTCGAAGTAATGGAATTGAAAGTAGCACCATTTTTAAAAATGTTCTTGGTGATTTTTTTCATTATATACGCATAAATAATATCGAATAATATATTCAGTTTTGTTTTGTAACGGAAACATCAATACGTTTGCATGTAGATAAATTAATCTTGAATAATCTTCTTGGAAAACCAAACGATTATTTTTAATCTCAACAAACTTTATATAATGCAAACGAATTTAAAAAATCCTAAAAAAATAAATTAAAAAATAAAGTGGTAGCTAAATAATGAAATCTAATCAAAAGATAATTAACTAATTATAATCTGATTCAATATAGATGAAACAAAATTATAAGAAACAGATATATTGAGGTAATATCCTAGCTATTAAAAATTTCAATGAGATTTCTTTTATGTATAAAAACGATTAAGTAATTAGAAAAAAAACCGTTGGATTCGTTGGATGAATATATGCGTGTTACAGATTTCCTGCCTTTTGTGAGCATGGTGTACATGGAATTTTTATAGCATTTTCCTTTCAGTTAAATTATTGGTCCACAAATTAATGTTATGGACCAATAAAAAGCAATTTTTTAGCTTCAGATAGGGATGAATATTAATGATGTGTTAGTTTAAAGACCTCATGGAATCGGAACCATTTACAACAAAATGCCATTGATAATTTAAATATCTAAGTAATTTTATAAGCAATTATTTTTCTGTAGAAAATTCAATTACCTTTCTTGATTTATATTTTATATTTAATTTTTACTCATTTTCTATTCTAAGAAAATTGCTTAAATATTTAACACAATCTTTCTTAATTGACTTACAACAATAAATGAAACTGAGAGAAAGAATGAAAATTGATTGATTTTTATTGCAACAATAAAATCTATTCGAGCTATTTGAGAAATTCAGAAAACTATACCAATTATATAAATATTTTGATTAAGGCAAAAAGTATGTTTGTTATATAATATTTATATAATATGGTTTATGTTTGTTATCAAAATTTTTTGTTTGTGATATAATATGGGAAAAATAAAAACATTTTTGCGAGTTTATTAAAAATGGCAATGAGATACTCACTTTTACTCTCTTATGTATATTGTGTCTGTAAGTCAAACAATCTATCTTGTATATCGCGCACACACACACACTCCTTATATGTATCAATTCTCACTCTCCAAAACCGTGGTTTAGTCTTTTCTCTATTGATAAGAATTGCTTCAATCTAATAAATATATTTTTCTATACTGACGGGGTTTTTGTGATTCATAAATTTTTATACCATTTACTTTCAAATAAACCGAAATTTAAAGCAAGTTTGAATTGTTATTATTTTTTTGCTCAGTTAGAGACTGGCAGATGCCGAAAGAAGTGTTCTCACAGGATTGGACACATACTTCTCATTATAGAATAGGACATCTTCCCCCGATAAATGTAATACGCATTAGAATACATTTCGTAAATTGGCTCATAAAAATGTGTAAGAAGTACCCTTTACATAAAAAAGGTAATTTTTCTTTTTAATATGTGACAAATCATATTTTCAATAATAATGATACATTCATTAAAATATTTGTCATGTAACTTAAAATAATAAAAATCAAGAGTACTTTACTATCATTGAAAGTTTCGGAATCAATACCAGATTTTAGATTCAAATCTTTCTTAGAATATTTACCATACATTTCATCCAAAACGAGAGACGATATTATGGATACGGACTTCAAATTAAGCATGTGTTTCTGTTTACATTTGCTATCACGTGCTTCTACTTATATTAGCGAAAATTTCAGACTTTTCTGGATGCACAACCTGACATTGGAAATGAGATCCTGATTCATGGGAAACACTTTTTAAAAGAATCTCAGATTGTTAACTTAGTTGACAAAAAACATTTCATTTCAGAAGCTAGACGAATCTGGATGCCAATTGTCTTTCATATCAAAATCAACCGTAATGTGCAAGTATACGGTTTCCTAGCTTGAGGGGAAGCTTTTGGCATTTGTCCAGAAGTTTTAATTTGGACTTGGTAAGGTGTGAGTGTTTTATAAAATGCAATAAAATAGATTTATTTATTAGTTTCTGCATAAAATTGACTCGCATATATCTGCAGATTATATTGAAGAATTTGTATTCCAAATTTAAACAAAAATAAGTATTAGATTTTTATTTAGGAGGGTTTTCGTAAGAAAAGTTTAATAAAGATAGGAGTTTGAGAAAATACCTTTGGAAGATCCGAATTAGAATAAATTCCCCCTCCCCCCTAAAAAAAGTCACCAAAACAATATTCAAACATTAAATATATTCTATAAAAAATTCATATTTTACAAAAAAAGGGAATTTTCTACATAGTTATAATATTTTAAATCACATGATTGCATTTACTTAAACTATGATTAAACCAAAGAGCAGATAGATTGTAACTTTTTAAAAACCTCTGCAGTGATTCAACGAGTCATATTGAGTTTCTCACGGAACTAGCGTTGCAACCATTATATAACCTGAAGTCTGTCACAATTCTCATTAACTTTAATCAGTCATAATGAAGAATAATAAAGTTTCCGAAGGAAGTAACATCCCAGACATTATATAACAAGAATTATGAAATTATTCTTATTAATTTTTATCAGTCATAATGAAGAATAACAAGTTCCCCAAGGAAGTTACATCTCAGTCCTTATATAACAGAAACTACAAAAAAAAAAAATTCATACGCTTCGAAATATGGCAGGCCAGATAATAGGCTCTGATAAAGAGCCAGAGAAATTAGGCACAGTTTCATTCTTTAAACAACTGATAAAATTTTCATAAGATAATTATTTTGGAAAAAAGTTGCTGTTTCGAATGGCACTTGCCACAGACAAGCCCGTTGAAGCAATCAGCGTTGTTAAGCGGAGATACATCTCTTGTTTTAAGTAGCTCCAATTTGGGCCAAGAATAGGTAGTCTTAACTACGTCTTAATTACTCACGTTCGCTTCCACACACCTCTTTTACTGCTGGACACATTCACACATCACAGAACAACAATACCTAAACTGGTACTCGAACCCTGGACGTCTAGATCACGGGGAAGACGCGCTACCTCCATGAACATATATTTGCTATATAAAACTATATTATATTATACTTATGTATTGTATTATAGTAAAAACATTTATTATATTTATGAGTCTACCGGCAACTATAATTCCATAAGATAGTTTTCTATATTTGCTGATCATAAAGTATTTTTAAAGTAACTTTTATTTGAATAAACATGATTAGAAATCGTTTTTCCAAATGATTTTGAATAAGAATTTTTTTCTGTGATAAGTTCAGGTTCTTATAAAGATCTAGAATCAAAACTCATTTAATACTTTTTGATCATTGATAGGTACGTATAACCTTATAATTATTCGAATTAGTAAATTATTATTGTGAATTTTAATAATTTATAAAAATTAATAAGTGGGAGGAAAGGATTTTCCCAAAGTTTACAGATTGGAGCAAAAATAAGCTAGATGTTTTGTGGTATATAATTTCAATAAACTTTCATACATCATATTTTATTCTTTTAAAGGCATAAAAAATATTACTTAATAATGTTCAATAAAATATATCTAAAGGCTCGAATCTAGTTTCGAATTTTGTTAAAAAAAACAGATGTCTTTCAGTTTTGAAAGTTATGCTATGAAAACTTATTTCCAAAATGATACTTTCAAAAATAAATATGTTTGAATTTAAATAATGATTAAAATGCTTTCGTTGTCTACTACTATATCCATCGAACAAATGCAATAAAAAGTTAACAATTTAATTGCGTGAATCCAAAATCACATAAATAAGAGATATTTTAAAAAGGTAATACATTATTTTAAGTAGTTTATTTAGTTTTGCGTTGAGAGATACAGAAATAAAATACAAAATGTATTTTTATAATAATTTATATTTCAAAACAAGCATAGCTCTGTTTAATATAATTGAAACCCGGCTGTTTTATTATTAACTATGATAGGAATGAGTTTCAACACATAATCTTTGATATAAACTTTTAATAAATAGAACTTATAAGTCAGATCAGGATACCTTAGTTTTTTAAAACTGTTTTCCAAGAAAGTACGTCAGTTTCTTTAAATTCCGAATTATAAAAGGCTCGATTTCCATTTAATTCTTACTGAAAACACTTAACATATTTATTTTAGCTCTATGTTTTTTTTAAACAGCTGTAAACGCTCTTTTTTGCTAAATAATATTCGAATATTTAATAAATTATACCCTTTGTTTGTCCAATGTAAAATATAATATGATTATCTTCATATTTCGAATAAATTCAAATTTATATCCTTAACTATGTTTAAAACTATTTTATATTATTTTTACTCGTGTAGATGTTTCCTTTCTGAGAATGTTAATGGAAAATTAAATATGTAACTCATATAAAAAATAATTCATGCTACAAGTAGGGAATAAATTTTTCTAATTGATATGCCATTACCTTTTTATAATTTCAAACCACTAAAAATATTTTCGGCTAAAAAAATTAAAGGAATCGATAATTTGAAAGTGAAAACATTATTGTATCTAAAACTACCTTTAAAGGCTCATCAATTTGCTCATAAATTTACATGAGTTTTAAGAATACGAAATGTATTAGTCAATAGAACGCTAATTCATTGTTCTCTATTGAAATGCAAAAAAATCATCCATTGATGAAATAAATAATTGTCCTGAGGATAAAAAAATTCGGATATATTTCTTTTAAATTGAATCAAAAATGCATTTTTACTATAAGCATACTGTTTGACAACACCATTTACTATCTTAAATTATTCATCTGCATTAATAATTCCGTGTTTAATCTTCTGGAATACATTTTTTTATTTAGTATGTTTAAAATTAAAATAAAATATGGCTGTGATATATTGCTACAAGGGATTTGGATAAATATGAGTTTAAATGTGTTAGTGTCTTGCAATTTATTAACATCTATCTATAAAGGTTTAAATTTTTTTAAAAGACTGCCAAAGGGGCTTTATAAAAAAATTTCCTAATTCAGTCCCATATCTTTTACAAATTTATTCAACCCTAAATTGAACTCACAAATAGAGTACTGATCCGTATTTTAGTCGTTCGTGGTTAAGATATAAAAATAATGACTTAATTGGTAAATTATATCTTCATTGATAACTGATTGAGGATAGAAATTGAGAATAATTTAAATAAATAAAAAATTTATTTATTTATTATCATTAAAAATAAATGATAAAGAAATATTCAAAAGAATATTCAGAGAATAAACGATAATGTATTTTGATCTCAAATTAAGCAAAATAAATTCATATTAGAAAGATTTAAATTAATCAATTGTCTTATGATGATATTTATTTAACTAATCTATTTCAAATTTAGCATAGAAGTCTTTACAAGCATAGTAATATTACTTTTCTCTATCTTAAGATTTTCTACATTGAAAAAAATTACTTAATTTCTTTTTTCTTATTGCCTTACCTTAGTAGCAGATTAAGATTTTCATACAGTTAAAATTTAAGGGCTCTAGTCATTATTAAAATAAGTAATAATGACTTCGGTCAGTCTATCTCCAATTTCAGTTTTTACTGTATGTCTTCTTACTCTTTCCCTTAGATCGCCATTCGAAGATATCATTAAATCACCCATTTCAAATTAATAAATGTTTGAAGAAATATAATTTTATGTAATTACTTCAAATAGTTAATTTCAATTGTGGCTTCTGCAATGTATGACTTCCATGATATGCAAAAAGTAATAAAGATTTCGGCCATAAATTGACTTTGGTCCATCTATCTCCAATTCCAGTTTTTACTGTTTGTCTTCTTACGCTTTTCCTTATATCGCCATTCAAAGATGTGATTAAATCTCACATTCCCAGTCAATAAATGTTCCCAGAAACATGATTTCATGTAATGGTTTCAATGTTTAATTTCAATAATGGTTTCTGATCATTATTAGGATTTCATAAATTATGTACCGACATTTCACCTGAGGCAAAAAAAAAAAACATTCTCAAAGGTAGCTACATGTATTCTCTAAGCATGGAACTCGCTTACCTTTCGACATTATTAAGAGCAATTGATCTTATGGGCTAAATGCTGACCCTGCATTCACTTACTATATCCTTCATCGATTTGCTTTCGATGCTGTCTATAAAAGATTCGTTGCATGAAACTGATATTGAACACACCATAAAATATCTTGCAAGATAAACTCATCTACCATGCCAATAGATGAAACCACTCATCAAAATGTCCCTATAACTCTTGTCGGAAAATCAAGTACAAGAATCTGTTTTCAACGTTTTAGTACACCAGGGCACAAGACAGGTGGACAAATTGTTGCTATAAAGATAACGAACTCGAACACATCCCAAACAGGAACACAACAACAAAACAATTCGAATGTTATCCGCTGTTTTATTTTTACCCACCAAACTTAATGTCGCTGTCTTCTGCACTCTGGTACAATCCGTAGAAATAAAAATCAACTGCGGCGATAAATATCAATCTTGTTCCGAAGGGGCGTTGAGCCGGCCGGTCACCCCTGACATTTCTGTCTTCGTCTGATAGGAAACATCGTCCACGGTGACAGTTAAGTCCATAAAGTGGGCAAAGAGAAGGGGAAATTGTATGACTTACGAGATAAAAGAAAACAAACAATCGTCCCAGGAATAGATGGGAAGGGGAATAATGGGGGAGGGTTGAGTAATTGGTGCAAGTGGCAAAGTTCATAATTCGGCAGTTCGAAAGGGTTTTATCGGAAATGAGATTTCATAATTTACTACTGTCTAGCAGTAATTGGTGGAGGAAATGGATCTTGGAGGTTACGTAGGAGGGCGATTATGTGCAGAAAAATATGTAATGGTCGTATTTTTTCTTTGTCTTTAGGGCTTCGAGCAATAACAAAGTGATATATGGCTTCAAAACGAGCTATTATTTAGGAAGTAATTTGGTGAAGGTAAAGACAGTTGATTGTTTACTAAGATATCCGGCTAATAGAGAGCTTAATGATATTTTTCTAGAAATTTCTGTTGAGGTAATGTCTATTATGTAAGGCATTAACAATAAACGTTCACCTTGTGTTGATTGATGTTTATTAGAAATGACTTTTTTTTATTCTGTTGATTCATCAATTATTGGCAGATTTTTTCCCATGTATCTTTTTTTAGATATATTATTACTATTAAAACAACAAAAGGAAATAAACATGTAAAGATCAATGGGGAACGTTTTAAGACAAGATTATAAAAAAAAAATTAAACTCTTAATTGCACAATTTTTTTTACTGTACACATATTAGAAAAGCCATTCATTTCGATTGTTTAATACATTAATTAGTGTTAAAAACATTATTCAAAATAAAAAAGACGACATATCAATTAATCCATTTTTATAAGGTAGCCCTGTACAATCCCATTACTTCACAGCTTTGAAATTAGTGCTAAGCATCAAATAACATGTTTTTTTTTCACTATGAATCAATTGATTCACTCATGATAAAACAATATATTTCCTTACGAAATATAAAAAATCACTACATTACGCATTGCACCAACTTAACAACAATAGGACCTACAATATCTGTATAATCCCCTCCCCATTTAGTTGAAAATTCAACTTTGGTGCATATCACTGCTAACCTGAACACAAAAGTTTAAATAAAATATTAAACTGTACAACTAACTTTTGAATTTTTGACATAGGTTAAAATATCCAATAATGTGTACATAGCTAAGTTGACAGGATGCCTTTTAACCCGTATTGAATAATTGAAGACCACGTGACGGCGCATAGAAGAATTTCGGATATAATTGGTAAGAAAATGGGGAATATCATACAGCGTTCACTGTCAAAGTCTACAATGAAAAAGTTTGTGCAAATGTTAAATTAATTAATCAATTTAAAGTTAGTGAGGCTGTGGCTATTATTTGTCATAATTAGGTTGCGTGTATCTTGTTGCCACTCCAATCATTGCAATGATTTATACAAATAATTTTATTTACACTTAAAATAAAGAAATTAAACATTTGATTTTTTCTACTCGCTTCGCTGAGACAGTGTGCGAGTGAATTACGAAGAGAAAGAGACATAATAAGTTTTTTATATGTTTCACGAATTAATACTCGGATGATGAGTGACAAGGCAATTACGTCCCACACAGCCTTGTAGGAACCTATAGTTCGCAGATATCTGATATTTATATGATTCATAATAGATATATACGATTGATGAAAGGTATATGAGATTTGTGATAAACAATCAATACAAGTCCTTGTAGAAGTTTTATTGTAGAAGTAGAAGTTTTGTAGTAGAAGTTTTTTATCATTATTGAAACCAAGAATCTGTTATTTTGTCACAAAGTTAGTAAGTTATATTTTACTCTGATTTAGTGAAATAAAATACTCTTTTGTAGAGTCCACAGTAGTTATAAAAGTATATGATATGGCAGTATATACTCGGATACTGGTCATTGTCATAAAAGTATTTGACATGGTGGTATATACCTATCATTGTCATAAAAGTATTTGACATGGTGGTATATACTGGTCATTGTCATAAAAGTATATGACATAGCATTATATATATTGGTCATTATCATAAAAGTGTATGGTATGGCAGTATATACTGGTCATGATCACTAAATAAGGCAATGATTATGGAAGCATAATCTGAATATCTGGAGACAAATCTCGAAGGGTTCGTACTCGTCATTAATAAATGGAATTTTGTGTTGAAAATTAGGTTAATTTCAAATCAGCAGAGACGTTCTATTCTCTTTTAGTTAGGGATCTCTCTGTATAGAAGAAAGGGGCAAAAATGTAATTTTGGTGTTGAAAGAGGAATTCTCATAAGATTCTTTATGATCCATTTAAGATAATGACACATATAACTTAGAAATAACATACTATCATTTAAAATTAATATTAAGAATAGAAATTCAGTTGATTGCAATGATGTATCAGGAACTATTGTTATGGAGAACTTCGCTTTTCTTTTATTTGACAATTCAAATATGTGCTATTAACGTGATAAATATTTAAAAATCAATATTTAAAAACCGATAGGAAATCATAACATGTAAGAAAATTAGGCTTTCAATAATTTTAAATACTAGACACTCAAGTTTTTTTCCTAATGTTCTGCGCAAAATCGTTATTTATCGAATATATATATATATATATATATATATATATATATATATTTGATAAATAATATATATATATATATATATATATATATATTGGATATATAGACATTGTACAAACAATATCGTATTTTAAAAAAACTCTTAGTTCATGAGTTGGTTTCAACTGACTTTCCTGGTAAGTTATCAGGGCTTTACTTCTTCATTGAACGAAATTTGTTGCTATTATAATAAGCCAATTGATTATTTTATACCTTAGCTCTACTACGCAATGCACGATTGAAATGAAGTTCTGAAGCTTCTTCTCAGTGATTGCTTCTCGCTTCTCTGCAGAGCATAGTAATTTTAAGTGATATATTTACTTCCATTCTAGTGACTGTATATTCCTCCTCCAATTTATACTTACTGAGATCGATGATGCACATTAAGCCAAAATGGGTGAGACAGGAGAGACCATCTCCAGCTTTTCGCCAAGGACATTTAGCGCCAAATATGGCAACCCGATGTTGTCGTTGGAGGATATCTTCCACTGGGAGATAAGAAGCAAGAGCGCGGGGAGTTGGCGATTTTGAAAAGTGCGCCAAGGGGATGATGTTCTCTACAGATCAACCACCAAAATGTATTTCTAATCTCTAAATTGACGCGATAATAGTCATTCATTTAATCCAGATATTTTAGCAAATTATGGTTACTTTTTTCACGATTACTCTCTATTTTATTAGTCTCCCGATATGTTATTATAGATTTCTAGAGAATAGGGAAAAAAGATTAATCCCATGGGTGGTCGAGAGAGACTACTCATCTGATCTTTATAAAATTGTTTTAATTGTGCTTTCCATTTTTTTTAGTTTTTTTTTCCTTTTAAGAGATGGTTTCTATTTTGCTGTAACATACAAGATTAAATTTACTTACTTTCCAAATCATTTGAACTTCTGCTTTGACCGATTAAGTTTTTCTTCCAGATGTTTTAATGTTAGAATACATTCAATCGTTCTAAAAATAATTAAAAAGTATATTTTATTTTTTAATTATTGTTTTAATTTAAAGAGCATTAATAACATATCTTGTAAAAAAACTACCATTTGTTTATAACGAGAGAAATAACTTTTAGCTAGGAAAGTGAAGACCAACACCCTTTTGAAAACATTGTGCCGAAAACTAATTTCGACTGTCATTTTTGAGTATCTTTATCTTTCACAACGAGAAAATATTCTCTTGGTATAAAAGGAGAAATCAAATAAAAGACGTGGCTTCTGAGAAAAACAAATGGAAAGAAAGTGCATTGCGTCTTTGTTATATAAAATAGAAAAATATTTCTTTTGCTTCAAATTTTTCCTTTTTCTTGCTTTAAAGATTAACTTTTGATTCAGGTCGATTGAATTTGACAAATGTTATTTCTTCGCTTCGCTTCTTTTTCCGTTTTTACAAACGATCTGTTTCTGGGGGTTTCAAAGTAGAAGCCCTCTAGGTACATATTCTGGAAATAAAAGACATAATAAACTGAAGAAAGGTACTTTTCTTTTAACTTTCAGGTCTTAATTCAAAGAATTATGAATGTGATTTTCAGGGACTTTATTAGGATTGATAAAAAGGTTAAAATGAAAGGAAAAGGAAGGTAAAATGGGAATTTTTTTCCGAACCGGAAATTAAATTTACTTTTAAAATAATTAAAGAAAGCATTTATTCAATGAAAATACATCACTTGTTTTTCAGTATTTAGAAAATATAAAACAATAAAAATATGAAAGTTTTTCTTCTGTTAAGAAAAGTCAATCATATAATTTAATGAAGTGCTTTAACAAGGTTTGCTTTTCATAATGTCTTGAAGCTTTTCAAAATGAAGAGAAAAATATTTGACTAGAATTTTTATAAGAATTTTGGAAATGTGAAATTTCTAAAATCCTTTACTTAATTTCTTATTACTATTCGTCGTAGAATTATAAAATAATATCACGAAATTCTTTATTTTATAAAAAGTATTAGCTTTTGTCTTTGATTTCTAATAAAATCCTATCTTTCAATTCCAATTCGCTCGAAGTGTGAGAAAAAAGATTTCATTAACTGGCTATAATATATAAAAATAGTCAAAACTATTTTTTAACGCAATGAAATGATATGTTTGTTTTCCATTATTTGACTGTGGTATTTGGCAACATCTAATTAGTGTGAATTAAGCGATATACCAACAAATACGTAATTATGCCTTTCGATATAATTCAAATTATTATTTTTCGAATTAATTTAGTTATTAGTTAAGGAAAAATAATAATTAGACGTCGGATTTTGAAATAAAGAAGTTAAGTTTCAACGAAGAAATTGAACGAGGCAGTTTCTATTTTTAAATTAATTTTAATTAATAATAAGCTTCAAAATATTTCTTATTTATATTTCAAGTCTTAAAAGGATAAAATAAAAATAAATGGAAAAATTAGTTTTTGCCTTTATTTTTGGAAAAATTTATAGACAAATCTTTATTTAATTAACTTTTAATTTATATTTATTATCAAATTTTAAGCCCATGAAAAAAACTTCCCCATTGACCAAACTTTAAAATTTTTTTGTTAAAATATATCCTTAATCCTATTTCCATCTGCACTTTATGTCCTTTTAGAATCTTGTAAATCGAATGTGCTGTTTACTATTCTTGGAATGAAGTAGATATTGGTACATTTAACCTTTTGGGCTGGAAGAGGTAAACTTAGGCATTATTATTCATGGAATTTGAGATATTGTTTTCTGCTTGGAAAAAAAATATATAATTGTTTTAAGTTGAATTTCCCTGAAAAATTAATCTAAATCTTTATACCACTCTGTAGATGTTTATATCGATCAAATAAATAAATAAATAAATAAATAAAAAATGAATGAAGCGTTGAAATGTTGCACCGTCTTGAATAGTGAATGAGAGTCACCATCCGAGTGCAAAGGATTAGTAAAAAAACCATAGATAGAGAAACTTTGATATTGTAAAGTGCGTTTGCTCTGAAAGATTGAAACTATTTACCACATGTGATCTAAGAAACTGGATCATAATAACTTGGTATAAAATCATCGTTCAAAACATAGATACATCAGTAAAATGATATTGGTGGGAAAATATCAAATCTTTCCCATTTAATTAATCTCTTCCTGATTGTAAAACTTGAGGGAATGGGTGTTTTTTATGTATGGACTCGGACTTAATTTCTTTTTAAAACTGTTGTTAACAAATGAAGATGCGCATTTCAAGTATATACTTAAGGTTTCGCATAAAGCGTTAGAAGACCAAAGGTTTTTTTTCAGAACAAAATTTAAAGAAAATTATTTTTATGATACAGAAATATGTATAAGAGCACAATATTGAAAAATACAAAAAATGGCTTTTACATAAATATCATATGTACTATTCCCCCTTTTAAAATATTTGTAGCATTAAATCTTTAAGAGAATTTTTAGGAATATTGCACTTTGAAAGCTAAAAAAATTTAGAATATCCATGTGCTCACATCATTATTATTTTTGATAACAAAACAAAATTATGTCACTAAATTCAAAATAGTACTTAATTGTAATTTTTTTGTAAGCAATTTGACATAGGAACCCATAAAGTTCATCGGGATATATTTGTTTTCTGGGATTTTTTTATAGAAAAATTCCTAAAATTTCTGATGTTAACTTTTAAATAACCCTGAATTCAATTGCAATATATCTGAAATTTTTCTTTTAAAAACATGATATATTTTTAAAGTACCCGAACCTCGAAAACATATCCGTGTAGTCCCGGTTAAATCTAAAAGAAAAGGAATCGTTTGTTTTCAAAAGTCTAACATGATAACAGATATTTTCCAATACTCTAAAAATATCGCATCAAAATGTTATATAAATCATTATTTTAATATTATAATGTCAATAATAAGTTAAGAAAAATATTCAACACGAAAACTGTTTTCAAAATAGTGGAATAAATTTTTGAGTTCAAAATCTCACAGCATAAGAGAAAATCTAGTATTTGATTGATACAAATATTATTTATTGAACTACGAGATGAACGCTTATAATTTACAAAAGTTTTTCAAGGAAAATGCTTTACTCATTTTTTTCTTTGCTATACACACTATGTATCTGCATTTCGTTAATCAATTAAGAAAGTAATCATTGGTATTTAAATAAACTCTGTATACCTTGAAAAATGATTCGAATTAATGTGTTTTAGGCAAATCATTTACTTCAATAAATTAATCACTTTATGTTGTGAAAATATTTATGAAGTTATAAAATGGAAAACTTTAATTTAAAATTCATGATCCTTTCTATTATAAAAGGTTTTGACTTTCACTCCGTCTTCTCTTCTGAAATGTTTGCTTACGTAAATATTTTACCAAGCACTATTAATTCATTTTTCTGCTTTGGTATAAAATGAAAATATTAAATAAATATTTGATCTCATACTTTTCCAATCAGCAAATCTCTGAAAATTTTATGGCATTCTTATTTATTCATTATGTGTATTTAGTGCAGAATTTAAATAAACATCTTAAAGTTTAAAATTGTTTTGAACACTGAAAATAAATTTCCTTATACAAAATATATATTAATAATTTCAGTTTTAATGTTCAAAGAGTTTTAAGATCTCGTGCACGCAAGCATAAATGTATATGTATGTTATTTGAAGAAAATGATTTCTATCAAGTTTATATTTTTTTTCTCCTTTTACACTTAACTATTTCCCTTTAGAAAATATTTATTTTTGCTGGATAAAATGAGCAAGTATCTATTTCACAAAAACTCTCATCATTTGAAGGTTGAATGGACAACTCTAATGATTAGAAATAATTACAAAAATTAATTGCTGCATATATGTTATGTATTGGAAACATAAATAAATTCAAAAAGTTATAATATTAAGTTGATTATAATCTATTATAATATAAACTTATGGTACAGCAGTTTATCAAGATAAAGTTCTCTACGATATTTTTGAAAGCTATTTATGATCATATTTGGAATAATTATAAAGGGTATACATACCAAAAGTAACGCAGGAACTGAATTTACCTTCATTTATGTAGTAACGTATTGGCAACCTAATTAGAAATTCCTTTGACGGCAGATAGGTTAGGATTACAAAATTCATCGCTATTCTATAAAACAACTTCTTTTCATAGTTAAACGATATTTCAAAAATAATGAAAATCTAGCAATAACAGTTCAAAAATTTTGGAATTGGTCTCCTAGATCGTGTGACTTAATATCATTCTATTTCTTTTTATGGGGTTATTTGAAGTCTAAGGTCTATGACAATATGCCCACAAACACACAGGATTGGAGGAGGAAATGTTGATGCTGTTAATAATGTCACTTGCCATGGACAAGCTCGCTAATGCATCAGCGGAATTAAGCTGCAATAAGAGTCTATTGTTTGAAGCAGAGCTAACTAAGGCCAAGAGTATGACTTTAACTACACGCTCATTACATTTGCTTGCACAACCCCTTTTTACAGGGGAGGGACACATTCACACTCCTCACAGATAGAACGAAGAATAACAACCATGCCCTAACCAGGACTAGAACTCGGAACTCCCAAATCATGAGGAAGGCGCGCCACTTCAGTGCCAGGGCATTGGAGAAGGAGGAAATTCAACGCTGCATCAACGAAATTCAGCCACATTTATACAAAAAGGCCATTAAAATTTTCCCCAAAAGAGTAAGTCCCTACAAAACCAAGGGAACCATTTGCTCTTTGTGTCATTCTATATATAATCCTTTTCTGTGTGCTTTATGTTTCAATAAAAATATAACAATTAAAAGAAAAAAAACTACGTATTTTATGTAATTCAAATATTGCTTTAACTCGTTGCGTTTGTTCACTATTGTTTTAGCACATCCTTTATTTCTTTCTCTTCTGAATTTCACAATAAATATCAGCATTAATTCGGTGGACTAAGACACGTCGCTGCAAGATTGAAAGATTTAAACTGGCGGATGAAAGCACTTACTTCAGATCTGACGTAGGATTTATATGCTTTTTACTTTATCATACACGTTATATGTAAGAATCATTGCAATCATTGATGAGTTCAAACTCGAGATCTTGGTGAATGTTATAGTTAATTCGTTAAGCCCACAATGTAAGTTTAAGTGTTTTAAACAGTTTTAAGTGTAAACCCACAATACATATTTATTTATTTTATTTGTAAGCCCACACAACGTATTTCTTACCTCAAACATAGATATAGACTTGAATTTGGTGTGCAGAATTGCGAGCAAATGTGAACAACTCTTTCCAATTTTAAACGAAATTCAATCATAGGATGTTCGTACATTTGGCTGTTTGAGAACAAGTGAACTCGATTATTACAAAAAACATAAAGAGTAAGGCAAAAAATAAATATATTATGGAGGTTTTGCATCTGAAACATAGATAAATAGTATGAAATTTTGAATGAAATACGATGAATAGGTTAATTATTCAGTCGGTAAATTTGGGTGTATTTAAATGCAATAATTCATAAACACAACAATAAAATTACGCTTAAAGTTTTTTGATATTACTAGGTCTCTAGAAAGACATCCAAAATGCATAATTTGGCGACTGATTACGTAAAAAATGACAGATCAGGGTCAAAGATTTATATTTCTTAACTAAGGTTCCTCAACCATTTAAACAAATCGCGGACATATACAAAGTTTACAATTTTATGGGAGTGTGTGGGGGGCTTATGATTTTTATAGAGATTATACGAGAAGGTTACCGGGAGACTACTCCCAAGAGTTAATGATGAGTTTCCCGTCAAAATTGAATTAATATTCTAAGTTATTTTGATGTTACCTGCAAATCAAAAATAAAGATGGCACATTTCACATGAATGTCCTCCAATAAGGACAAATGAAGCCAATTTAATTATGCTTAGTCAGTATTCTATTTAATGTACCTTAAAAATCTACTACATTTAAACTTTACTTCCCAAATGTTATTTTGATCAGAAAAAGATGATGTAATTCTTTTTTATCCCCATGGAACGAAAATACAGACGTTTTTACAAAAGAACCAAAGAATATACGCCATTCATAGAGTAAATCTTCACGGGGGATACGATTTCTAATTTGAGAAAGAATCTACAAAAATCCTCAAAATAATTATCACAGGAGTAAATATCTACCTTTGATTGGAGATTTCCCAGACATCAGTACAATCACTAATTGGAATAGAAGTAAGGTTCAAGATAAACTTATTGCAAGGGTGATTTGTAAAATGATCATTACTTCAAGTCTTCTTCACAGGTTCAATGTCACAGACAATCCCTTGTGCATTAAATGTAACGATGACAACATTTCCCATAGCCTGTTAACATGTTTAAAATATATAATTTCTACAGAGAAGTCATATGGAAAAAACTCAACATCAAGCATTTCATTTCTTTTTTTGTCTCTATCTCTCGCTCGCAAACATCATCTAAGCATATTTATTTAAGTCCTGAAGCCTTTTGATATCCATTACCTGTAATTTTTTCACTCCTAAGGGATACTAACCTTTGTCACTATATCCCACACTGTTTATATTCAAAACTATCTGCCTTTCTATGATGAGTTTTCAACTTAAACCTGGGCAGATATTCTGACAAAACAAAATACAAACATTGCTCATTTGTAAAACAAAAATGGCCACATTTTAATTTTGCCTATACATTTCATTAAGAATTTCTCTTTTGTCTTATGGTGTTCAGAGACAGATATTATTTTACAAAAAAGTTTCTTTTTTTGTGTTTTTTCGGAACTATGTACATTTTGAAACTTACAGCTGAATTAAAAATCCCCGTTCATTTATATTTTGACAGTAAAAATCGATTCTCTTTGTATACATCATAAGCGATAAATTAAGAGATAAATATTGAGAAGAATGCATCAGAATATACTTAATTTTGTATTAAATTATTAATATTAAAGAAATAATTAATTTGAAACACAGCTGATGCCACTGCCATATATATATATATATATATTATATATATATATATATATATGTGTGTGTGTGTGTGTGTGTGTGTGTGTGTGTGTGTGTGTGTGTGTGTGTGTGTGTGTGTGTGTGT